>JAPQVY010000133.1:45624717-45857217 GCA_028535165.1 Quercus tomentella
AAAAATGGAAAAAAAAAAAAATCATCATTTTGGCCTCATTTCTAGAGAAACCGAACTGGGACAGACCAAAAAAATTAAAAAAAAAAAATAGTATAAAAAATTAAAAAAAAAATCATTATAGCTTCATTTCTAGCTAAACCGGGCTGGGACAGGCCAAAAAAGAGAAAAAAAATTCGTTCTGGGTTTCGTTTCTGCCCGACCCAGGCTGGAGCATTCCAAAAAAATTCAAAATTTTTTTTTTAAAAAGGTCAGTTTGACTTCGATTCAAGCAAAACCAGGCTGAGACAGGCTGAAAAAGTGAAGAAGAAAAAAAATTCGTTCAGGGTATCGTTTCTGCCCAACCCGGGTTGGAGCATTCCCAAAAGAATTCAAAAAAATAGTAAAAAAATTCAAAAAAAAAAAAAAAAAAAAAAAAAAAAGTCATTCTGGCTTCATTTCTAGCCAAACAGGGCCAAGATAGGCCAAAAAAGAGCAAAAAAAAATAATTTTGTTTCGGGTATCATTTATGTTCAACCTGGGCTAGGCCATTCACGAACAAATTCAAAAAAATAGTAAAAACAGTTTAAAAAAATTAAAAAATAACATTCTGGCTTCATTTCTAGACAAACCGGGCTGAGACATGCCGAAAAAGAGAAAAAAAAAATTTTGTTCCGTGTACCGTTTCTACCCGACCTAAGTTGAAGCATTCCTTAAAAAATTCAAAAAAAAAATAGTAAAAAAAATTCAAAAAACTAAAAAAAAGGTTATTTTGGCTTCACTTCTAGCCAAACCAGGCCGGGACAGGCCAAAAAAGAAAAAAGAAATTTCATTCCGAGTACCATTTCTGCCCAACTCGGGTTGAAGCATTCCCAAAAGAATTCAAAAAAAAAATAGTAAATAAAATTCAAAAAATTAAAAAACATCATTCTGGCTTCATTTCAAGCCAAACTGGGCTGAGACAGGCCGAAGAAGAGAAAAAAAATTTCATTCCAGGTTCAATTTTTGCCCGACATGGGTTGGAGCATTCCCAAAAAAATTCAAAAAAATTAAAAAATGTCATTCTTGCTTCATTTCTAGCCAAACCAGGTCGGGATAGGCTAAAAAAGAGAAAAAAAATAAATTTCGGGTATCGTTTCTGCCTGACTTGGGCTGGAGAATTGCCAATTTTTTTAAAAAAAATGCATAAAAAAAAAAAAATCACCATTTTAGCTTCATTTCTACAAAAACCAGGTTGGGACAGACAAAAAAAGGGATTTTTTTTTTTTTTTTTTGCTTCGGTATCATTTCAACCCAAACTGGGCTGGAGCATTCTTAAAGTTTTTTTTAAAAATAGTTAACAAATTAAAATAAAAAAAAAATCATTATTGCATCATTCCTAGCATAACCGGGTAGGGACACAACGAAAAAAGAGTAAAAAAAAAAAATTCGTTTAGGTATCATTTATGCCCAAACCGGATTCCTAAAATTTTTTTTTGAAAAAAATCATCATTTTGGCTTCATTTCTAGCAAAACCAGGCCAGCAAACACCGAAAAAAAGAAAAAAACAAATTTCGCTCCGGTATCATTTCTGCACAAATCGGGCTGGAGCATTCCTAAAAAAATTTTAAAAATAATTTAATAAAAAAATAATTCTGGCATCATTCCTATCCAAACCAGGCAGGAACAGATCGAAAAAGAGAAAAAAAAATCTTCATTCTAGTATCATTTCTGCCCGAACCGGATTCGAGCATTTGTAAAAACATTTAAAAAATAGTACAAAAATAAAAAATAATAATAATAATTCTGGTAACATTCTTAGCCAAACCAAGAAAGAGGAAAAAAAAACTCGTTCCAGTATCATTTCTGCCCGAATTGGGCTGGAGCATTCCTAAAAAATTTTAAAAAATAGTGGAATAAAAACATTATTCTGGCTTCATTCTTAGCTGAACCGGGTAGAAACAAACCGAAAAAGAGAAAAAAACAAATTCGTTCCTGTACGGACTAGGGCCCAAAATAATGTATTGGGCCTTGGGTCTTGTCCGAGGACACTAACAAATCCAAGAATGAGCAAACAACTATTAAATGATCCCCAGTGAAAGTCTCATAAGCGGGAGTTGAAGGGAAGGAGATCCGAGGAGGAATTCCTCCTTGGACACGACGAATTTAGTCTAAGTATGTACTTTAGCAATAGAAATGTGCCCTATGAACATGTGAGAGGAAAGGAAACTCAAAATATCTAAGAAAAAGCTGCTACCACCGCATTAAATGCACTGCAGCTACTTTTCTAGCCGCATTAATGTGGAGAGGACCTCTGAACAGTGCTGCCTTGGCTACCACAACTCACAGAGGACTGAAAGGGGTGTCTGATGGGATGGGCACTCAAGTAGGGACTCGGATGATCAACAAGTGTAGGGTCAAGATGATCAGAAGGAGCTATATAATGTGGGAGAAACCCCATGAGAAGAGGATCGGAAAAATAGAGAGAGAACACTGTAGCAATCTAAACTGTCTCAGTATCCAACTATAATCAATATACAATAACTGTAGTCTCCTCGGACAGAAAGTCCATTGACATCAATACCTTTCATTTGTGCTTGATTGTCGTTTAATCCAATACTAGCCGTTGTCCAACTCATTAGGATCCAGTTCTTTGACCCATTCTCTACAAATTCATTGTATTGGGCTCATTGGGCCTAGACTCCAAACATTTTGGGTTTAGGTTCCAAATTCTTAACCCTTACAATTGGCGCCATCTGTGGGAAGAACTTGTGTCTCAGCAAGTGCAACGGTTGAACATGGCGGGACCGAACAAAGCCTGCAGGTTCTCAACGACAGGACAACTTTCTTAACCTTGAACAGGAAAGAGATCAGGACAAACATCGAGATGGTAGTGTACGTACTACCCATACAAGCGAAAGCCATTCTAAGGTGAGAAGTCACGTATCCCAAAAACAGGACAATAATAAAGCCCTACAATAGGAGATTGACGACTTAAAAAGGAAACTACGTCGTGCGCAGCGAAAGCGTTCCCCTTCCAGTTCAGACACTAGTGATGAAGGGGATGACAATTATAGGCAAAGGTCAAGAACTCCACCAAGTGAGACCTTTTCTTATGAGGAAGAGCACCACCATAAACGTAGCCACAGAAGTCTGTCCTGTAAAGGTCTAGTGAACGACGCCATGAGCAAGGCCCTGGATCGAATCTCCAAGTCACCCTTTACACGCAAGATAGAAAGGGCTAAGCTTCCTCGGCGATTCCATCAACCTACTTTCACTATGTACAACGGTCGAACGGACCCCGTAGAGCACGTAAGCCAATTTAACCAAAGAATGGCCGTTCACTCCAAAGATGAGGCTTTGATGTGCAAAGTATTTCTGTCCAGCTTGGGACCAATGGCAATGAGATGGTTTGATGGCCTCAGGCCAAACTCCATAGACTCCTTTAAGCAGCTGACCCAGGCCTTAGGCTCTAGCTTCGTCACGAGTAGCAGGGTTCCTCGGCCCTTGGATTCCCTTCTGTCTTTGTCCATGCGAGAAGGGGAGACCCTAAAAGCCTACTCGGACAAGTATTGGAAGATGTACAATAAGATAGAAGGTAACTATGACGGTGTCGCCATCAGCACTTTCAAGAGCGGCCTCCCAACTGAGCATGGTTTAAGAAAATCCCTAACAGGGAAGCCTGTCACCAACCTGCGCCAACTCATGGACCGGATCGATAAGTATAAAAGGGTTGAAGAGGACCAGCAGTTGGGAAAAGGTAAAGCAAAGGTTATCCCTCAGGAGAGGAGGGACTTCAGGTCGGACTGATTTAATAACAACAATCGACCGAGGAGAGACTTTGCAGGGCAATCCGGATCTGCCGACGCGCAGGCAGTTAATGCAGTGTTCTGATATCCGATACATCAGGTCTTGGAGAAAATCAAGAACAAACCGTTCTTCAAATGGCCAAATAAGATGGTAGGAGACCCCATGAAGCGCAACCAAAATCTGTATTGCCAATATCACCAAGAATCGAGACATACCACCGAGGACTGCCGAAACTTGAAGAACCACTTAGACCAGCTGGTCCGAGAGGGGAAATTAAGGCACCTCCTACATCATTCCAGTGGTTGACAAGGACGAGTGAATACTAAAACCCGGAGAGACACCTCTTTAAGACCTCCGATAGGCACGATAAATGTCATTCTTGCCGCTCTGGGAAGGACCGGCTCTTGTCCTTCCAGAGTAATGTCTGTGGCTCGGCTTCCCACCGAACATGACAATCGGGAGTCCAAGAAGGCCAAGAAGATAGCCTTACCAGTGCTGGGCTTCTCGGACGAAGATAAGATTGGAACCATCCAACCCCATGATGATGCTTTGGTTGTCACGCTCAGGATTGGAGGATATGATGTGAAGAAAGTACTAGTAGATCAGGGCAGTGCTGTGAAAGTAATGTACCCCGACCCGTACAAGGGCCTGAACTTAAAACCCGAGGACTTAACGACGTACGATTCCCCTCTGGTAAGCTTTGAGGGGAAGACCGTTACTCCAAGGGGCCAGATCAGACTGCCCATATAAACAAGTTCGGTCGTGGTGGAGGTGGATTTCATTGTAGTTGACATTCACCCTACACGGCCATTGTAGTTAGACCTTAGCTTCATGCTCTAGGAGCCGTCTCCTCTACCTTGCACCAGAAGGTGAAGTACCCTTCGGAGGGCCAGGTCAAAGAGATTATGAGGAATCAAACCATGGCCAGACAGTGCACGGTGGCCGCCATCTCACGCCAACCCAATGTTGAGCCCTCGGCCTCCACCGAAAGAGGCTTATAGCAATCAGCCACCCCAGCATTGCTCGGTAGTGAATCAGCTGAGGAGGCAAAATGCGAGGATCTAGAAAAGGTTTCTGTTGGCATTGATCCAGAAAAGTTCTTTCAAGTCGGCTCGGAACTACCTCCCCAAGAGAAAGAAGAGCTAATTGGTTTTCTCAGAGAAAACGTGGACATGTTTGCATGGGATGCCTACGAGGCCCTAGGGGTTGATCCGAGCTTCATCTGCCACCACCTAAACGTTAACCCATTCGTTACTTCTAAGAAGAAACCACCCCGACGTCCGTCGAAGGAGCATGCCAACGCTATTAGGGACGAGGTGATGAAACTTAAGAAAGCAGGGGCTATCAAAGAAGTTTTTTACCCTGAGTGGTTGGCCAATACTGTAGTGGTGAAGAAGAAGAGCGAAAAATGACGAGTCTGTGTAGACTTCACGGATCTGAATAAAGCCTGCCCAAAAGATCCATTCCCTATGCTCCGGATAGATCAGTTAGTAGATGCGACCGCTGGCCATCCTCGGATGAGCTTCTTAGATGCCTTCCAAGGATATCATCAGATACCCCTAGCCACTAACGACCAAGAAAAGACAGCTTTTGTCACTCCCATTGGAAACTACCATTACAAGGTGATACCTTTTGGTTTGAAAAATGCAGGATCCACCTACCAGAGAATGATAACCAGAATGTTTGAGCTGTAGTTGGGTAAGAGCATTGAAGTCTATATAGATGACATGGTGGTAAAGAGTAAAGTAGTGTCCGAACACATGAGAGACCTCGACGACATCTTTGAAATTCTGAGGAGACACAAGTTGCGTCTCAACGCGTCCAAATGTTCATTTGGGATAGGATCAGGAAAATTCTTGGGCTATATGGTGACCCACAGGGGAATTGAGGTCAGTCCCGACCAAATTAGGGCTGTCAACAACTTGCAGCCACCTCGAAATCCCAAGGAGGTCTAAAAGCTTACCGGCATGATTGCTGCCTTAAACCGTTTTATTTCTCGGTCGGGGGATAGGTGCAGACCTTTCTTCCTCTTGTTGAATAAATGGAAGGGATTTGAATGGACCAAAGAATGTGTTTTAGCCTTCCAACAACTTAAAGAGTATCTGTCTCGGCCACCAATCATGTCTAGTCCTGAGGCCGACGAAGTCTTGTTCGCCTACATCGCTGTGGCCCCTCATGCAGTAAACCTAGTGTTGATACAAACGGACAACGGTGTACAACGACCAGTCTATTACGTGAGCAAATCATTGCATGAAGCCAAGACTCGCTACCTACCACTAGAAAAGGTCATCCTAGCAGTAGTTCAAGCTACACGAAAGCTTCCCCATTACTTCCAAGTGCACACAGTTATTGTTCTGACCCAACTCCCGCTTAGGTCTATACTTTAGAGTGCTGATTATACAGGGAGAGTTGCTAAGTGAGGCACGATTCTAGGAGCCTTTGACATCAAATACATGCCTTGTATCTCCGTGAAGGGCCAAGTCCTTGCGGATCTGGCGGCTGAATTTGCTGAACCCTCGCTAGAAGAAGAAGCAGGGGCGTAAGGCATGGATGAAAAATCAATTGGTGCAATCTCTTTACAAGGGCCCACATGCTGGAAAGTATATGTTGATGGCGCAGCAAACCAAAGGGGCTTCGGAGTGGGGCTAGTTCTGGTCTCCCCTAAAAGGATCACCATTAAAAAATCACTAAGACTGGGCTTCTCAACCACGAATAATGAGGTCGAATATAAAGCCCTGCTAGAATGAATGTCCATGGTTCAGAAACTGGGCGGACAAGCAATAAACATGTTCTCAGACTCAAGACTGATTGTTGGCCAAGTAAATGGAGAGTTAGAAGCAAGAGACGAAAGAATGCAAAAATACTTAGACCAAGCTAAATGCCTACGATCGCGTTTCAATTCTTTTAGCTTACTGCACATCTCTAGGAGTGGAAACACACATGCCGACTCTTTGGCCACTCTTGCCACCTCCTCAGCTCAATTTTTACCTCGGGTCATCCTTGTGGAAGATTTATACAAACCCTCAGTGACGGAAAGAGAAGTGATCTATGTCCACCAAGTCAAAGTGGGACCTACTGGATAGACTCTTTGGTACTATTTCTGAAAGAAAACATCTTGCCCGAAGAGAAGAGCGAAGCTGACAAGATACAAAGAAACACTTCTCAGTTCTGGCTATCCGAGGACCAGAAGCTGTATAAACGCTCCTTTTCTGGGCCATACTTGTTTTGCGTACACCTTGAGGCCTTAGAACTAATCTTGGAGGAATTACACGAAGGAATTTATGGGAGCCATACGGGAGGCAGGTCCTTATCTCACAGGGCCATCACCCAAGGCTACTGGTGGCCAAACATGCAGAAAGAAGCACACGAATATGTGAAGAAGTGCGACCAGTGTTAGAGGTTTGCGCCAAACATACATCAACTAGGAGGGATCCTCAATCCACTATCCAGCCCTTGGCCGTTCGCTCAGTGGGGCTTGGATATCGTCGGGCCCTTTCCCAAGGCAACAAGGAACAAAAGGTATCTGCTCGTCGGCACTGACTACTTTACTAAATGGGTTGAAGCTGAACCTCTAACGAATATCAAAGATGTGGACGTCAAAAAATTTATCTGGAAAAACATTGTTACCCGGTTCGGAGCCCTCATTCCCTCATCTCGGAAAATGGTCTCTAGTTTGACTGTAAGGCCTTTAGGAGGTACTGTTGCGAACTGGGGATTACGAATAGATACTCTACCCCAGCCTATCCCTAGGGAAATGGGCAAGCCGAGGCTACTAACAAGGTCATAGTGAACGGACTTAAGAAGAGGTTAGATGATGCGAAGGGAAGATGGGTAGAAGAACTGCCACATGTCCTGTGGACGTATCGAACCACGCCCCGCAGATCTACAGGAAAGACCCCCTTTTCAATGACTTACGAGGCCGAGGCTGTTATTCCTCTGGAAATGAGCTTTCCAACGCTAAAAACCAGTTCATTCTGTCCGAGCAGCAACAATGAGCTGCTAGAGAAAAGCTTAGATCTTATCGAAGAAAGAAGGGAAAGGGCGATGGTTCAATTGGCCTACTACCAACACAAACTCAAGTAAGGGTATGATGCCAAAATAAAGCTAAGGCCACTAATGCCTGGGGACTTAGTGTTGAGGAAAGTTCTAGGCGCTGCAAAAACCCAGCATGGGGAAAGCTTCCCAAATTGGGAAGGACCATATCGCATCACCTCAATTGCTGGTATTGGGGCATATTTTCTAGAAGATTTAGATGAGAATGTAATACCACGCCCTTGGAATGTAAGTAACCTGAAAAGGTACTATTATTAATGAAAATCTCATTTCTGAATAAGTTCGTTTGTTGTATAAAAGCATCGTGCTTCTTGTCTTTCAATCTATTCAAGTATTAAACAGAACCTAAGTCCTACATGGCTCCTCGGACCATAGGCTTAGGAGAAATTAATTGCTTTGACATCTATTCGAGTATTAAACAGAACCTAAGTCCTGCATGATTCCTCGGACCACAGGCTTAGGGGAAATTAATTGCTTTGACATCTATTCGAGTATTAAATAGAACCTAAACCCTACATGGCTCCTCGGACCACAAGCTTAGGATAAATTAATTGCTTTTGACTCTATTCGAGTATTAAACAGAACCTAAGCCCTGCATGGCTCCTCGGACCACAGGCTTAGGAGAAATTAATTGCTTTTGACATCTATTCAAAGTATTAAACAGAACTTAAGTCCTGCATGGCTCCTCGGACCACAGACTTAGGGGAAATTAATTACTTTTGACATCTATTCAAGTGTTAAACAGAACCTAAACCCTACATGGCTCCTCAGAGCACGAGCTTAGGGGAAATTAACAACTGTTGACATCAATCCAAGTGTTAAACAGAACCTAAGTCTTATATGGCTCCTCGAACCATAGGCTTAAGGGAAATTAACTACTTCAGATGATTGCTCAAATAACAAACAAATCTTAAAATGGGTCGGGTCTTTCGAACCACATATGGGGATGAAACTATGCATTTTGTAATCTTAAAATGCATATACATAAATACTTAAACAGGACTTGAAGCCAAAATAGACCGAAGGCAAATTTAAACTTGTATTTATGCGCAATATACAGACTGTCTACCCTTTTTTGTTCTCTTCCGCATGATATAAGTCTATGCATGTTAGTCTTCATTACCTAAGATTCAGTATTATTGTAAACTCTAATCAAAGGCACAGTAACATCAACTTAGAGTAATGCAAAAAAAAAAAAAAATTAAATTAAATTAAATCACATAAGGCAAAAGAACAAAAGAAGAAGCGAAGGGCATTCTCATTAAGTAATAAAGATAGTACATTACGCACGGATATAACATCTTTAAAACAAAAAATACACTTTTACTACAATTGGTATTACAAAAGAAACCCTAGGGGCTAAGCTTCAGCAAGAGGAGCAGGAGGATCTTCATTTTGGCCTGGCTGAGAAGAAGGAACATCCTTGGCCTGGGGGTCAGCTTCCTGATTCTCGGCCTCCACTGCCATCTCCTTGGCGGCATCCTTTGACTTGGCAGAGAGTTTCTTCCCTTTGCCCTTACCTTTGCCCTTCTCCACTTCGGCTCCATAGCCCTGGTCGCCAGCTTGGCTAAATCCTTTCATAGTTTCAGTTGAAGGGATAGCATCTAGGATAGCTAAAGGTTGCTCGGAAGATTCTGGGGCATTAGCAGAAGGAGAAGAGATAGGAGTAGGGACTTCCCGAATCTCTGGGGGATAGAAAACGCTTCCAAGCAACCTCCAAACAGAGTCTGCAGGGAGACCTGCAACGCTGAGGGCCCTGTCCCACGTCACGCTGTAGTAGTCCCTGCATACCTTTGATAGCTCCTCGGTAAGCCTTACTTGCGTTTCTTCCACGCCAAGTTGGTATGCAGCTCTCTTCTCGGCCTCGGCTGCTTCCTTGGCCAGCTAGACTTCCTCCTTGGCTTTTTGCAACGCAGCTTTGAGATCTAGGACCGACTGCCTCTCAATGGCTAGATTAATCTCAGTCACATGCAGCTTCTGGCGCTGGTCCTCAGCTTGCTTCTCCGCGGTTTTCAAACCGGTCTCGGCGCTCAAACGGGCTGATTGCGCCTCCTTTAGCTTCTCAGCCAATTCATATTGTTCCTGCTTAATAGCCCCAGTGTTTTCTCGGTCTCGGCCCGAGAGAGGGCTTTGGCATCGACCCTTTTACGAACGTCACGGTATCACTCCTCGGCCACAAAAATTTGCTGAGTAATCTGCCCAAAGATCACAAAACAGTATGAGTTAGAACAGAATACGATTTAGCATTTATGTTCGTAAAGGGACAAGCTGCCTTACCATCGTAAGGTCCTTCTTCAAGGACAGGAAGAGATCATTCTGTGAGAAACACCTGTAAGCGTCCATGTCCCTGGGAAGGAGTATGGGCTGCTCCAGGGCTTCGACAATGTCTCAAGCTCGGCCCCTCTGATATTCTCGGACAAAGGCGTTCCAGGGAATTGGTGCCCCATCCACCTCAAGCCGAGGGCTCCATGTACGCTGTGTCATACGCACTTCAGCTCTGTCCAACTCCTCACGGCTGTCCACGGACTGGGACCTCTTGTCCCGAGGCTCCTGGATCACCTTTTGATGCTTTGTCCCCTGCCGAGGACCCACCTCGCCTTCCTCGAGTGACTCGACCAGCATTTTCTTCTTGAAGTCGGGGTTAGGCTTCAGGCCGAGGTTGGCAGGGACTTGTGTAAGGGGAGGAGGAAGATTGGAGGGAGCTTGGGGCTTAAGGGGTGCCTTCAAGGTTAACCCCTTGCCCCTGGCAGCCATGAGTTCCCTTAGGCTCTTATTGCCTTTATTCAATGCCATACTGTCTTCCTCTTCGTCGGAAGAGTTATCCGGGCAGGCGATCACAAGAACGAGGGTGTGAATGCCGGAATTCCTGTCTAACTCACCCTCAGCGTTCGAGAGGTTAATAATTAAAGGAGCCCTTGGATTTTTTTCTTCGAAATGGAATTCGTTTATCTCCTCCTTTAATGAAAGGCGAGATGAGGCAATCTCCTCTTCAAGAAATGCCGCTACTTCGAGATGGTTTTGTGGAGGTAGTTGTGCAGCTGGTGGAAGGTTTTGTGGAATTGGCAAGGCAATCAGGGGAAGATCCCTTCGAGCCAAAAATCCTGGCTTAGAGACGTCGATACGAGCTAACCTTGAACTCTCGGCTCTTATCGCTTAGCCTATGTCTTGGAAGGTGCAGGACAGAGGCTCGTAATCCAAGATTAGGTGAGCGACTCGCAGTTGTCCGTCCTCGCTCACAAAAATCTCTGACCTCAGAAGGTAATTTAGAGCCTGGACGTTGGTATGACTGAGCCGCGGAGCAACGTGAGCTTTATCTGCAAAACATCTGAGAAGGAAATCATGGTCAGATCGCTAAAAAGAATATTTTCTACCAAAATAAGATGAAGTGTCAAGTAAAAAGAATAAAGTTAAAAGGCTAAGTCCCCTTCCAAAGGGATTGATCCTAAAGGTACCACACTTGGATCTTCTGCCCGAGTTGGACAACGAAGACCGTCGCTCCACTCCCCTGAGGCAATCAGGTAGTCATCCTTCATACCCTTATTGGACTTGGGGAGACAGGATATTAGCCTGACGACCTCGGACCGGGATTTGAGGTAGTAACCCGCACTAGCAAGCTTGTGGCACTCGTACATGTGAACCACATCGTGCCACGTGAGCTCCAAGCCCATTTGCTCATTCAGGGCATCTACGCAGCTCAATACCCTAAATAGGTTGGGGGCGCACTGGTAGGGAGTTAATCTATGGTTAATCAAGTAGTCCCTGGTTATCCTGCCCATGGGAAGCGTCATTCCTCCCTCTATGAAAGCAATCACGGGAATGAGGACTTGATCCACATCCCTATCAGTCAGTACTCGGTTCGAGGGGCAATATTCTAAAACCACCCCCTGTGGAATACGGTGCCTAGCCCTAAACCCCTCCACACCGACCGGTGTGTCTACTAAATGCTTGAATCTACCCATCTAGATAAACTGAGAGGCCGAGGAGAAAAGCCGAGAGGAAAAAGGATAATATAAAGAAATGAAAACTTACGGGTACTCGTATGACAATCTCTGAAACTTTCAGAGATTTTTTCAAAAGAAAACTTCTTACAGGAAGTAACTATGGAAACTCAAGAGTTTGGTGCGTTTTATGAAGACTGGGTGCTGGAGTTCTTTGAAGTTCTTGAAGATTCGTAAAAAAGAGAGGAAAAGGGGGTTCCTTCAAGGCTTTATATAAAAGGAGAAGATGGAAGGAAGTACTCCCGCTCAAAATACTAGAAGAAACGTCAGCCATTGGATCTACACTTCGTCGTTGGATGCGGAGGACACAAAGCCGCCTGGAGTAATTAATAGCGCCTCGTAGACTACGAAGCGTCAGAAACAATCATGAGGCATATAAAACCGCACTCCCACACGTGTGAATCAAAAATCAATTGATCTTATCTCTTAAAAATCAAAACCCCACTTTTTCTCCTCGGATGGGAGGGAAAAATCGAAATTTTGAGGGGCTATTGTAGGGACTAGGGCCCAAAATAATGTGTTGGGCCTTGGGCCTTGTCTGAGGACACTAACAAATCCGAGGAGGAGCAAATAACTATTAAATGATCCTTAGTGAAAGTCTCATAAGCGGGAGTTGAAGGGAAGGAGATCCGAGGAGGAATTCCTCCTCGGACACGACGAATTTAGTCCAAGTATGTAATCTAACAATAGAAATGTGCCCCATGAACATGTGAGAGGAAAGGAAACTCAAAATATCTAAAGAAAAGCTGCTACCACTGCATTAAATGCACTGCAGCTACTTTTCTGGCCGCATTAATGTGGAGATGACCTCTGAACAGTGCTGCCTTGGCTACCACAACTCACAGAGGACTGAAAGGGGTGTCTGATGGGATGGACACTCAAGTAGGGACTTGGATGATCAACAAGTGTAGGGTCAAGATGATCAGAAGGAGCTATATAATGTGGGAGAACCCCCATGAGAAGAGGATCGGAAAAATAGAGAGAGAACACTGTAGCAATCTAAACTGTCTCAGTATCCAACTGTGATCAATATACAATAGCTGTAGTCTCCTTGGACAGAAATTCCATTGACATCAATACCTTTCATTTGTGCTTGATTGCCGTTTAATCCAATACTAGCCGTTGTCCAACTCATTAGGACCCAGTTCTTTGACTCATTCTCTACAAATTCATTGTATTGGGCTCATTGGGCTTAGACTTCATAGATTTTGGGCTTGGACTCCAAATTATTAGCCCTTACAGTTCCTATATCATTTCTACATGAATCGAGCTGGAGCATTCCTAAAAAGATTTTAAAAATAGTAAAAAAATTAAAATTAAAAAAAAAATATTTTGGCTTCATTTTTAGCCAAACCGGGCCAAGACATACCTAAAAAGATATTATTTCCGCCCGAACCAGGTCGGAGCATTCCTAAAGATATTTTAAAAAATATTTTAAAATTAAAAATAAAATAAAATCATTCTAGCATCATTCCTAGCCGAATTGGGTAAAGACAGATCGTAAAAGAGAAGAATTTTTTTTTTTTTTTGTTATGGTATTATTTCTGCCCAAACCAGGCTAGAGCATTCCTAACAAAATTTGAAAAAAATAGTTAAAAATTAAAATTAAAAAAAAAACATTATTCTGGCTTCATTCCTAGCCAAACTAGGTCAGGACAGACCAAAAAAAAGAAAAAAATATTTTCGCTCCAGGGTTTATTTGCAACCTACTAGGAGTAGTGCACCATCATGCATCATTTTTCCAACTAATACAAATAATTTTAATTTTAAGCCCGATATGATTTCATTACTTCCTAAATTTCATGGCATAGATTCTGAAAATCCTTACTTACACTTTATGGAATTTGAGGAGGTATGTTCTACCTTCCATGACCATTCATGTAATGAAGAGACCATTAGGTTGAAGTTGTTCCCTTTTTCTCTTAGAGACAAGGCAAAAACTTGGCTTAATTCTTTGAGACCTAGGTCAATTGGTACTTGGCAAGAGATGCAAACTGGGTGCTCAAGATAAGAAACGCTTCTTATCTCACTGGAGTGCTCAAGATAAGAAACGCTTCATGGTTGAGGTACGCAACTTTTTCTATGATGATCCTTATTTATTAAAGTACTATCTAGATCAAATCATTAGGAGATGTGTCCCTGATAATGAAATATTTAGTGTCATCTCCTTTTGTCATAATGAAGTTTGTGGAGGCCATTTTTCTTTAAGGAAAACTATTGCAAAGATTTTGCAATGTGGTTTTTATTGGCCTAATATGTTTAAAGACACTCATCATTTTTGCAAATCTTGTGAGTCTTGTCAAAAGTTGGGAGGAATAACTCGTAGAAATATGATGCCTTTAAACCCAATTTTAGTTGTTGAAATTTTTGATTGTTGGGGCATAGATTTCATGGGTCCGTTCGCTCATTCTTTTGGATATCTTTACATTCTAGCGGCTGTAGATTATGTTTCAAAATGGGTTGAGGCTATTCCTTGAAAAAAGAATGATCACAAAATTGTTTAGAAATTCTTAAAGGAAAATGGTTTTCAAGGTTTGGCATCCCTAGGGCAATTATTAGTGATAGGGGGCTTGCACTTTTGCAACCGACCTTTTGAGTCATTAATGAGAAAATATTGCATAACACACAAGATTGCCACCCTACCTACAAACAAGTGGACAAGTTGAGCTTGGCAATAGGGAGATTAAACAAATTTTGGAAAAGGCAGCTAACCCAAATCGTAACGATTGATCTTTGAAGTTGAATGATGCAATTTGGGCATACCGCACTACCTATAAAAATATTCTTGGTATGTCTCCCTATAGACTTGTTTATGGTAAAGCTTGTCACTTGCCTGTGGAATTGGAACATAAATCATATTGGGCAATACAGATGTTTAACTTTAGCTTAGACAAGGCTAGTTTATTGAGAAAATTGCAATTGAATGAGTTGGAAGAAATTTGGCGTGATGCATATGAGAATTCTAGGATTTCTAAAGAAAGAATGAAAGTTTTTCATGACAAACAAATTTTAAGGAAATCTTTTGAACCATCTCAAAAAGTTCTTTTGTATAATTCTAGGTTACATTTGTTCCCCAGAAAATTAAGATCTAGATGGACTGGACCTTTCATTGTTAAAAATGTTTTCCCCCATGATGCCATAGAAATTGAAAATCCTAAGAATGGTAACATATTTAAGGTGAATGGACAACATCTTAAGCCATTTCTTGAGAATTTTTCACAAGGGGATGAATCCATTAATTTGGAGGATCCCATTTATCAAGACTTGCCAAGCAATTAGCATTAGTGTTTGTGTTGTATTGTAGATTTTTTTTTTTTTTTTTATTATTTTTGTTATTTTGTTTTCTAACCCCTTTTGTAGGTGTTAAAGTTTTTTTTGTTCATTTATGTTCATCTCTTCAAGGTACTCTCTGTAATCTCTACTCTTTATTGTTTTTCCATGTTATCATTGAGGACAATGTAAGTTTTAGGTTGGGAGGAGGAACTTGAGATGATTTGCATTTGGTTTTATTTTATGCTAAAAAAAATTTTGGATTGTTTTTAGTGATTTTTGTTTTAGTCCCAAAAAAAAGTGTTGCTTTAGCAAGAGTTTTAAGTCAAAGTTATTTATGCTACTTCTATCTAAAGAATTCCACTGTTTTTTATGCTCAACTATTATGCACATGCACTTTAACCACATGAACATGTTTCTTGGTTGAGAGATAGAGATGACTTTAAAAATCTTGAAAATAAAATGTAGAGACTATAACCCAAGTGAGTTCTTGAGCCATTCATTTTTTTAGAGGGTTATTTCATTTTGATCTCATTTTTCATTTGGAAGCACATAACTTTATTGTTGCTTATTCTCATTATTCTTTGATTTGGTCGAATGCTAAGAATTCATCAATTTTATGCCACACTTGAATATTTTAAAGTCATGGAATCTGAAGAACTATCCCGATCCTTAAGAGATGATTTTATGCCATTTTTGTTAATTTTGAGCCATTATTATTTTCTTTCTTGACACATTATTGCTAGTCACTCATTTGAGCCTATTATTTTAGCCATTCTTTCTCAAACCCTTTCCTAAAGTGTTCTAAGAATGAATGCAATCAAATTGTCTTATTGCGGTAAATTTGTGGTGAAATAGTTGGAAGAAAAGGAGGACTCACTCAAAAAAAGAAAAAGAAAAAGGAATGTGAAAAAGGAAGAAATAGAGAATGAATTTGTTAATGAAATTTTGAAGAAAAAAGAAAGAAAGTGAAAGTGCAATATTCAAGAAACTTGAGAGGATAAATCAATTGTCATACACTCAAAAGAATTTCTCTCTCTAATTATTCTTGGGAACACTTTTTATTTTTACCTATACCCTTTGCTCTAAATTCCTTCTCTTTACCCTACATTACGTCCCAATGAAAGTTCTATTTGATCATAAGGAAGTATGGTTTGGATCTTGACATGACTAATCAATGTGTGTGGTGTAATATTCTTAGTGTTTGGCATCCTTTCATGAGACTATAAATGTCATTTATTTTGCTTCATCGTTCTTCATTTTATTTATATGTGAGATACTAGTCTTTATTCTACATTATTCTGCTCACATATGTTTGAAAGTGTTACACCCTTTTCAGAGTGATAATTTTTGTTGAGTGTTAACAATTGTGAGATTTGAGTTGAAACATAACTTTGGATAGAAATTCAAGCCATATTTTATCTTAAGACTAATGTTTTGTTTGTTTTGGCTAAACTATTCACACACTGAGTATTGATGGCATGTGGAATATCTTTGGTGGTTCTTAGTGTTTTGACCTTTGATTAACTATTTCTACTAAGGTAATATTTTTTTTGTTAATTTGTGTCTTTGTCTCGAGTCGCTTAAATTGTTAAGGACTAGCAATGAGCTGGTTGGGGAGTGTGATAATAGCTTAATTTTGCATATTTATATTATTATTAGAAAACATTATCATACTTATTTTGGGTTAATTCATGCATTTTATAGTTGGTTTTGGAATAATGCTGAATAATCAATTTTGTGCTTAATTGAATTTTAATGCGTGAATTTGTCTTTTGTAGGATAATGAAATTAAATAAGTGAATTTGTGCAAAGAAGAAAGCTAATGGATTTTACTTTTACAAGGGCCATGATGAAGTCAAAGAAGGCCAACCCAATTAAATTCAAGTCCAATTGGAGCAAGAAATCAATGGAAATTTGCACAAAATCCAAGTCCAATTCAGATTAGGATTCCAGCCTGCGCACCAGTTAGTATTTAGAGCATAATATTTGGCTCAGATGTTCCATCGAGATGATTCAAGTTGGGCTAGAGAGTTAACCTAAAGGGCTACAACTTTGTAGTTTACCAAAAGTCCGAATTCTGAAGTTAAAATGGGCCGAAAACGTTGGTTAATTAGCCTAAAAACCTGAGATTTTCTCCAAACGGGAATTCAATTTGTAGTAGGATTCCTTGACCTATTTAAAGGCTCTTTAGGGAAAAATTCCGTAGAGAGCTGCCATAGAACATAATTTAGGATTTCTTAAAGTTTCTTTACAATTTTTAGAGTTTTATTTGTGTTATGGCTTGCTAGAAGCCTTGCTAAGGCAACGGGTGAAACCCAACCGTTTATTGGTATGTTCTTAACAATTATTTTATGATTTTAATGTTTATATTATTATGTTTTTGATTGATTTACTCATCTAGAAAAGTGTTTAGTTTTGTATAATTCTTTGATTTATCGTAGACTCCAGGCACGTTAAATGCTTAGTATTCGCTGCGACAATTAATTCTTGAGTTTTTATTGTTAAATCATCCGACTAAGATCATCCTTTGTATGAATTTTAGTTGAGTTATAAAATAAATATTGTTAAGACTACCAATAGATGTGTTGTGTGTGGATCCCTAAATCTTAGCGCCTTAATATGTTGTTATTTTTCTCTCAAATTAAATTAACATTACTAAACCATAAAAAATCTCTTCAATTAAACTTTATTATTTTAGTTTTATTCACTTTTGGTTTGCTAATCAATTCCCTTTTCCCTGTGGATTCGACCTTGGACTTATCAAGTTATTACTTCGCGACAACTCTGCACTTGGGAGCATTATTTAAGTCGCAGCAACTCCGGTCTCATTTATGGCTAAACCGAGCTAGAGCATTCCTAAAAAAATTAAAAAAAATAGAATAAAATTTCGAAAATAAAAGAACTTCATTCGGGCAACATTCCTAGCCAAACCAAGCCGGGACAAACTGAAAAAGAGAAAAAAAACATTACGCCCTAGTATCATTTTACTCGAACCGGGCTGAAGCATTCATAAAAAAAAAATTAAAAAAAATTTTAAAAATTAATAAAAAAAATAAAAGAAAAAAATTTTATTCCGACATCATTCCTAGTTGAACCAGGCTGGGAGACACCTGAAAAAAGGAAAAAAAAAAACTTTTTCACTTCGGTATCACTTCTACCTGAACTGGGTTGGAGCATTCCTAAAAAAAATTTCAAAATAAAAAAAAAATTAAAAAACTTCATTCTGGCATCATTCCTAGCCGAACCGGGCCAGGACAGACCATAAAGGAGAAAAAATATTCTTTCGCTCCAATATCATTTCTATCTGAACCGAGCTGGAGCATTCCTGAAAAAAAAATATTAAAAAAAAAAAACAGATTTTTTTTTTTAAAGAAAAACTACATTCTTGCAACATTCCTGGCCAAACCGGGTCAAGAAAACTGAAAAAGAGAAAATACTTTTTCACTCCGGTATCATTTCATCCCGAATTGGGTTGGAGCATTACTACAAAAATTTAAAATAAATAAAAAAATTTCATTCTGGCATCATTCCTAGCTGAACCAAGCAGGGACAGACCGAAAAAGTGAAAAAAAAAAAATCGATCTGGTACCATTTTTGTCCGAACTAGGCTGGAGCATTCCCAAAAAAATTTTAAAAAAAAATTATAAGAGTAAAAAAACTTCATTCTAGGGTCATTCCTAGCCGAACTGGGCCTGGTCAAAAAAGAGAAGAAAAACAATTCGCGTCGGTATCATTTCTACCAGAATCGGGCTAGAGCATTCCTAAAAATTTAAAAAAAATTAAAAAAAATTAAAAAAAAAAAAAAAAACTTCATTCGGCATCATTCCTAGCTGAACCGAGCCTAGATAGGCCGTTAAAGAGGGGAAAATTTTTTTTCACTCCAGTATCATTTATGCCCAAACCAGGCCAGACATTCCTAAAAAAATTTTAAAAATTTGAAAAAATAAAAATAAAACTTTATTCTGGCATCATTTCTAGCGGAACCGTGTAGGGAGAGACCCAAAAAAAGAAAAAAAAAATCGTTCCAGTATCATTTCTGTCCAAACCGATATGGGGCATTCCAAAATTTAAAAAAAAAAAATAGAAAAAATTTTAAAAAATATAAAAAAAAAAAAAAAAAAACTTCACCGAAAAAGAAAAAAAAATTCCGCCCTTGTATCATTTTTGCCCAAACCGGGTTAGAGCATTCCTAAAAAAATTGAAAAAAATTATTTTAAAAAAAAAAAAAAACTTCATTATAGCATCATTCCTAGCTGAATTAGGCCAGGACAGATCGAAAATAAGAATAAAATTTTTTTTGTTCCAGTATCATTCTTGCCCAAACAGGGCTGGAGCATTCCTAAAAAATTAAAAAATTAAAAAAAAATTAAAAAAAAAACTTCAGTCTAGCATCATTCCTAGCCGAACCGGATAGGGATAGATTGAAAAAGTGAAAAAAAAAAGGCTTCGGTATCATTTCTGTACTGACTAGGCTAGGGAATTCCTAAAAAAGTTTTTTTTTAAAAGAAAGAAAAAAATTTTAAAAATAAAAACTTTAATTCAGGCATCATTCCTAACCGAGCCAGGCTGGGACAGAACGAAAAAAGAGATAAAAAAAAAAAAAAAAAATCGCTCCGATATCTTTCCTGCCTGAATCGGGTTGTAGGATTGCAAAAAGAATTTTAAAAAAATAGAAATAAAATTAAAAAAAAAAAAAAAAAAAACTTCAATCTGGCGTAATTCCTAGTCGAACTGGGCCGAGACAGGCCAAAAAAGAGAAAACAAAATTCGCTTTGGTATCATTTCTACTAGAACAAGGCTAGAGCATTCCTAAAAATATTATAAAAAATAAAACAGAAAAAACATTTAAAAAAAATCATTTTAGCATCATTCCTAGCTGAACCGAGATGGGAAAGACCGAAAAAAAGAATAAAAATTTTAAGAATAAAAATTTTAAAAATAAAAAAACTTCACTCTGACATGATTCCTAGTCGAGCTGGTCGGGACAAATCGAAAAAGAGAGAAAAAAATTCACATCGGAATCATTTCTACCCGAACCGGACTAGAGCATACCAAAAAAAATAAAAATTGAAAAACAAATCTAAAAACTTCATTCTGGCACCATTCCTAGTTGAACTGGGATGGGACAAATCGAAAAAGAGAAAAAAAAAAATTCGCCCTAGTATTGTTTCTACATAAAACGGGCTAGAGCATTTCTAAAAAAAAAGTAGGAAAAAAAAAAACTTCATTCTGACATCATTCCTAGTCGAACCAGGTCGGGACAGAACAAAAAAGAGGAAAAAAAAAATTTTCACACCAGTAGCATTTCTGTCTTCACCGGGCTGGGGCATTCCTAAAAGAATTAAAAAATTAGAAAAAAAAAATTCATTATGGCATCATTCCTAGCCGAACCGGGCTAGGAAAGACTGAAAAAGAGAAGAAAAAAAAATTTTCTCCGGTATCATTTCCAGCTAAACTAGGCAGGAGCATTCCGAAAAGAAATTTTAAAAAAATATAACAAAAATTTTAAAAATAAAAGAGCTTCATTCTAGCATCAATCCAAGTCGAACCTAGCCGGGATAAACTGAAAAATAGAAGGAAAAAAATTTCGCTCTAGTATCATTTCTACTCAAATTGGGCTGGAGCTTTGCTAAAAAAAATTAAAAAAAATATATGAAATTAAAAAAAAAAAAAAAAAAAACTTCATTGCATTATTCCTAGCCGAACCGAGACAGGATAGACCGAAAAAGTGAAAACAAAAAATTTCTATCTGGTATCATTTCTGTCCTGACCAGGGTAGGGCATTCCTAAAAATATTTAAAAAAAAAAAAAAGAAAAAAATTTTAAAATAAAAAAACTTTATTTAGGTAACATTCCTAGCCGAGCCAAGCCGGGACACACCGAAAAAGAGAAGAAAAAAAATTTCACTCTGGTATCATTTTTACCCGAACTGAACTAGTGCATTCCTAAAAAAATTAAAAAAAATAGAAATAAAATTAAAAAAAATAAACAAACCTTATTCTGGCATCATTCCTAGCCAAACTGGGCTAGAACAGGCTGAAAAAGAGAAAAAAAATAAAATTCAATCTGGTATCATTATCTCCTCGAACTAGGCTGGAGCACTCCTTAAAAAATTATAAAAAAATAAAAGAATTCTAAAAATAAAAAAACTTCATTCTAGCATCATTCCTAGCCGAACCGAGCTGGTACAGACCAAAAAAAAAAAAAAAATTAAAAAAAAAAAATCATTCTGGCATCTTTCCTAACCGAGCTAGTCGAGACAAACCGAAAAAAAGAAATTTTTTTTTGCTCTGGTATCATTTCTGCCCGAACCGATCTAGAGCATTCCCCAAAAAATAAAAATAAAAGTAGAAAAATAATTAATAAAAAAATTCAATTTGGTATCATTCTTAGCTGAACCAGGACGAGACAGATCGAGAAAAAAAAAATTGCTCCAGTATCATTTTTGTCCTTTCCGGGCTAGTGCATTTCAAGCCAAAACGAGTATCATTACAAGCCGAAACGGGCTGGCACTGTCCAAAAAAGAGAAAAAAAAAAAATTCACTCTAGTATCTTTTCTGTCCTAACTGGGACGGGGCATTCCTAAAAGAATTTAAAAAAATAGAAACAAAAATTAAAAAAAAAAAAAAAAAAAAAAAACTTCATTATGGCATCAATCCTAGTCGAACTGGACCAGAACAGACCAAAAAAAAAAAATCGCCCCGGTATCATTTCTGGCCGAACCCAGCAGGAGAATTCTGAAATTTTATTAAAAAAATAGAACAAAAGACTTCATTCTAGCATCTTTCCTAACTGAGTTGGCGAAGACAGACCAAAAAAGAGAAAGAAAAAAAAATTCTCTTTGATATCATTTTTGCTAGAAACGGTTTGGAGCATTCTTAAAAAAATAAAAAATAAAAAGCAGAAAAATAATTTAAAAAAAAAAACTACATTCAGGCATCATTCCTAGTCGAACCAGGGTGGGACGGATCAGAAAAGAGAAAAAAAAATTGCACCAGTATCATTTCTACCCGAATTGGGCTAGTGCATTTTCAAAAAAATAAAAATAAATACAAAAAATGAAAAAATGAAAAAATAAAATAAATAAAAACTTCATTCTGGCATCATTCTGAGTTGAACCGGGCTAGGACTGACTAAAAAAGAGAAAAAAAATATTTCACTCAGGGATCATTTCTGCCCTAACCGGGTTGGAGCATTCCTTAAATGATATAAAATAAATAAATAATTTTTTTTTAAAAAAAAACTTCATTCTGGCATAAATTTGCTCCGGTATCATTTCTGCCCAAACCAAGATGGAGGATTCCTAAAAAAATGAAAAAAAAAAATACAAAACAAAATTCTAAAAAAATAAAAAATAAACTTCCTTTTGGCATCATTTTGAGTTGAACCTGGCCAGGACAAATCCAAATGAGAAAAAAAAAAAGAAAAAAAAAAGAATTTCACTAAGGTATCATTTCTGCCCTAACCGGGCGCAGTCCTAACAAAATTAAAAACAAATAAAAAAATTTAGAAATAAAGAAAATCTAGCATCATTCCAAGCCAAATTGGGCTGGGACAGACCGAAAAAGAGTTTTTTTTTTTTTTTTTTTTTTTTTTGCTCCGGTATAATTTCTACCTCAACCGGGTTGGAGCAGTCCTAAAAAAATTTAAAAAAAATACAGAAAAAAAATTCAAAAACTTCATTCTAGCATCATTCCTAGCCGAACTAGACCGGGATAGATCAAAAAAGAGGAAAAACAAATTTTGCTATGGTATCATTTATGCTCGAACTGGGCTAGAGGCATTCCTAAGAAACTTAAAAAACAAGTAGACAAAAAATTTATAAAAAAAAAAAAAAAAAAACTTCGTTCTAGCATCATTCCTAGTCGAATCGGGTTGGGGCAGACCAAAATAAGAAAAAAAAAATTTCACTCTAGTATCCTTTCTGCCTTAATCGAGTTACTAGGGCATTCCTTAAAAAAAATTAAAAAAAAAAAAAAAAAATTCATTCTGGCATCATTCCTAGCCGAACCGGGTCAAGACAAACTAAAAAAGAGAAAAAAAAAATATTTCGATCCGGTATCATTTCTGCCCGAACCAAGCTGTAGCATTCTTAAAAAATTTCTAAAAAAAAAAAGAAAAAAAAAACTTCATTTTGGGATCTTTTCCTAGACGAACCAGGCTGGGACAGATACAAAATAAAAAAAATTTCACTCTGGTATCATTTCTGCCCAAACTGGGCTAAGCATTCCTAAAAAAAAAATTAAAAAAAAAAATCTTCGTTCTGGCATCATTCCTAGTCGAACCAGGCAGAGACAGATCGAAAAAAGTGAAAAAAAAAATGTCACTACGATATCATTTCTGTCCACGCTGAGTTGGGGCATTCCTAAAAAAATAGAAAAAAAAATTTAAAATAAAGAATTTTATTCTGGCATCATTCCTAGTCGAGTAGGATTGGGACAAATTGAAAATATGAAAAAACATTCTCACCGGTGTCATTTCTGCTCGAATTGGGTTGGAGCATTCCTAAAAGAATTAAAAAAATAAAATATAAATATAATTTAAAAAAAAAAAAAAAAAAACTTCATTCTTGCGTCATTCCTAGCAGAATTGGGCTGGGACAGATTGGAAAAGAGAAAAAAAAAAAATCACTCTGGTATCATTTATGGCTAAACTGTGCATTTCTAAAAAAATAAAAAAAATAAATAAATAAATAAAAAGTTATAAAATAAAAGAACTTCATTCTGGCATGATTTCTAGCTGAACTGGACCGAGACATCGCTTTGGTATCATTTCTGCCCAAACGAGGTTGGAGCATTCCTAAAAAAATTTAAAAAAATTGAAAATTATTTAGAGAAAAAAAAAAAAAAAAAAAAAAACCTTCATTCTGGCATCATTGAAGCCGAACTGAGCCGGGACAGACCGATAAAGAAGAAAAAAAAAAATTTTGCTCTGGTATCATTTATGCCAAAACCAAGCTAGACATTCCTAAAAAAATTTAAGAAAAACATTGAAAAAAAAATTTAAAATAAAAAAATATTCATTCTAGCATCATTTTTAGCCGAACCAAGCAGGGAGAGGCCAAGAAAGAGAAAAACAATTTTCGCTCTAGTATCATTTCTATCCTAACCGACCTAGGGCATTCCTAAAAAACATTTAAAAAACTAGAAAAAAAATTTAGAAAATAAAGAAACTTCATTCTGGCATCATTACTAGCTAAACCGGGTCGAGACAGACCGAAAAAGAGAAAAAAAAAAATTCACTCTGGTATCATTTCTACTCGAACCGAGGTGTAGCATTCCTAAAAAAGTTTTAAAAAATTAAAAAATAAAAACACTTCATTCTGGCATTATTCCTAGCCGAATCGGGCCGGGACAGACCGAAAAAGAGAAAAAACAATTTTCGCACCGATATCATTTCTACTCGAATCGGGCTGGAGCATTCTGAAAAAACGTTTTAATAAAATAGAAATAAAATTTAAAAAATAAAAAAACTTAATTATAGCATCATTCCTAGACGAACTTGGCTGGGACAGAGTGAAAAAGAGGAAAAACAAATTTCGCTCTGGTATCATTTATGCCTAAATTGGGCTAGAGCATTTCTAAAAAAATTTAAAAGATTAAAAAAAAAAAATTCATTTTCGCTTCATTCCTAGCTGAACCGGGCCAGGACTGACTGAAAAAGAAGAAAAAAAAATTTCGTCCCAGTATCATTTCTGTCCAAACCGGGCTGGGGCATTCCTAAAAGAATTAGAAAAATAGAAATAAAATAAGAAATAAAAAAAAACTTCATTATGGCATCATTCCTAGCTAAACCGAGTTGGAACATTCCTAAAAATTTTAAAAAAAAAATAGAACAAAAATTTATAAAATAAAAGAACTTAATTTCGGCATCACTCCTAGCAGAACCTAACCGAGACAGATTGAAAAAGAGAAAAAAAAAATATCTAGCATTATTCCTAGCCGAACCGGGCCAAGACTGACCGAAAAAGTGAAAACAAAGAATTTTGATCTGGTATCATTTCTATCCTGACCAGGCTAGGGCATTCCTAAAAAAATAAAAATAAATAAAAATAAAAAAATAGAAAAAAATTTTGAAAATAAAAAACTTTATTCTACCATCATTCCTAGTTGTACCGGGCCGAGACAAACTGAAAAAGAAAAAAAAAATTTGCTCTGGTATCATTTCTACCTCAATTGGGTTAGAGCATTCCTAAAAAAATACAAAAAAATTAAATAAAAAATTAAAAAACTTCATTTTTGCATCATTCCTAGTCGAACCGGGCCCGGACAGACCCTAAAAGAGAAAAAAAAATTTGCTCTGGTATCATTTTTGCCCAAACTGGGCTGCAACATTCCTAAAAAAAAAAAAAAAAATAGAAAAAAAAATTCATTCTGGCATCATTCCTAGTTGAACCGAGCCGAGATGGACCGAAAAAGTGAAAAACAAAATGTCACTCTGGTATCATTTCTGTCGTGACTGGGCTGGGGCATTCCTAAAAAAAAAAAAATTAAAAAATAAGAAATTTTTTTAAAAATAAAGAATTTTATTTTGGCATCATTCGTAGTCGGGTCGAGTCGGGATAGACTGAAAAAAAGAAAAACAAATTCACTCCGGTATCATTTCTACCCGAACCAAGTTGGAGCATTCCTAAAAGAACTAAAAAATAATTAGAAAAAAAAAAAAAAAATTCATTCTGGCGTCATTCCTAGCCGAACTGGACCAGGACAGGCCAAAAAGGAGAAAAAAAAAATTTTCCCGCTCTGGCATCATTTCTGCACGAACCAAGCTAGAGCATTCATGAAAAAATTATATATTAAAAACATATATTTAAAAAAAAAAAAAAAAAAAAAAAAAAAAAAACTTCATTCTAGCATCATTCCTAACCCAACGGGGTGGGACAGAGTGAAAAAGAGAAAAACAAATTTTAAAATAAAAAAACTTCATTCTAGCATGATTCCTAGCTGAGCTAATCGGTACAAACCAAAAGAGGAAAAAAATATATTCCCTCTAGCATCATTTCTACCCTAACTAGGCTGGAGCATTCCTAATTTTTTTTTAAAAAGAGAATAAAAAATAAATAAAAAACTTCATTCTGGCATCATTCCTAGCTGAACCGGGCCGGGATAGAACGAAAAAGAGAAAATAAAAATTTTCACTTCGGTATCATTTCTGCCCATATCGAGCTAGAGCATTCGTAAAAAAATTTTAAAAATAGAAAAATATTTTAAAAATAAAAAAACTTCATTCTAGCATCATTCCAAGCCGTACCGGGCTGGGACAAACCAAAAAAGAGAAAAATAAATTAGCTCCGATCTCATTTTTGCCCGAACCGGGCTAGAGCATTCCTAAAAAAGTTAAATAAAAAAATAGAAATAAAATTTAAAAAATAAAAAACTTCATTCTAGCATCGTTTCTAGCCGAACCGGGCTGGGACAGATCGAAAAAAGTGGAAAAAAAAAATTCGCTCCGGTATCATTTATGCATGAACCGGGCTAGAGCATTCCTAAAAAAATTTTAAAAATAAAAAAAAACTTCATTCTGGCATCGTTCCTAGCTGAACCGGGCTGGGACTGATCGAAAATTAGAAAGAAAGAAAATTTCACTTTAGTATCATTTCTTTCCTAACCGAGTTGGGGCATTCCTAATTTTTTTTTTTTTAAAAAAATAGAAATAAAATTTTAGAAATAAAAAAACTTCATTTTGGCATCATTCCTAGCCGAACTGGGCCTGGAAAGACCGAAAGAGAGAAAAAACAAATTCACTTTGGTATCATTTCTGTTCGAACCGGGCTGGAGCATTCTTAAAAAAACTTAAAAAAATAGAAAAAACATTTAGAAAATAAAAGAACTTCATTGTGGCATCATTCCTAGCCGAACCGGGCCGGGATAGACCGAAAAAGAGAAAATAAAAATAAAAAATTTTAAAAATAAAAAACTAAATTTCACTCTGGTATCACTTTTGTCCTGACCGTGCTGAGGCATTCTTAAAAAAATTTAAAAAATAATAAAAAAATTTCAGAAATAATAAAACTTTATTCCGGCATCATTCTTAGCCAAGCTGGGCTAGGATAGACTGAAAAAAGAGGAAAAAAAAATTGCTCCGGTATCATTTTTGCCTAAACTAGGTTGGAGCATTCCTAAAAAGAATTTTTAAAAATATAAATAAAATTTAAAAAATAAAAAACTTCATTCTAGCATCATTCCTAGTCGAACTGAGTCGGGACAGGTTGAAAAAGAGAAAAACAAAATTTCACTTCGGTATCATTTTCTGCTTGAACCAAGCTGGAGCATTCCTAAAAAAATAAAAAAAAATTCATTCTAGCATCATTCCTAGCCGAACAAGTTTGGGACAAACTGAAAAAGAGAAAAAATATTTAAAAAAAAAAAAAAAAAAACTTCATTCTGGCATCGTTCCTAGCCAAGCTGGTCGGGACAGACTGAAAAAGAGGAAATCAAATTGCTCCGGTATTATTTCTATACAATCCGGGCTGGAGCATTACTAAAAAATAAAAAATAAAAAAGAAAAAAAAGGAAAAAAAAAAAACTTCATTCTGGCATTATTCCCAGCCAAACCGGGCTGGGACAGATTGAAAAGGAGAAAAAAAAAATTGCTCCAGTATTATTTCTGTCCGAACTGGCCTAGAGCATTTCTAAAAAAAAAAAAAAAAAAAAAAAAAAACTTCATTCTAACATCATTCCTAGTCAAATCGAGCCAAGACAGACTGAAAAAGAGAAAAAAAAAAATTCACTTCGGTATCATCTCTACTCGAACTAGGCTAGAGCATTCCTAAAAACGTTGAAAAAAAAAAAAAACTTCATTCTGGCATCATTTCTAGCCGAACCGGGCCGAGATAGACCCAAAAAAAAGAAAAAAGAAAAAAATCACTCCGGTATCATTTCTTCCCGTATCGGGTTGGAGCAAAAAGTATTTATTTTCACAAACCAAAAATTACTTTTGTTACTTTAATATAGCATTTGAAAAGTTTCGTACAGTAGTGTTTTTGGTTTTTAGTGTTCTAAATATTTAGCATTTAGAACACTTGATGCTAACACTTTAATACTGAGTTGACTAAGATTTTTTATTTTTTATTTTAAAGTTTTGCTTTTGTTAAGTTTTTGAGTTGAGTAGTTTCTAGTTGGGCTAGGCTAATTAAAAGGGATGGGATCTAATTTTTTGGAAGAGGGAGATGCAACTCTAGAAATAAAAAAATATATAACCAATAATTTTTTTTTCTTCTTTGGGCCTTTGTCTATAATAACTATTATAATTTTAATACTTAGCCAAAAAATACAAGAGTTCAAAAAACAAATTTTTGGCATGTCATGCATAGGTTGAAACTCTTAAGAAAAACTAGTATTATAATAATTATGTTTAAAATTAAGGCCTTAAAAGTTCATGTGACAAAATAATGAGGTATCAAACATCTTCAGTTTTATATAGAAATTAGTTGACAATCATTTTTAATAGAAATATGATTTTCTAGTGCCGAGAGAGAGAGAGAGAGAGAGAGAGAGAGAGAGAGAGAGAGAGAGAGAGAGAGAGAGAGAGAGAGAGAGAGAGAGAGAGAGAGAGAGAGAGAGAGAGAAGGTTTTCATCTATTTTATTTATCTTTGTTTAAATATGAAATTGATAATTATAATAATTATTAATACATTTATTATGATTGTCTCTTTTATTATTATTTTTGTTTAAATATGCATTTGATAACTATGGTAGTTATTAATAGAAATTTATTATAATTGTGTTTATATATAGAGTTTTATAATCTACTATTTACTTTTCAAAATATAATCTACTATTTAAAGAGAATACAATAAAGTCAAATTCTAAACCCTCTATTTTTAAAGGGCAAGGATTTGCTGCAAACTAAGTTGCCGCAACTGCCACAAAATTGCACATGTGTCAATGCCTCAGATAGACACCTGTTCGAATTTATATTTAAATAAAACTTCTATGTCAAGATTGAATTTTTTACCAAATGGCTACTTGATACATGCGCATTTTGCAAGAGTTGTTGCAATTTAGTTTGCAGCAAATCCTTACCCATTTTTAAATCCTCTATTAAAATTGTGCCACGTCATTGAAAAAAATGGTAGAATAGATTGTTGTATATATAGGCATAACAATAATCGTTAAAAATACCTAAGTATAATTTCGTAATTATTAAATTTTATATTTAGATTAAAAAGAAAAGAGAGAAGAGTTATATAACTTTTTTTTAGAGAGTTTCAACTTATGGTGTCCGCTTTTGATGATATATTATATAATTTTTATATTATATTATGTTAAAAATTTTGGTTTTTTTTTTCCTTAAAAAGTTACTTAGAAGCTATTAAAAATTGAAAATAAGAGAAATTACACTTTGTCTACCTGTGGTTTAAAAATTTGCACTTTACCTACCTAAAGTTAGCTCCATTTGTCTCCCATTACCCACCTTTATTAAAAGTAGGGATAAATTTATAATTTTATTACCTTTTTGTGTCTCTCTCATTTCAAAACATAAAAAACTAAAAAATCATGAGAAAAGAAGATCTAGGGTCTGTTTGGATACCGCTTATTGCTGAAAACTGAAAACTAAAAATACTGTAACAAAATAATTTTTAAATATGTGAATAGTGCCGTGTGACCCAGGTTAGAAGTTATATTTGCTGAAAGAGGTACTTGTGGGTCCCGTGAATAGTGCACGGACCCACCTAAGGAAATGCAGACGCGGATAGTAACGCAAACGCGTTGCTATCCAAACCCACTCCTAAAAGCTAGGTTTTGTAAAAAATAAAACCTAAGGTTATGTTTGATAACAATTTTTGTTTTCTATTTTTAAAAACTTGTTTTTGAGAATATAAAGAAAAAACAATTTTCTTGTATTTTTGAAATAAAAAACATGTTTGGTTAGCTAAAATTAAAAAGATAGTTTTTTGAAAAAAAAAAAAATAGAAAGTACTAAAATATGTTGTTACTAGGATTTGAACTCTAATGCTAACTCATTAAATAAGATAGATTCATTAAATTAAATGCGTGTTTTCATTAACTTTTAAAAATTAGAAACTGAAAATAGTTTTTTGTATGTTTTTAGTTTCCTTTACAAATTAAATTTTGAAAACAATTTTTGTTTTCTATCTATTTTGTGTTGCCAAACAAGTTTTTTAGTCTCAAAAATAAAAAATTGTTTTTAAAAATAGAAAATAAAGAGAAAAAACAGTTACCAAATATACCCTAACTTTTACATCTTCTTTTCATTTATCAACATTTAGATCTTCTATTTTTAAACACATTAAAAATTGAAATTTGATTGGATTGCCCAAGTAGAGATTCTCCAACTTTCTTTGCGTGTTCATAAAATGCCTCATCATTAACCATTACAGGATAAGGCAGTGGTGTCTCTTCCTTTGAGTCCAACACAGCACTACATCGATGCACAGCTGCTTGTGCTTTTATGACCTGCAAGTGGAACACGTGTTAGATCGATGTTCACTACTTTTTCTTTCAACTGATAGAATGGTGATGGTGGTGGGAATGAATGAAGGCCAGACAAGGAATGCATGTTTCACCTCTTTGATCCTTTGCTTGACGTAGGAGAGACCTTCAGAGGTCAAGCTCTTGTAAATTCCACCAAATTTCACGGACTCTGGAATTACGTTTCTTGCTTGGCCTCCCTCTATGAATCCAACTGTCACCACCTATATATTTCAATTTTCAATGTGCTAAAATAGAAGATCTAAAAGTTTATACATGAAAAGGAAAGTTAAAAGTTAGGTTTTTATTTTTACAGAACCTAACTTTTAGATCTTCTTTTCCCTTAATTTTTTAGTTTTTTATGTTTAGGAGAGAGACATAAAAGGGTAATAAAAATACAAATTTACCCTTATTTTTAACAGAGGTGGGTAACGAGATACAAACAAAGCTAATCTTAGGTAGGTAAAATGCCAATTTTTAAACCACAGGTAGACAAAGTGTTTTTCGAGCGAACCACAAGTGGAGCAAAGTGTAATTTTCGCTTGAAAATAAATAATTAAAGACATTAACCAAACTAAGTACAAACAAAACTTAGGTTCCGTTTGGGAGTTTATAAGGGAATGGAAAGAAATGATCGTAAGGGAATGGAATTTAATGTATTTAAGTAAGGGAAAGGAATAGAATGAAATTAAGTAACTTTGATTGGATTTTTTAAAATAAAGAAATGAAAATGAATGGAATGTAAGTAATCTTATTTGAGAGCAACATGGAAGGAATGAAATGGAATGGAATTGAATGAAATCATTTTATGACAATATTACTATTAGACCCCTTTTTTAAAATAAATGGTTGAATATATAAGGGTATTACGAGAGTTTTAGTAAAAAAATCATTAAATCTAATTCCATTCTCTCTCATTCCTCCTAATTTGGGGGAATAAAAATTTGAGATTTTAAAGGAATATAGAGGAATGAGTGTTCTCTCATACCCATTTTATTTCCTCCTACTTAAACTCTTAAGTAAGGGAAGTAAGGGAATGAGTTTTTCATTTTCTCCATTAAAATTCCCAAACAAGGGAAGGGAAGAATATTTTAAAATTATTCTTTTCATTCTTTTCCATTTTATTCTATTCCCTCTTCCCAAACAAGGCGTTAGATACAGTACTTTTTTTTTTTTAGAGAGAGTTTCACCTATGGCGTCCGCTTCTAATGATAGATCTTTATCATCAGACTAAGACACCAATCAATTTTTGGTATAGGCGGGGATTGAACCCCAGATCTCTTATACAACCATCAGAGACTTTACCAATTGAGCTAACTGAAACTCACTAAATACAGTCCTTAGATACTATTCTTTAGGTTCACTTCTTAAAATTCTATCATGCGAATTTTTTCTCATAAAATAAAATTGTATTTTTAAATTAAATAACCACGCGGCCGATTTTTAAGAGTAAAAGGAACGTCATCGTAACTATTAAGTTTCGTCCAAGAAAGTGCAGAGTAGGTGCCAGTCTTAGAAATAAAACCCACAAATTTCTTCAACGACCTACCATTTTGCGCACGCAGACACAGACTCACAGAGAGCGAGAGAGATGGGTTGGCTAACGCGATTCCTAGGGGCCGTGGCATTCTTAGCGGTCGGGGTGATATTCTCACCGGAGACCTTTGGATCGAAATCGGACGGTGAGAATTCAACTAGTAAGCTAGCTATCTATCTCAAGCTAGCTCATCTTCTCTGCTACTCCACCGCCTTCGGCACCGCTCTCTGGGTCACCTTCATCGGCGGCATCATCATGTTCAAGTAACTCTCTCTCTCTCTCTCTCTCTCTCTGTGGGTGCGTGTTTTGTTAAATTTGTAAAATTTGACTGAACGAAACTGTATCATGGCTCTGTTTGTTCTGTTAATTAATTTATTGGTTCCCGGATAATTTAAATTTTTTTAGATATGATTAAAAATAAAGAACAAAATTTGGATATTTTATTTTGTTTATTGAAAATGGAAGGTGGAGTTACGAGATCTGAATGGTTTTGTTATGCTTAATTTAGTATAGTTTTGTGCTCATCAAAATTTTATCTGATAAAGTTTTAAGATTTGACAATTGGGTTTTGTCTTAAATTCTTAATCACTGGGTTACCTTGTTAGTAACAAAGGAGCAAAGCTGTTTAGTTGTGTCATAATGATATATGATAATTTATGTCAGCAATGCCATGCAATTTTTGCAAACACATTAAATTTCAATGAAGAGCTGTTGGGGCTTTGTGTTATTTGTGGCCTGGTTTGATGATTGAAAATTTTGTTTGAATAGTGTTTCCTAAACTATATTGTTAAAAACCCGTTTGATATCCATTTGATAATTTAGGAATCTTCCGAGGCATCAGTTTGGAAATTTGCAAAGCAAGATGTTTCCTGCGTATTTCTCCATGGTTGGGATCTGTTGTGCAGTATCAGTTGGGTCATTTGCATATCTGCATCCCTGGAAGTCATCGTCTACCACTGAGAAGTACCAACTCGGGTTCTTGCTGTCTGCGTTTGCATTCAATCTCGCCAATCTGCTTGTTTTTACACCCATGACAATTGAGGTAAAGTTCCTGTTAATTCCAAGTTATTTTTGACAATACATGTTGTGGATCTATGATGTTTTATGTTAGGTAGTTATGATTTTCTGAATTTTCCAAATGGCCAATTTAATCTCAATTCTCTATTTGTAGATTTTTACTTGACGATTAGTGACCACCTTAACTTAAACCCCCCAAGCAATTAAGAAAACCTGTAGGACTGAAGAGATACTAGAACCTATCCAAGCTTCCATTTATCCCTAAATCCATATATAGAAGATAAAACAGGGTAGTCCAGTTGGCACAATTATAAGCCTTTTCAATATCCAACTTGCATATTACTTTTGGGATCTTGCTACATACTCTAGTGTCCAAATTTGCATTGGTGATTTAAACAGACTCGAGAATTTTCTTCCATCCATGAAAGCATTTTGCTAGTCTGAAACAACTTTACCCACAACCTTCCTTAGCCTATTGGTCAATACCTTGGCCAAAATTTTGAAAGGCTTCCCACCAAACTAATGGGTCAACAATATCTTAAGTTAGATGCTCCAGGTTTCCTAGGAACCAATGTAATGAATGAGGCATGCTCCGCCCAAAGTAGCCTTCAATGTGAAATTCTTCCAAAAACTTAACCACCCCGACACCTTTGGTAGAATGCTATAGTGAATCATTTGGACGTGGTGTCTTATGCCTATTTATATATTTTATAGCTGAACTTCATCTTTCTCAAATCTTGTCAAGCCAATCTCTATCTTCCCCTCCAAGTGTTGCAAACTCAATACCATCCACCTTCAGTCTCCAATCAACATCATTTGTCATACAAATTCTCATAGAAACTAAAAATGCATCCATTTACCTGATTCTCCACCCTTAACATTACTCCATCCACTTCAAAATTCCCAATAAAATTTGAACTCATGTGAGAGTTTGCCAACCTGTGGAAAAACTTAATTCCCCATCCCCCTCCATAAGCCAAATTGCCCTAGATTTTTGTCTTCAGATAGTTTCATCCATAAGAGCTATTTTTTCTAATTTGGTTTTCAGTTCCTCTCTATTCGTCTTCCTCCATATTTAAGCTGTACTCCTGCTTCAAATCTAGTTTCGATAATTCAGCCAAGACATTAACCTATTGTACCCCTATATCACCAAAACTCTCTTTATTCCATTTTTTTCAGATCTTGAAATCTTTGATGTTGTTTAGAGTTTTCATGGTGATAAATCTCTGGGTCCAGATGGCTTCCCAATGGCATTTTTCCAAACATGCTGGGGGATTGTCAAACCTGATCTTATGGCTGTATTTTACCACTTTTTTTGCTAAAGGTCAGTTTGAGAAAAGCTTAAGCGCTACTTTTATTACCCTCATCCCTAAAAAACATGTAGCAAGTGAGATTAGGGATTTCTAGCCCATTAGTCTTGTTGGGGGGGGGGGGGGGGGTGTCTATAAAATTATTGCTAAAGTCTTGGCCAACTGGCTTTGCGTGGTTATGGGGGATATAATCTTAGCATCTCAAAATGCTTTTTTGAGGGATAGACAGATCCTTGACCCTGTTCTTATTGCTAATGAATGTCTTGACAGTAAATTGAAGTCTGGGGTGCCGGGGTTGATTTGTAAACTGGATGTTGAGAAGGCTTTTGACCATGTAAATTAGAGTTTTCTTTTGTAAATGTTAGAAAGAAGTGGGTTCTCAGCCAAGTGGAGACAATGGATTTTCTTTTGCCTATCTACAGTCTGCTTCTCTATCTTGATTAATGGCTCTCCTTGTGGGTTTTTTGGTAGCTCTAGAGGTTTGAGATAAGGTGATACGTTGTCTTCTTTGTTGTTTGTTGTTTGTGTTGGTGATGGAAGCTTTGGGAAGAATGTTGGATAAAGCAGTTCATGAAGGACGCTTGTCAGGATTTAGTGTGGGTAACTTGGAGGGAAGATCCTTGGCAGTGTCTCATCTCCTGTTTGTGGATGACACTCTTATTTTTTGTGATGCTGATCTAGACCAAATTTTGATTCTTCGTATGATTCTTATTTGGTTTGAGGCGGTGTCGGGACTAAAGATTAATTTGGGTAAGTCTGAATTGGTTCCGGTTGGAGTAGTGCATAATTTTGACTTATTGCTAAATGTTCTTGGCTACAAGCAAGGCTCTCTGCCAATGAAATACCTGGGTCTTCCTTTGGGTGCTAATTTCAAGGATAAGACTATATGGAATCCGATCCTAGAGAAAATGGAAAGGAAATTGGCGGGTTGGAAACACTTGTATTTATCAAAGGGAGGTAGAGTCACTCTAATCAAAAGCACCCTTTCAAATTTACCCACTTACTTTCTATCTCTATTTCCTATACCTACTAGTGTGGCTGACCAAATTGAGAAGCTTCAGCGGAATTTCTTCTGGGGCAGTCTCGGTGATGAACCTAAAATTCATTTGGTTAAATGGGCTACTGTATGTGCTCCTATTTCTTCGGGTGGATTAGGGATTAGGAAGATAAGTCTTTTCAATATAGCTCTACTTGGGAAGTGGTTATGGAGATTTGGGATTGAGAAGGATGCCCTTTGGAGACAAGTGATAGAGATGAAATATGGACGTGTGTGGGGGGGGCTGGTGTACCAGATCTGTTAATGGTCCTTACGGTGTTGGTTTATGGAAGAGTATCAGTCAGGGTTGGCCTTCTTTCTCACGCCATATTCGGTATGATATTGGTGATGGGTCTAGGGTGAAGTTTTGGCAAGACCGTTGATGTGGAGAGACACCTCTTACAGTTAGCTACCCTGACCTATTCAGATTCTGCAGGAATAAGGAGGCTAGTGTGGCTGAGCTTATGAAATCCCCCAATGGAGTCCTTTTTTGGGATGTGAGCTTCTTTAGGGGTGTGCATGTTCGGGAATTAGAGGCCTTGTCAAGCTTCATGGAATCTATATACGGTTTTTCAATAAGGGGGTTTGGTGAGGATAAGATGTGTTGGATTCCTAGCAAAGATAAGGGGTTCTTGGTGAAAGATTATCATAGAATTTTAGCTGGTCCTACTATCTTCGGTTTTCCTTGGAGAAGTATTTGGAAGCAGAAGATTCCCTCTAGAGTAGCTTTTTTTGTATGGACTGCTGCCTTAGGAAAATACTTGACGATTGATAACTTATGAAAAAGGAAGGTGTGGATTTTGGATTGGTGCTACATGTGCAAGAGTAATGGTGAATCGGTTGACCATCTCTTCCTTCACTATCCCATTGCTATGGATCTATGGTCTATGGTTTTGAGTTTATTTGGAGTATCTTGGGTTATGCCGCATACTGTTTTGGGGCTGTTAGGGTGTTGGCAAGGCAGCTTTGGTCGTCATTGAAATGGTTTTATATGGTCCATCGTTCCTGATGGCTTAATGTGGTGTCTTTGGAGGGAGAGAAATAGTCGTTGTTTTGAAGATATTGAGAGATCTATTCTGGACCTCAAGCTTTTCTTTTTTAGAACTTTATTGGATTGGTTGTTTGCTTTGCAAAACCAATCATTCCCTTCTTTTATTGATTTCCTAGATTGTTGCAATTTTTGTATTTGATTTGCTATCCCCTTGTTCACTCCCTGTGTACTAGGGTGGGTGCTTCCTTTTTGGTATCAATATATCTTATTACTTATAAAAAAAAGATATATTTTCCTGGCCATTATAAATCTGGTTGACTCTGTCATCCTATAACTACCCCATTAGTCCCTCACCTTATTAACAAACCCTGGTACTTGAAGAGACATTTCCAAAATCTTAATGGTGTTTTCCCTAACATTGGCCCCCATAATCCTAAAAGATGATCATCCGACACTGGGTGAGGAAGGAGCCTTTGGATAAACATCAAAATAATGCTCTTCCTAAGACAACAAGACTAAGAGGCGATCAATAAATTTCATTTAGTAAATTGGTCTAAGGTATGTAGGCCGGTGAAGAATGGAGGGTTAGGCATTTGGTGTTTGAGAAGGTTTAATTTTGCCTTATTAGGCAAATGGTTGTGGTGTTATGGTTTGGAGAATGATGCCCTTTGGAGAAGGGTCATTGAGGCGAAGTATGGGAATGAGTGGGGTGGCTAGTGTACAAAATCTATGTCTGGGGCGTATGGTGTGTATGTGGAATTTCATTAGAAGTGGCTGGTTGAATTTTTCCAAGTTTCTTTGTTATGATGTGGGTGATGGTACTCAAGTGAAGTTTTGGGATGATAAGTGGTGTAGGGATTGTCCTCTTAATGAGAGTTTTCTAGATTTATATAATATTAGTGGGACAAGGGATGCTTCGGTCTTGGGAGGTTATGCATTACTCAAATGGGAGAATATTTTGGAATTTACAGTTTCGTTTTTCAGTGAATGATCAAGAGTCACAATCATTGGATGCTTTTATGGTCTTAATCTATTCCACAAAGGTGCAGGGTGCTGGTTCTAATAAACTTTGTTGGAAGCCAACCAGCGGTCGAGGTTTCGAGGTGAGTGGGTGTTATCATTCTCTCTCCCCTTGTATTGTCGTATCTTTCCGGTGGAAAATGGTGTGACAATCGAAGGTTCCTCCTTGGGTAGTTTTTTTCTCTTGGACTGCTTCTTTAGGCAAGATTCTAATTACAAATAATCTTCAGAAGAGGTATATTGTTGTACTTGAGTGGTGTTATATGTGCAAAAGGTGTGGGGAATTTGTAGATCATCTTCTCCTTCTCTGTCCTATAGCATATGAGATGTGGAGTATGGTCTTTTGCTTGTTTGGTATTTGTTTTGTGATGCCGCAAAGGGTAGTGGATTTGTTGGATTCTTGGTCATGCAATTTCAGGCGACTTCGCAATATAGATATATGGAGGATTGTGCTACACTTTTTGATGTGGTGTATATGGTGGGAATTGAATGCCAGAAGCTTTCATGGATGCAAACAGTCCATTCTTGAGTTTAAGTTTTTTTGTTTTTTTTACTCTTCTCGAATGGTGTTTAGATTTACCATCTTTTTCTTGTCTTTCCCTTCCTGTTTTGCTTGATCATTGTAACTTGGTTTCTTGATGTTTTTGCCCCATTAGTACATTTCCTATGTACTGGGCTGTGTTATTTATTTATTTATTTTTTAAAATAAAATCTTTATGTTACTTATCAAAATATGTGACATAGATGGTTGAGACAGGTTAAGACAATTCCGTCTCCCTGTGGGAAACCTCACAACATTGAAATCACCTCCCTAACACCAAGCTAAATCCCATTTCTTCCTAGCCTTATTTTGCTTATCCCATAAACATTCCCTTTCTCTGTCACCATTTGGACTGTAACCCCAAAAAGACCGAGTGGAACTTGTCATCCACATTCCAAACTTGCATGAATCTGAGAACTTCTCCACAAAACAATCAGCTCTCTTCACACACTGCAACATTAACAAAATACAACCCTCATTTCCAATAGCTCCAAATGATAGCCAATCTACAAATTGAAACACCCCCTCCCCCGAATAAATCCCTCACCAAGCTTACCATATCTCCTCTTCACTCTAGTAGCATATTTCTTACAACTAAATGCTTTCCTGGATCATTCAATCCTCTGATGTTCCATGATATTTGTTGAAATATTATATACTTTAGTAGAGGTCATTTAGACACATACCTTTGGTGGAATAGATCACCAAATTGCCGGATCTTGTTCTTTGCTTGCTTTACGAACTCCTCACGATCTCCTTTGTGGAACACCTCCAAGTCGCAAGAGAGGCTACTAGAGTCTCTCTTAATTTCCACGTTCCAAATTCTAGGGAACAGTAGAAGGTGTCCCAGAGAGATGGCTTATTTAAGAGAGCACTCAAAACTATACGTATGTTCATTCACTATCATTTGACTGATGTAGGAGTATTTTAAATACTAGTAGAGATTCACTTACTATCAGATATATGTGATCCCTAAAAGATCTCATCTGTTAAATTTAAATTACTCAACTACTGATATTGATAACTCATATCAATATCTGTTAAGTTCAAATTTAAACTTACTTATCAGATAACTCATGTGGACGATCCATGGGCCATGGTTTATGGGTTGGACCAAAACCAGCCCAATTTCTAACATCTCCCACTCGTCCACACTGGGTACTATAGTCAGAACTGGCTCCTCTCAATCTTTTGTCCAATCCTCTCTTTATACAGAAAAATGGAGTGTGTGACCTGACGAGAAGGTGTAGGGTAGGAGTACTATATTAAGTCACCATCTAAACTAACATAGTACATCACTCATAGTATCTCGTCTATGCCCCAGATTATTTGATCACACCCAATCAAGTTTCTTTAATCCCTCATGAGTTCAAAAAACTCAAAGCAACACTTGATCCTATACCATATAATATGCTCATGATTATGTTGAAAAAAAAATTCCTCATAATCGCCCGGGCTATGAGCCATAGAATAAATGATGTGTTCTAAATAATATTCCCCAAATACTCATGTCAATTCATTCACACTTGATCGCTTTCCTAGACATGCTCCGCGAGACCGTATATATCATGGCCCTGAGATGACATGCTAAAGTAGCGACATCAAACATTCATTTCATGACATAGTTCTAGGTCTAAAAAAGGGCACAGAATGGACCATATAATGGTCGACTAGGGCTCACATAGTGATGGAGTAGGGATCTATCCAATCACTCCCTTAATTGGTCGGCTATAGCACATACAATATAATTTGTATGCTATGGTGGAGCTCCCACTCAACTGGGCTTGTCACACTCAAACACCGTACAAATCTTAGTCCAATTGCCATAAAAGCAACCAACCTGAGTTTCTCAGCACAGTTACACATCAAGTTCTTGTCGAAGATCTCACATTTGGCTTTATTCAGGCTTCATGAAGTTGTGGATACACTTCAAGTGCGACTCCCATAAGTCTCATCTTAGCCTAGCTAAGGCGACATTCATTATATTATCTTGCACGCCTCCCTAAGCGTCAAGATGATCACGTACTTGATTTACAGAAAAACAAAGTGATCACTATGTCTCATCCTGCTCGCTACTCAAGCGCTAGGGTGATTGTCTATGTGAGTAGACCGATCTAAGCCTGGTGACATAATCTCAAAGAATGTGTGCTCAGTATGCAATATCAATCACATCACAAGATGAATCAAAATGAATAACATCATTATTGCATAAAGAATGAATAAATATAAATGTCCATAAGGTATCCAAAAACATATCAAATCCTACAAAGTCCCAAACTCCTAACATGAGCCTGAAAGGCATCTTTAGCAATGGCTTTAGTAAGTGGATCAGCCACCATCCTGCTAGTGGAGATATGTTGGAGGATCACCTCTCCTTGTGTAATAGCAAGATGAATGTAGTTATAACGAGTCTGTATGTGTTTGCTTTTGCTATGATACTTAGGATCTTTAGCATGAGCCAAGGTTGCCATATTATCACAATACATCTTTACAGCTTCATCTGCAAGAGATGTCACCCTTAGGCTTTGGAAAAATCTCTTTAACCAAACAGCTTCTTGTGCTGTTGCTGAACAAGCAACATACTCAGACTCCATTGTGGATAAAGCAATGCAAGACTGTTTCTTACTGCACCAAGAGATAGCTGCACCACTAAGTAGAAATGCATAACCTGTAGTGGACTTGCGCTCATCTCTATCACTGGCCCAGTCAGCATCAGAATATCCTCTCAATCTCAAATCTCCACCCTGATAGCAAAGAATGAGATCCGATGTCCCACGAAGGTATCGAAAAATCCTCTTAACTGCTTGCAATGAACAGGTCCTGGATTACTTTGATAATGACTAACCATACTAACTGCAAAACAGATGTATGATCAAGTACACAACATAGCATACATCAGACTTCCAACTGCACTTGCATAGGGAACTCTTGCCATTTCTCTCTTTTCCTTTTCTGATTTAGGACAATCTTCAAGGCTTAATGTATGTCCCTTCTCAATTGGAGTGTCTATGGGTTTGGAATTATGCATACGGAATCGCTCTAAGATCATCTTTATGTAAGTTTCTTGAGACAAACCAAGAAGCTTCTTTGAGCGATCCCTGAAGATCTTAACTCCAAGCACATAATTAGCCTCTCCCATGTCCTTCATTTCAAAAATAGAGGAGGACCACCTTTTGGTGGTGACAATCATCTCCATGTCATTTCCAACCAACAAAATGTCGTCCACATACAAAGACAGGATAAGTAAACTCTTTCCTGATCGTTTGACATACACACAATGGTCTTCTTCCATCATTTCGAAATCAATCAAAATAATAGCCTTATGAAATTTGAAATACCATTGTCTAGACGCTTGCTTTAGGCCATAAATGGAACGCTTAAGGCGGCACACTTTGCGCCCTTGTTCCTTGATCTCAAAACCAATAGGTTGATCCATATAGATCTCCTCGTCTAGTTCTCCATTGAGAAATGCAGTCTTTACATCCATTTGGAAGAGTTCCAAATCCAAATGTGCAACAATAGCTAGAATAAGGCGAATAGAGACAAATCTCACTACTGGGGAGAAAGTCTTTTCATAGTCTATCCCTTCTCTTTGGGTATCCTTTCGCCACAAGACGACCTTTATATTTGTCAATCGATCCATCTGCCTTACGCTTTATTTTTAAGACCCACTTGTTTCCAATGGTTTTGCGCCCAGGCGGAAGGTCAACCAACTCCCAAACTTGATTCTTTGCCATAGAATCCATCTCATCCCTCATGGCAACTATCCATTCATGTGAAGCAGGTGAAGCTAATGCTTCCTTATAGGAAGCAGGCTCATCAAGGTCCAGTGAATCACATATAAAAGATTCCCCCTCAATCTCAAAATGACGACGGGGAATAGTTCCACGTTCACTTCTACGTACCTTGGATCCTTGTGTGTCACTATCTAGCGGTTTGCTCCCACTAGGAGCCAAATCACTCCCACTATCTTTTGCGATTTCAGGATGAAGTTGTGATTCTCCACCCTCGCCTAAAAATGGTATGACACCTTCAAGTTCTTGCAGCTCATAAAGCTGAAGATCTTGTTTTGCTTCATTGATGCTTGGAAAATCATCTTCAATGAAGTTGACATCACGAGACTCTATCTCAGTCATTCCACCATCAGAATGTTCACCATACATTACATACCCCTTTGAGCTTTCTGAATATCTTATAAAGATTTTCTTACTTGCTCTAGGGCCCAGTTTCCCATACTTATGGGAAGTACTGTGAACAAAACCTGCACAACCCCAAGGCCGCAAGTTCTCCAAATTAGGTTTTGCACCAGTCCATAACTCATATGGTGTTGTGGGAACTGACTTAGAAGGCACACAGTTAAGGATGTAGGCAGCAATCATCAATGCATCCCCCCAAAACGAAATTGGAAGGTTGGCTTGCGCCGTCATCCATCTAACCATCTCTAATAGAGTACGATTCCTTCTCTCTACAACACCATTTTGTTGTGGAGTACCAGGAATCGTCAATTGCCTACGTATCCCTTTTTCCTCACACAGTTCCTGAAACTGTTTAGACAAATATTCACGACCCCTATCAGTTCGAAAAACCTTTAGGTTCCTTTCTTTCTGATTCTCAACCTCTGCCACAAAGCGCTTAAAGCAATCTAATGCTTCAAAGCGATGGGAGATCAGATAGACATAACTGAAACGTGAATAGTCATCTATAAATGTGAGAAAATAAGAGGCGCCATGGCGTGCCTTAACATTCATAGGTCCACATATTTCTGAATGGACTAATTCCAAAGGATGAGTTGCCCTTGGAGCCTTACCAAAAGGCTTCCTACAGGCCTTTCCAGCTAGACAAGGTTCACACATAGGTAGGCTTACATTAGTGATAGACCCCAATAGGCCTTCTCTAGCTAGTCTAGCCAATCTATCTTTTCCTATGTGTCCAAGTCTAGCATGCCACATTACAGAATCAGAAATATCATCATTATGAGCAATAAAAGAAAAAGAGGAATGATCTAAAACCAACATAAAGAAATTATTAGATTAATAACCATGTCCATACAAGGTTTTATTTAAATAAAAATCCAACTGAGGACCATCGAAACGGAAACTAAATCCAAGTCTAAGCATAGTAAGTACTGAAAATAGATTACATTGGACACCAGGTGCATGAAGCACATCATGAAGAAGTAACGTACGTCCCAGACACAATTTGAGCTGGTAGGTTCCAACTCCTATGACTTCTTCTTGAGCTCCGTTCCCCAAAATAACGTACTGTGTGCCTGTTGGTATCTTTTTGTAATCCACACACCCAACTCTATCTCTGGCTATATGTTTGGTTGCTCCTGAATCTACAATCCACCCAGGAATAGTCTGAGCAACAAAAACATGTGTACAAACATAAGTAATAGCAGAGTTGTTAAGAATGGATACCTTCTTCGGCTCAGTGCACTCACGAGCGAAGTGATCCTTCTTACCACAGTTGTAGCACTTGATCTTTGCCTTGTCCTTCTTAGCACGCTTGCCCTTTTGGCGCTTTGCTATCTTGCCTTCTTTAAGCCCAAGGTTACCAGCTCCTTTGGCATTCCTCCCTTGTCCTTTGCATTTAGGCCTGAATGCCTTCCGCTGCCCAAATCGGGCGACAAGGAAGGTGTTTTGGTGTGCCCCCATGCGCTCTGCCTCAAGCTCGAGATGACGAGAAATATCAGCAAAAGTCTTGATATTCTCACTATGTGTCAAAACAAGCTTCATTTGCCCCCAAGTAGGTTCAGGCAGTGAACGTATCACCGCTGTGACCTGTTGTTCATCAGAGAGATTATTGCCAGCAGCTTTTAGGTCACAGATCAATGCTGACATTGTCCTTAGATGTTCAGCTATGCTATGCTTTGAATCCATAACATATTGCTCAAACTTCAAAGTAAGAGCTCGCAACCTAGTTGCTGAAGTCCCTCCAAAAGCAATCTTAAGCTGGTTCCACATCTCTTGGGCATTTGGGTAGTTCTCAAACTCCCCAATAAGATCATTGTGCATGCTACTCAGCATAGTGAAGCGTGCACAACGATCTTTCTTAACCCAAGACTCATAGGCCTCTAAGTCACGGCGATGTTGGGCAGTATTCCCATTTTCAAGTTGCATCATCATATTGGTTAGGGTTTCAAGGACCTCTTGTTCATTAAGCAGATATTGAATTTTTCTATGCCACATATCATAGTTGGTTCCATCTAGTTTCTCGCCCTTAGTTAGATCAACAACTACATTCTTAGTGGCCATGTTCACTACATTCATTACACAAGTTGACATTAGCACATACATTTTTAAATTTTATTTCCAAAAATCCAACTAGACCATGGTATTCCTTTCTACATAGTGAGATCGAAAATTTTGCTAAGCTCATAATCATCTCTCACTATGTAAATTGGAATAACACATATAATTGATTTTAAATAAAATTTTGTGAAGGAAAAAAAAAAAAAAACATCACACCATCCACATATTAAATCATACATATAACATGTGTCCATACATCTTTGTGCACAACACATTGTGCATGGGCTCCACTATAAGCCCTATTGGTAATTTCATACAACACGCTAAGACAAAATTTGAAAATTATAGATAACCGTGAAACACATCCCTTTACATGGCTTCCAAAATTAAATTACATAGCCTTAAATTACATTGCCAAAAACAATGGCCCAAAAAAAAATTGGCCCAAAAAATTACATATTCAAGTACCCTACTACAAAGATTCTATTTGTAATTAAAAAATTGGGATGCCACGTTACCAAATAATTTCAAAAATTGTCTTGTCCATCCACAATAACAATAAATAAAAATATACATGTTGCATAAATTACCAATACAATCTTTAACTATAGAGATGAGCCAAAGAGTTTCATAAACCCTTTGGTCACATATTCATCACATAATGCATTCATATAATATCAATTCAATCATATCACAATATGTTAAAAAGACATCATAAATTAATTCAAAGATTAAAACCATGCATAATTATACAGAAAATTAGAAAACTAATTTCACAATTTTCTCATATTATCACAATTCTATTTTAACATCACAGTTAAAACAAATGCCACTACAATTACATATATTAAATATATGTCACACTAGAAAAAATGAGGTCTAAACAAAATTAAGAATATATATAGTTCTACTATAAATTAAAAATAATAAAAAAAAAAGCCCACTGTACGAGTTATGATTAACTGTGCAAGTAATATATTAAGTTTTCATATAACTCAATTCCTTTGTTACTATGTTACAAACTCACACAGTATTTGTAAACAATATTACAAACCCACACAGCTACTTGCGTGTGGCTTATCACTTGCACAATTTCCTTGTTGAAGGAAACAACAACAATTTGTGATACACCAACGTGATCTGCACACTATCCTTGTTAAAAGAAACAAGGATAATCAGTTGTTAGTGGTACACCCACACACAAGTGGGGCTAACATCAACGTGGGGCTCTACACAATATCCTCATCAAAGTGTAACTAATACACTAACGTGGGGCTCTTATATTTGTGTGTAACTGAAACAAGGATAGTGTTCAAGTGTAACTAATACACTAACATCAACGCGGGGCTCTATTTTTTTTTATTTTTTATTTTTAGATAACCACTCAAACAATTAGTGGTTAGTGGAGCCCGCACGGTACACTTAACAAAACAATTTTCCATACGTGAAAAAAGTGTTTCCTTTTATTGTTCATCATCTTCAACCATAGACATCAATTTTTCAGATTTTATCAAATACAATCATAATCTTTAAAAGACCACAACTTTCTCATTTAAAGTCTAAATTAAGCATGTAAACTGTCGTTTTAAAGCTTATGGAATGTACTTTCAAATCATTAAAAAATATTTGACATTAAACAAGATTTAATGGGTCAAAATAAGCCTGTAAATTTTAGATTACATGTAAACAATCAAAAAAAAATTACAGCTTTTTATTTCTCTCTCTACATGCCATAACATGCTTCTAAAAATTACAAATCTGAAAATTAAAAATTACTTAAACTTTTAATTTTTTTTTAGCATGCATATGGGATTATATATTTCAGAGATCATGGCATCATTCAAGAGTGAAAACAAGCATAAAACGGCTCTGATACCAATGTTGAAATATTATATACTTTACTAGAGGTCATATAGACACATATCTTTGGTGGAATAGATCACCAAATTGCCGGATCTTGTTCTTTGCTTGCTTTACGAACTCCCCACGATCTCCTTTGTGGAACACCTCCAAGTCGCAAGAGAGGCTACTAGAGTCTCTCCTAATTTCCACGCTCCAAATTCTAGGGAACAGTAGATGGTGTCCCAGAGAGATGGCTTATTTGAGAGAGCACTCAAAACTATACGTATGTTCACTCACTGTCATCTGACTAATGTAGGAGTATTTTAAATACTAGTAGAGATTCACTTACTATCAGATATATGTGATCCCTAAAAGATCTCATCTGTTAAATTTAAATTACTCCACTACTGATATTGATAACTCATATCAATATCTGTTAAGTTCAAATTTAAACTTACTTATCAGATAACCCATGTGGACGATCCATGGGCCATGGTTTATGGGTTGGACCAAAACCAGCCCAATTTCTAACAATATTAATCTCAAATTCATTGTCCAGGAATCAATAGCCCACCCCCTCTCTAGGGATCACCCTTACTTTCTCCTCTTTTGCCTCAAGCACCATAGTTAATGGATGGTGCTAACCTTTTCAACTCATTAATCCTTTTTGGACTTTTCCTTGGCTGCAAATGGTTCTTCTCTCACTGCCTGTTGTCTTCAATTTTTTCCCCACTAGTCACTAGCTGTGTAATTTTCTCCTCAGATCCAATGGTTGACTGTTGACACACCAAAAAGGTTTAGTACCCATTCTGATACTGTGTCAATATTCCAATTCCAAGCGTGTCGATGATTGAAATGTTGCTGGGGTTGCTTTTACCAATGGAATACAAATTAATGGGTTGGAGTAATCCTCCAATGGGACTAAAGCCCCTGTTTGTAATGAAATTGTAGGACTGCCCACTCTCCTAACAACACTCTTCATACCAGTCGAATCCAAAACTTTGTTGCACCTTTGACCATACCAAATCCCAGGTAGATTCTTCCCAGAAGGCCCAGATGCATTATTACCCATGTCAGTTAATTTTGGAAACTCAATCCAGCGTGTTACTGCTCATATCGACCATGTGAAGTGTGTTAAGGTTTAAAGATGGGATGTGTAACCTCTTACCATCTCTTAATGCAATCACCTAATTGCTAATGGCTGTCTCATTTGTCAGGCTCTACTCCCACTTGATCTCTTCCAAGCACACAAAGTGATTGGAAAGCTTTTGCATAAGTTCAATTGATTCGGTGTTACTTTTTAGTCCCAAATAGTAAAATATTAAAACTTTAATAATGATTATTAAAAAAAAAAAAACCTTCAAACTTCTGTAACTGCCAATGAAGAGCCTTGGGTTACTTCTTTGTAATTAATTTTGGTTTTATACTACCCCCACCCCACAAAACAAGAAATGCTCTAATAATGCCAATGACATTACATACGGAGTCCTCGTCGATGGAGTTTTTTATTAGCCTGTAATGTTTTGCTTATTGTGATGTAGATGATGAAACAAAGGCATAAGGTGGAGAGAGAATCAAACATTGGGGAAGAAGTTGGGTGGTCAAAGAACGTGGAAGTTGCAAAGGTGAATCCTAAGCTTAAAGCCATGAACAAGAAATTTGGGATGATTCATGGGTTATCATCCCTTGCTAATATCATGTCCTTTGGCAGCCTAGCCATGCACTCATGGTACTTAGCAGGTAAACTTAATCTGTAGTTTCAATCTGGTTTCCCATTAAATAGGGAAGGTAGTGCTTTGGCTCTATTGATTACATCAATAGAGAGAGGACCTACGTGCTTTCTCTTTGTTATAAATACTTTGAAATCCTCCTTGCCAAGTTATGTATGATTGAACAATAAGTTTAGAGAAGAATCCTTGTCGACGAATTATAAGTCCACATTATGAGCTATAATAATATGGTTACCATGTTGATAACAATTGTTTCTCTCTTTGAAATGCACCGGCTTCCCTTTTAATTAAGGGACGTCTCTCTCCTTATTCACTCGCGTTCCAAATTATAGTTGAAATCAGGGAGAGCTCAGCTACCGAGTTGTCTTCAAAAGGATTGGTGATTTTCAAACATAACCAGTCTCAATTGTAAGTTGCCAGTTTAGAGTCAAAGAAAAAGAACAAATATTGTATGAGTATTGGGTCGAATAAACAGTAAAATATATGCTTGGAATAAGATGGCTGGGCTGTATGCTGGTTAAACTTTCATAATAAGATTAGACGGCGACCATATCTTCTCCAAGATCAAGTCTCATAATATCATCCGCTGGGATTTTTTTTTGTTAATAACTAAGTGTCGAACACTCAGAACTCCCAAGTCCCAAGTCATATTATCAAACTACTTTTGTATGAGTGGATGACTCTTTTGGGTAGCGTCACTTGACTCACTTCATTATATTGATATCAGCTCCTAATTTTTTACTTATAATTTTTTTTGGTTAAAACAATATTTCTGGGTTACATAATACAAAAAAACAACACGTTGATTCCTAAAAAATTAGGATTATGATATGACGGGGATACAGTAATTAATTAATTAATACATCTTTAGACTTTAGGTACATTTCAATATTTTATTTACTTATAGATATATTTTAAGTTTTCAAAATAGATACAGCTATTAAAATCTTGAAAATCATATCTAAAACCAAAAGATTATAAATAAATAAATAAATAAAACTCCCCCCACAACAAATTGAGGACACACATGTAGGAGTCTTCTAACGCGTCTGACACAGACATAGGGGGTTTTTGGAGTGTCCGTATTCTTAGATTCCATCCAAATCAACTATTAAAATTTTCCTAGTAAACATGGTTTGAAAAGCCTTTATTTTGGCTGCAAATGTTGATTAGAATTAGGAATTAGTCACTAAAGATTTCATCTGGCTTAGTTGATTGTCTCTTCTCCACGTAAGTTAAGATCAACTTACATAGGTTTTTTCTTTCTCAAAAAAAAAAAAAAAAAAAAAAACTTACATAGGTTTTTTCTATTAAAATTTTCCTAGTAAACATGGTGTGGTCTTCTTGAAAAGCCTTTATTTTGGCTCCAAATGTTGATTAGAATTAGGAATTAGTCACTAAAGATTTCAACTGGCTTAGTTGATTGTCTCTTCTCTTCGAAGTTAAGATCAACTTACCTAGGTTTTTTTTTTTATTTTTTTTTTATGGGAACTTACCTAGGTTGGTTTGCGAATTAGGAAGTAGGATTGTATACTTTTTTGTAGTCTTTCAACCGAAGTACAGTCTCATATCCATGTCTGGCCGAGCTATCAAGTGTGGTTTCCTCTACTCCGAAAAATCACTCACCTACAATCTCATTGTTAAGTTTCACATTTAATTTAAATCAGCTCAACACCACACAACACTTCGAATCAAACCAAACTTTGCTGCTTCACATCGGATGTCTTCCTCTTGTACCATATTACCTAAAGCGAGGAACTCCCTTTCAATGAAAAGGTGAGAGTGTAACTATTGAGAAGTTTATAGAAATTATTTCATACACTTGATGTGCTACACCTTTCTTTTACATGATAATGGACTTCGTGTAGAATCTATATATGAGAATTTTTTACCTACATATATATATATATATATATATATATATATATATATTCTTATATGAGATGGAGGCATGTATATGGTATACCAGATGCACTAAATAATTTCAGGTTTCAGGTCCATTTGAGTATTTGGAAATCATGGTATATGGTATCGTAAATGAGAGAGAGAGAGAGAGATTGCAAAAATACCCCACCAAAACCCTTAATATGTCCAATATGCTTTTAAAACCCATTAAATTGTAAAGATATCCAAACTAAAACTGTTAAAATGGCCAACTAGCCCCCCCAAAACCAATTAAATATCGAAAATTCCCCCACCAAAAACCACTAAAAAGTTCAAAATGCCATCTAAAAACCCATTAATTTGCAAAAATACCAATTTCAAAGTCATTAAAATGGGCAAACTGCCCCCTAAAAACCTGCTAATTGTGAAAATACTATACAAAAATTGTTAAAATCGCAAAAATGCTCCCAAAAAATCCCTTAAATTGGTAAAATTCCCTCTCCAAATTCATTAAAATTGCCCAAATCCTGCCCAAAATTCATTAAATTGCAAAAATATCCCTCTAAAACTGCAAAAAGGGTCAAAATGTCCCATAGAAACCCTTTAAATTGCTAAATTGCAAAACAAAACCGTCTCAATTTCGTTAAAATGGCCAAAACGCCCCCTTAAAACCCATTGAATCGCTAAAATTACAACCGCAAAACCCATAAAATGACCAAACTTCCCCCTAAAACCACAATAAATTAAAAAGTACCTCAAAAAATTCATTGAAATGCCAAACTACCCCATCAAAACGCATTAAGTTGCGTAAATACTACTCTAGAACCATCGAAATGGGCAAAATGCCCCAGTAGAAACCCATTAAATTGCTGGAATATTTACCCAAAGCTAATAAATTAGCCAATATGGCCCCTTGAAACACATTAAATAGTAAAAATACCCCTTCCCAAACCATTAAAATGGCGAAAATGTGATTTAAAAATCAAGTCAATTGCCAAAATACCACTCCAAATTCATTAGAATCCTCAAATCGCTACACAAAAATCCATTCAATTGCAAAAAAAGAAAAAAAAAATCCAAATCCCCAATAAAAACACTTTAAATTGCAAAAAACCCCCCTCCAAAACTGTTAATATGTCCAATATGCTCCCAGAATACCCATTAAATTGCAAAATTTCTCCGCCAAAACCATTAAAATTGTCGAAATTCCCCTAAAACCATTAAATCTGAAAAATAATCCCCTGAATTCATTATAATTTGCAGAGTGCCACTCTCACAAAAACCAATTAAAAAGCTAAAATGCAAGTAAAAAAATAATAAAAACTCAAAAATGCCCACCACGGGTAATAGATATTTTCATTAAAAAAAATTGATTAAAAATCCTACACCGATTAGAGGCCCGGCTACCTCAAATTAGTCAAATGATTTTTCATACAACTTTTTCTTGCTTTGATCAGTATGGGTGGGATTCGCAGTTTTTTCATTGAATTTAAGATATTTCAAATGGTGGTTGAGGAAGGAGGAAATTTTTTCTCCTTATGTATTTTTGAACAGGGAAAACACTTCATGAAGTTAGTATTTGTGGGCAAGAATGCAACGTTATGGTTGATAAAGAATATAGAACACACTGTGGTCGAAATCAATCCCAAACAGGTTTTTACGCTTAGGGAAGGAGATACCACATACACTTTGCAGTGGGGATCAAACTCTTCTGGTTAGTTCCTTTTAGTGTCTAAACTCAAAGTTGGTGGGTGTCGAAGGACTGTCATAATCCCTGGAGGCAAAGCAAAAAATGGTTGGAAGGTCTTTGGGCTTGAATTGAGGAAGATGTTGGAACCTAACCAATATGCTTTAGGTGGTTCAAGCCAGGCCAAATTTGTGTCTCAGCCACAGAGGAGAATGTAAGGGTTTCATCCCTCTCAGTGTTTTGTTGAGACATTGAAGGGTCAGGTGCAATCAGGGGATATAATTCAATCACAACATATTACAACCAAGGATAAAGATAAAAATATGATTTAGGAGGAGTTTGTGGAGAGGCAAAATCAGTCAAGGGGGTTGTTAGGGACATATTTGATGTAATTGGCTAATCATTTGACAAAACGCACTTTACTTGTAATTGGGTAGATCTAGGATGGGTTTAGTACTTCAAGAAACAAATGTTCAAGTTTAGTATTGAAGTCGTGCAAGTCTGACCAAGAAACAAGTGAAGATGTGTTGCTTATTAAAGCTCGACAAATGTCTTGACAGAATCCTTTCTATCGAGATTTAATGTTGAAGCTCGACAGAAGCTCCTATATTTGTCGAGAATTACGAAATCAGAAATTCCAGATCTGATTACACACATATCCTTGAGTATTTGTGTAGGGTTTCTTTTCTCACAACCCTAGACATATATAAAGATTATTTTAAGGGCCGTCACACGGGATGCAAAGGTTGTTACACTAGTTGTTACATGCATTGTGTGACCGGAGACAAAAATTGCCCTAGTTCATCATATTCTCTGTAGAAGTTATTACGTCTTTACGACAAGGGTTTTGTGACCAAGGAGCTTCTTGATCTTCATCATTGATGAACTGAAGAACTTTGCAGCCAACATCTTTCTCAAGTTAGTGTGTTAGTCACGTACTGGGAGTCGTGCATTGAATGGAGAGATTGCCATTACAAGACAAGTCCATTTGGGTATTGGGGTAAGGGTTCAACTGTAAGTTGGTATTAGGTATTGAGATTCCTTTTATTTGTAACCGCTTGTTTTAATAATAGTGGATTCTCGGTAGTGGTGACTTTAAATTCGACTTATGACAGCTTCTTCTTTGAACCATCTTCTTTTCTTGGCGTCCAACATATTCAAGCAACAGCAATCCTCTTGCCATCCTTGGACACAGGGTGTATAAGCTTCGTTCGCGCATCCTTCTCACTGCCTTTTATTTGTAACCGCTTGTTTTAATAATAGTGGATTCTCGGTAGTGGTGACTTTAAATTCGACTTATGACAGCTTCTTCTTTGAACCATCTTCTTTTCTTGGCGTCCAACATATTCAAGCAACAGCAATCCTCTTGCCATCCTTGGACACAGGGTGTATAAGCTTCGTTCGCACATCCTTCTCACTGCCTTTGTCTTGCGGCCATTAGTACGAGAGCTTTGTCGGCGCATCCTTCCATAAGTGCGAGAGCTTCGTCAGTGCATCCTTCTGACTGCCTTTGCCACTGCCTTTGTCTTGCGGCCATCAGTGCGGGAGCTTTGTCAGTGCATTCTTCAATCAGTGCGAGAGCTTCTTCGGTGTACTCTTCTCATCTCAGCTTCTTGTGGGCTAGATCATCGACATTACTCTTCTGTCTCATATTATCTAGAGAATTCTATCCACTCCCAGCGACATGCGACATTTGGTGTTGCCCTATCTACTCCATCGATGCTTTAAGATCCCGCCAAACTCCTTGTGATTATCATCGTAGTCTCATAGACAGTGCCCGTGCATCTTCTTTGAACCATGAATGGTCTTCTCATGGCTGTGGTATAATCAACGTCGCTTTGATCCTCCATTGCGTCAATGTCCAAAACAAGTCTGTGATATGATCTTCTTGCCTTAGCGTCCAACGGAATCGATCATTGGCGGCTTCATCTTCAAACAACCTTCTTGAGTAGGCGCTAAGTCCAGAGCAAATCATCGTATACTGCTCTTCATTTTAGTATCCAAAGGATTGCACTTACTGCCCTCGTTCCACAGCCATAGGTGTGTAGCTTTGTTCCCACATCCATCGTCTCCACCTCGCAGCTGTTGGCGCTACCGCAGCGACATCTTCGCTTCAGCGCTAGGGTCCCAAGCAAGTCACGGCGTCCAGCTCTTCTTTTTTAGCGTCCAACCGATTTGAGCATGCGGTACTCTCTAAACTACGGGAAGCTTCGTCCTTGAGCCCATCTCACTGCTTTCATCTTACAACTACCGGCATGTAAGCTTTCGTCAGCGTAGACATCTCAAATAATCTTGCAACGACCCCTGGCATGTGAGCTTCATCCGCGTATTCATCTTCGCCTCCTTGGTCCCCAAGCTGTGACGCGATGGAACTTAGGCACTTTGACTTCACTTTCTGCTAGCCACGTGTTTCCATGTTGATTCTTTGTATTTGCAGGGCTTAAGAAACTGTTGTGGTGTTCCTGAAATTCTTTGTATCGATTCTGCACTCACTTGAGGTTGACGTCCTGTATGAACAAGCATGGGCTTCTCAATTGTCTTCATTTGACTTCTGCGTGGTCCTCCTTTCATGGGTTTTAATCTTAGGGTCCGTTTGGATACAGCTGAAAACTGAAAATTGAAACTGAAAAATACTGTAGCAAAATAATTTTTAAATGTGTGAATAGTATCGTGGGATTAATTTTTAATGAAAAAGTTGCTGAAAAATAATATTTGTGGGTCCATAAACAGTGCACGAATGCACTGTTCACATACTGAAAGTCAACAAAATCTGCTTTAAAAAAATAAAATAATAAAAAAAGGCTGAAACGCAGACGCACTGCGTTTCAGCCCAATCCAAACGTAGCCTTAATGCTGTATATATATGATGACCAAATTGTCCTGGAAACACATGTCTTTCACCTTTGGATGGTAAGCATGCAATCAGCCACGCCTCCCAAAATTTCAATGCATGCGGACACATGGCTATCTCCCAACCTTGCACCCCAATACCACACCTCATGATTAATAAGCCACAATCCACAAACGCATGGCTATGACTTTAGATAATGGCCATGTGCAATTATCCTTTGATCTTAACATTCACACGAATACAAGTACTTAACTCATGTTGCTGAACTCATGTTGCTGATTTTTTTTTTTTAGGTGTATGATGTAATTTGGACCAAACAGAGCTCTGCTTGACTTGTCGCTCTTCGACGCTCATCTTTGCTTGGGTCATGATCTCTACATGCTTCACATTTTTAAGCGATCTTGATCAAGTAGATATTTTGCTTCTTCTTTCACTTGGATTACAATCTCTACGTGCTTGATTTTTTTTTCTTCAAGCGATTGTGATAAAGTAGATCTTCTGGCGTTCGTCTTCATCCCATGGGTCATGAGCATTACCTTGTAAATTACTCATCCGGCTAGCTCCTTCAATATTGCTACTTGCTAGCATTACCAATTGATTTGAAATTTTTTTGGATTTGCATTTCACAATTTTTTTGTTTTGAGATATATGACTAAACTTAGTAAATTATACCAAGTTGCCTACATACCCAATAAGGGATCAAGTCATAACGTAATTCAAGTTTTTTTTTTTTTTTTGGTGGGTAGTTTAAGCTCTTACCGAGGAGCACGTCATATTTTCAAACTTAGTGACGTTTTGCCTTTATGGGACTAACCATTTGCCCATCTTTGTCATCTATTTGGTAGATACCATTGCCGTGAACTTCTTGGACAACATATGAACCACCCCATTTCAATGCAGACTTCTTGGACAACATATTGAATGGTTGTCGTGTTATGAGTGCCAAATCTCCTACTTGAGAAGGATATGGACGAACTCTTTTGCTGAATGCTTTGGAAGTTTGATCTTGAGACTTTTCATCACATGCTTCCGACTTTTCAACTCTCAAGCCATCAATCCTCGTCTTGAAATAACTTTTGGGGAAGAAATCATGAAGGGTGATTGGAGAGTTGCTTCTTTGTTGCAACAAGTTGTCGTCATGAACTTCTTTGCTTGGATTCCTTATCACTTTTTCGCGAGGCCATCTAGGATTGCTCTTTTGATATTGCTTTTCTATGTGGATTATTTGTGACTTCGGGTTGCATTTCTTCCTAGATTTCTTTCGAGTTACAAAAGCCCAACTCTCATCTTCATTCATTAGCTTGCCTTTTATTTTAGCTTCATTCAGTGGGTTTGAGCATGGCATGTGAAACGGCTCAATTGTTCCAAATTGAATATGCTTGTCAGATGCCCCCAGTGTTGAAGCTAAAGGTGACCATGTCTTTGGTGGAGTTTGTGACTTTATTAAAGCTGGGGATGTAGTGGTGAATGCGGTATAGTTCAACTCAACTGTTTCATCCAGGTCCAAGAGGAATTTACCCTCCTTTGCAAGTCTTATGATGATATCTTTCAAAACAAAGCATTTCTCTATCGGGTGACTTACAACTTGATGGTATTTGCAATACTTTGGATCATTGGTGTGACCCATTTCTTCCGGTCTTTTTCATTTCGGTAGCTTAATTATCTTTTTTTCTAGGTGGTCATCAAGCATTCCTGAAACATCAGAGTCTGGAAAAGGATATGTCCTTTCTTCCATCTCTCTTAAGGTAGGTCGACGCCTTTCCTTTTCTTTTGATAGACTTGTGTTCTTCTTGTAATGAATAGGCTCTGTAGTGATGGCAAGAGACTCCTCAACAGTAGACTTGGAGTACTTGTCACCTCTCTTCGTATCTTTATCAATGGGTAGGCCTTTTTCTCCACGGCTAGATAGGCTAAGCTCCATGTCATGTGCTTGAGTAGCAAGTTCTTCAAAGGTGCGAGGCTTGATTCCCCGGAGGATGTAAAGTAGTCCCTAATGCATGCCTTGGATGCATATTGCCACCTCAGATGCTTCTGAAAGACGATCTTTGCAATCAAGGCTTAAGGAACGCCAACGGTTAATGTTGTCAACGACAGGTTCATCTTTCCATTGCCTCAAGTTTGTTAGTTCCATCATACTCATTGTGCAACGAGTACTGTGATAGCGATTCAAAAACTCTCTTTCCATTTGCTCCCAACTGTCAATGGACTCAGGCTCAAGATCAGTGTACTAATCGAAGGCATTCCCTCGAAGGGAGCGGACAAACTGTTTCACAAGGAGATCTCCTTCTGTTCCAGCATTGTTACAAGTTTCGACGAAGTGGGAAATGTGTTGTTTGGAATTTCCCTTCTTGTCAAACTGTTGAAACTTAGGAGGTTGATAACCTGCAGGCATTCGTAAGTTGTCAAACCTCTTTGTGTATGGCTTTGAGTACATAAGAGAACTCTGAGGTGTGCCACCATATTGAGCTCGAATAGTATTTGCTATCATGTCTTGCAATTGCTGGAATGATAGAGAAGCGATGAAGGTAGAGCTTTCGTGGTGGTTGTCAGCCTTCTTTAGAGAGGATGTACGAGCCCCTTGCAACATATGTTGTTGAGTTTGAGATTGGCTATTGCTAGACTCCCCTCGATTTTGAACCTCAAGCTTGTTCATAAAGGTGGCGATTTGAAGGTCCTTCTCCTCTACAGTCTTGGTAAGTTTAGCGATGGCACGTCCCATTTCAACAATCTTTTCATCAATGGTAGTAGTCTCTGTCATCATGGCCGATATGAATATCGTACGAGATGAGCTTCTCGAGAAGATTGAAGAGGTAACCTCTTGAGAGGATCCTGGGGAAGAACCCAGACACGAAGTAGTGCTTGACTTAGTTTTTAATGCAAAGTAGGATGATTTACCCCCTGTCACTAAGTCCTTTAGAGGGAATGTTGAATTTTTCTTCTCGACAATGGTGTGCTTTCCTACCCCTAAAGTGCTCAAGGAGATGAATGTCTTTGGTTGAGTCGCGGCATTGACAAGCTTGGTCATAGGAGTTTTCCCATCGGCTTCTTGTGATGTGAAGAGTTCCATTGCCTTAGCTTTGTTTCAAGTCATGAGACCTGTAGAAGTACTGCTGCATATTGACCCTTCAACGCTCTTGGTAGCATTCTTGGGCATCTGAGACTTCTTTGAGGCCATTGATCTTGGTAGATTGGAGACTTGAAGATTTCTAGGATGGAGAAAGAGATGAGAGGTAGAGAGGTCCCACTGGACATGCCAGAAATTTGTATACACAATTTTCATAAAAGAAGAATCATACGATCACAAAATAGTGTAACAAATAATCAACTTGTATTTGATTTGTATATATGTGAGTACAATCCTCTGTATGACTCTTTACAATGAAAGAATACAATAAAACTCCTCTGATTCGATCTCCAAGTAACTTTACGATTCGAAGGGCTATGAACCTTGATCTTGAATCGTACTTTGATGTCTCCAAATTGGATGTGTGATTGGATGTACTTGAGTTTTGATTTGAAGTTGAGGGCCGTTGGCTTGATCTCGAACTTAATTGAAGGAAAATCTCTACTTTGATTTGAAGAAGTAGAAACGAGCCTTGATTTTGAGGGAGCAAGGGTGCTCTTTTGGACTTAGAGATGACTCTCTATTTTGGCAGAGTGTCAGTAGGGTTTTTCTCTCTAAGTTTTTTCCTTTTTTTCTCATATGAGAAGCCTCTATTTATAGGCAACTCAATAATATTTGATTTGGAATTTTCTCTAAGCATTTATTGAGAGTTGAATCATGAATTTAATTTGATTTCATTTAATAAAAACTTACCATATAAGTCTTTTCTTCTGACGCTGCCATATGGCTTTCTTCATTTGATGTTGCCACGTGCCTTGATTTCATTTGCTAATCGTACACGTCATCAATTGGAGATTAATTTGATCACAAATATTTTATCATGAACAATCGGACGGTTGTGAATACATCATAAAATTTTGATGTCTACACACGTTATCTAGTCTTCCTACCTATTTTCTATCACTATTCACCATTCCTACTTATGTGGCTAATAGAATTGAAAAATTGCAAAGGGATTTTCTATGGAGTGATAGTAAGACTCACTTGGTAGGATGGGATAAAGTTTGTGCGCCCATAACTAACGGTGGTTTAGGTATAAGGAAACTTACTACATTCAATAAGGTATTATTGGGGAAATGATTGTGGCGGTTTGGGAAAGAGGAGAATCGATTGTGGAGGAGGGTGGTAGCTTCAATGTTTGGGGAAGAGTTGGGGGGGGGGGGGGGGGATGGACTTCTAAGTTAGGTAGGGGAGTGCATGGGTGTGGTTTGTGGAGAGGTATTCGTATGAGCTGGGAGGATTTTAGCAAAAATGTTCAGTTTGTTGTTGGGTTAGGGAATAGAGTAAGATTTTGGCAAGCATGGGTGGTATGGGGATCAACCTTTCCAAGTGGCTTTCCCAAGGTTGTATGATATTATGATTAACAGGGAGGCCTCTATAGAAGCCTCTTTGTCAAGGCAAGGGGCGGAGGATAGAAGAATTTGGGATGTTCGTATTATTTGAGAATTTAATGATTGGGAGATGGATGAAGGGCTGCATTTTCTTCATATCTTGGGAGCCAATACTCCTTCAATGGATGTTGGAGACCAGTTGAGATGGAAGTTGAAGCCTAATGGGGATTTTGACATCTGATCGTATTATAACAAGTTGCGGGATTCTCCTTCAGTTGTCTTTCCTTGGAAAGTGATGAGAATGCAAAATGTCATATTTTTCTCCCTTAATGTTTAGTCTTTTATACTTATTTGATGCCTAAATGTACTCATTATTCTTATATTTTGATTTAGGATGCAAATGGGGGCATTAAGTGCAAAACATAGCTAACTGGGTGATTTTGGACAATTTTAACATTGCTTCGTAATCTGGGTATAACTCTCTCATCAGAGCTTCGATTAGATGATTAAAGATGCTATGGAACGCTAAGAAAAAGCTTTACAACTTTCATGTTTTGAGTTTTGAGAGATACTGGATGCATTAAGGTTAAAATAGGGCTTGAAGTTGCTGCACTTGCACTGTTGACGTTCTGGAATGTTCCTTTGTCTGAAATTCTAATACCTGATGCAGTTTATTTTCAGAAGCTTCCAGATCTGGTACACGAAATTTCCAACTGAAAACACCACTTTCCTAGTTATATTAGGACTCTATTTTATATTTTTATATTTTCTTTAATTAGTCAGATTTGGATGTTGTTATTTTAGGATAATATTTAGAATATTTTTAGGAGATCTTATAGGCTTGGAAAAGGGGGAATTAACGTGTAAAAGGGAGAGGAAAAATCAGACTTGACACAGACATCTCTCTCCCCTCTTCTCTAACTTCTCCTTCGAGTTTTCATCATGGTCCTACGTGGCTAAACTTTTATACTTGGTCGAAGGAAACTGAAGTTTCGGAATCAATAAAATTGTGAGATCTAATTTGTTTTTACTGTTTAATTTATGCTTTGAATATCAGATGTTCTTCGGTGCCTATTTTCATGATTCTCTCGTTTAATTACTAGGAGGCTTACTAGTTTATTATTCGTTGCAATCTACTGCTAGGTTAGATATCAAATACGTAATTGTTTGATTTCTCTAATTTGTGAAGCAACTAAGATTTAATGATTTGCTGCATCAGAAATTATTAGATCTTAGGAAGAACGCTCGACTAAATTAAATACAATCACTTGTGCTTGTGTTATTTAGTTTCATCGATCTCTCTAATTCTTAAGGCTGCTACTAGATTAAACCTTTAACGCTTGTCTTGGGTTGTTTAGTAGTTAGGGTTTATTAGATCGCTTATTTTCTAATTAACTGCGACTAAGGAGAAATAGGAAAATAGTTCCAACAGTGAATATTCAAAGTGTGAATTGATATATGCTTGCATCAATGATCAGTTATAATATTCCGATGGTGGATGTTGACTTAGACCAAGGTTTGTTCTCTTGATTGATTTTGATACTTTGATTTAAATTGTTCCTTAGTTGTTTTTCTTAAAATTCTTTGCCTTATACTCAACCCCCCCCCCCCCCCAAAAATACTTGTTCACATAGCATAAAACTAGGCTAGATACTCTCTGTGGGAACGATCCTTACTCACACCACTACATGTATTTTTAGGAGTATAGGTTTTATTTTTGGTTGCCTGCGACAGCACACCAGAAAGGTATATGGAGAGTTAAGGTCCCTAGACGTGTTTCTTTCTTTGTTTGGTGTGTAGCTTGGAATAAGATTCTAACGGGTGATAACTTGAGATTGAGGGGCTTGGATTTTGTGGACTGGTGCATTATGTGTCGACATTGTGGGCAGACGATGGACCACTTACTCCTTTATTGCGAGATGGCTTATCGGCTATGGAGTTTTGTTTTTATAACTTTTGGAGTGTCATGGGTCATACATAGATCGATTCCAGATTTGTTTTTTGGCTAGTGGAATTGGTTGGGGAAGCATTCATCTAAGATTTGGAATTTAGTTCCGTTGTGCATATTATGGTGTCTTTGGAAGGAACGGAATCGACTGACTTTTGAGAATTTGGATAGTTTCGGTGATCAGATGCTTGCCTCTTTTAGTGGAACTCTTTTTGATTGGTCTCGGGCTTGGGGACTCACGACTAGTGATTCTCTCCCTTCTTTTCTTAGCTCTCTTTCTCTTTGTAATTAACTTGTTGTTTGGTTTCTATTATGTATTTTCTCTGTTTTCTTTTTTCTCTTATTGTAATTTTCTGGTTTGCTCTGTGCTTTTCTTGCATAGAGTAGCGTTTCGTATATATATCATTCTTACTTATCAAAAATAAAAAGCCCACCAAAAATCTATTAAATTGCTAAAATACCAGTCCAAAACAAATATAAAGCCCAAACGGCCTCTAAAACCCATTAAATTTCAAATCACTCAACTCCAAATTCATTAATATGGCCAAAACATGACCTAAAACTCATTAAATTGTAAAGATATCCAGACCAAGACTATTAAAATGGCCACCTAAAATCCCATTAATTTGTAAAAATACCCCTTCCAAAGTCATTAAAATGGGCAAACTGCCCCCTAAAAACCCACTTAATTGTGAAAATAATACACCAAAGCCGTTAAAATCACCAAAATGCCCCCAAAAAATCCCATAAATTGGTAAAATACCCTATCCAAATTCATTAAAATTGCCTGAATCCAACCCAAAATTAATTAAATTGCAAAAATGGGCAAAATGCCCCAGTAGAAACCTATTAAATTGCTGGAATATTTACCCAAAACTAATAAATTTGCCAGTATGGCCCCTTGAAGCACATTAAATAGTAAAACTACGATAAATACCCCCTCCTAAACCATTAAAATGGCGAAAATGTGATTTAAAAATCAAGTCAATTGCGAAAATACCACTCCAAATTAATTAGAATCCCTTAATCGCCACACAAATTTCCATTCAATTGCAAAAACAAATTCCAAAGCCCCGATTAAAACGCTTTCTATTGCGAAAATACCCCACCAAAACCTTTAATATGTCCAATATGCACCTAGAATAACCATTAAATTGCAAAATTTCCAAGCCGAAACCATTAAAATTGCCAAAATACCTCTAAAACCGTTAAATTTGAAAAATACCCTCCTGAATTCATTATAATTTCCAGAATCCTCCCCTCTCAAAATCCAACAAAAAAGCTAAATTGCAAGTAAAAACAATTAAACCCCAAAAATGCCCACCAGAAGCCTATTAAATTGCTAAAATACACCTCCAAAACCAATGTAAGGGCCAAAAGGCCTCTAAAACCCATTAAATTCCAAAACACTCGCCACCAAATTCATTAATATTGCCAAAATACGACTAAAAACCCATTAAATCGTAAAGATATCTGTGCCAAAACTGATAAAATGGACAACTAGCCCCCCTAAAACCAATTAAATATCAAAAACATCTTGTCCAAAAACCACTGAAAGGGCCAAAATGCCACCTGAAAACCCATTAATTTGCAAAAATACACTTTCAAAGTCATTAAAATGGGCAAACTGCCCCCTAAAAACCCGCTAAATTGCGAAAATACTGCACCAAAACCATTAAAATTGGCTAAATTCCCCCTAAAAATCCCTTAAATTGGTAAAATACCCTATCCAAATTCATTAAAATTGCTCAAATCCAACCCAAACTTCATTAAATTGCAAAAATATCCCCCTAATACCATAAAAAGGGCCAAAAAGTCCCATAGAAACAATCTAAATTACAAAACAAAACCCTCTCAATTTCATTAAAATGGCTAAAATGCCCCCTTAAAACCCATTAAATCGCTAAAATTACAACCCCAAAACCCTTAAAATGACCAAACTTCCCCCTAAAAACACAATAAATTAAAAAGTAGTGTGAAAAATTCATTGAAATGACCAAACTGCCCCATCAAAATGCATTAAGTTGCAGAAATACTACACCACAACCATTGAAATGGGCAAAATGTCCCCCTAAAAACCCTTTCTATCTCCTTCTCTCTTTGCATTTATCTCATTTTGTTCTATGTTTAAAGTTTTTATTAACGGTTATGGGCTCTCTTTCTACGTTCTTTTTTTTTTAATTTTTTTATTTTTAATAAAGAGTGGATCGGTGGGTTTCAATGATTAGGAGTGTAGATACTGAAAAATTCAAGTGCTAAGGAAAAACAATTGTGGTAAATTATAGACAACAAAAATTGTATTTGGAGAAGAAAAAGTATTCGAAGGGGATAATTAACAATGTTATGCTGAAACTTGGATATATGGTGTTGCAAAAAAGAAGCAGAACAAAGAGCGAAAACCCAAAAATATTCCATCTCCTCTCTACGCTAATTGCAGAATTAGCAAAAACAAATTCTTTCAAAAATCCAAAACAAACAAAAGGCTAAGCAAAAACCAAATTATAACCGAAAAACCTTTATTGAAACCATAAATAACCAAAATGCCTAGATCAAAACAAAGCAAATACCAAACATAAATCATAGTTATCACAAGATTTTGGTTTTTTCTTTTAAAAATTTATAAAAAATCAGAAAACAAAGAAAGGAAAAATAAATAAATAAAAACTCACCCTGTAATAGTATCGTCGGTTGAGGGAAGCTAGTTTTTTGGTGGTTAGAGTTCAATGGTGGTGCTGGCCTGAGATGTCTCCCTATCTCCCCTTGTGCATACGTTTTTTGCATTCCATGCCAAACCATAGGAAAAACGATGGCAGAATTGACCCATCTATTTTATGAAAGGGGTCAAAGAACAATCGTAGACAATTCAGCAGGGAAAAGCAACAACGAGTGAACTAAGGAGATATTGTTACAGAGAAGAGACAGGGGCAGAGCATAAATAGAGGAGATGGTAGTTAGTGATGAATGAATATGTTTGACGTTTGTGTGAGATCTGGCTTTGAGTTTTATGCGTTTTTATTTTGTAAGTATATCCTTTCACGTTTTAATTGTAAACGTGGCCAAAAGTTAGATGGGTTTTTTTTCCTATGTGGCAACACAGCCTTAATTGCAGGAAAAAATTTCTACTTTTATATATAGTATTAGATATATAGATTATACTTTTACCAAAGAATATATATAAATATACACGTCTTCAGAGACGTCATGTTCTGAAGTCCACTTACCTCTCGTTGCTAAATCAAGCTTCACTTCAATTGTACAGAACAATGTCAACTAGAACCTAATTAAGGATCAAATAACTCAATAAGGGCAGGTTTCGAATAACCCAAAAAGTCCTCTTATAAAACTTTTCCTTAGCCACTATGAAGATTTTGCAATATTAAATCTAACATAGCTTTCTAATATATATCATATCTATACTATATTTTATATAATTGTAATGTAATCCCTAATACTACAATCTGCTGTACCTATATATATACCATTGAACACCACCTATGGATGTCTATATAGGCTTAACTTATAAAGAATGGTGATATTACTCCACATATATATATATATATATATATATTTATATATTAGGATCTCTTTCAAAATCAATAAACTAATGTACATTCATATAGATACTTCCATGATAGCCTATTTTCCATTGAATATATCAATATAATTTCTAAGACTTCCATGCGACTATGAGATGATGAATCCTAAGTCAAAGATGCGTTTAATGATTCCAATAAAGCATGTATAGTTAGATGTTTACCTCAGTACAATGTGAACTTGCTGGCTGCTCTAGTAGTACCACGTTATTCTATTCTTTTCAATGTAGAGAAACCCTAACTCTCTGTTCCTAAACCTTTACGAACTAAGCACTGACTTCTTCTCTCTTTTTTTTTTCAGAATCTTGCAATCTCTCTCTACCTTTCACATGGCTGACTTAAAAAGACCCAATATATATACCTCTAAAGTAACACTCTAATTCAGTCTAGGAAGACCAATCCCACTCCAAATAGTACTCTTAAATAAATTCAGCTTTACACGTTAAATACCTTTCCTACTTGGGCTAGAGTTTAAGACCCACTAAAACTTAAATAAGCTTCCAAGACTTTAATTCCCAATTAAACTCAAATTAAGGTTGTTTAGATAGGCTAGAACTTTAAAGGATTCCAATAACACTTAAACTCCTAATCTAAATAGGTTTTAATCTCTTATAATTTTCCTTAACTGATAAGGAGACTAAAAGTTAAATATGAATAATCCACAAAATAACTCTCCACGTTACATCTTCTTTTATTTATTTTCTTTGTAGATATCATAATATAAAATAATTTCACCTACAAAATAAATTAAATAATTCATCAATTTCACTCTAGAAGAAATTAAATTAAATTTAAGTGAGGTAGGTGTTACAATCTCCCCTTCTTATAAAATTTTTGTCCTTGAAAATTGAAAACATACCTCAATTTACTACTGCTTTGATCTTACTAGGGCCCACTATAATTCCATCTATAGAGATCACATGTCCTAAGAACATCACTTGATTCAACTAGCACTCACACTTCCTCAATTTAGCATGCAACTTCTTGTCTCTTAAAATTTGCAAAACTATCCTCTATTTAGAAATAGCTGGGGATACTTGGATTGCATTTCATCTTTATGCTCCCATGAAGCTTCTTCTGTGGAATAAGTCCTCCATAATACCTTGACCAAAGGTGTAGTCTTATTATGTAGCACTTGCTCTTTATGATCCAAAATTTGATTTGGAACTTTTTCATAGGACAAGTTCTCTTTAGGTTCAATCCTGAACTAGTAATTTAATACTTCAAAGTATACAAAGTCTTGTATAGTCCTTCAAATTAGAATCCTACAAACTCCAAAGTCTAATAATGAAATACTTATATAGAATTTTTATAAATCTTTGATGCAATCACAGGTTAATATTTATATGACAATGGTTCTAGTAAAACTATAGCTCTACCATGTCAAAACTAGGGAGTGATTACCTGAGAGATCAAAATTGAACACTAACTATAGATTATAGACAATGCCTCCAACTGACCCTGCACACCTTTTTTTTTCTTTTCTTTTTTTCTTTTTTATCACCTACTTCATCCCAACAAATAGGTGACCTTCACCTTCGACCTTACAATACCTAAAAAAAAATATCACTTAATCCGACCAAATGTCACACTTCTTAAACTTAGCATATAATTTTCATTTAACAAAAGTGCCCCAAGGAAATACACTAGGTCGTAGAACTTAAAGGAACATGATATGCTCCTGACCAATCCATATTATATTATCCCAAAATCATAAATCTTTAAGAGAATCAAGTCGGCCATTAATTCCTTGTCTACTATCATAATCACACAATAGTTACATAGACTCAACAACCATTGTTTCACTTAATAAGAGAAAATAAGGAGATGGTACCTAACTTAGATTCCTCAGCATCTTGCCCAGTAATGGCAAACACTCATCCTTGGATTTTTGGCCTTTGATTCACATCTTTAGGCTCAGCCATTGGCTTACTCTTCAAAACTGGACAATCTTTGATAAAATGTCCAGTCTTGCCACATTTAAAACACACTCTTGACTCCAAATAACATGTTCCACTATGAGCCTTTCCACATCTTGGACAAGTCTTATGTGCCTTCTTGTTTGAATTAGGCACCCCTTACTTCTTGAATGAACTTTCACTAAACTTTCCCTTAAGAAAATTACTCTGATTTGGCTCCCTCTCCTGATCATTGGCCTTTGAGAGACGATTGCAATTTCTCTCTGCTATGAGAGCTCTATCTACCACCTCTACATATGTTTCCAATTTGAACATGGAAATTGGCCCTTGAATTTCCTCCCTTAAACCCCTTTCAAAATGCCTAGCCTTCCTTGTTTCTGTGTCAACCATGTGTTAAGCAAAACGGGATAATTCAGCAAATTTCCGCTCATACTCATACACTGATTGAGTACATTGTGCTATGCTAATGAACTCAACTACCTTTTGGACCATCAGACTATTGGAAAAATACCTCTTACGAAAGAGTTCAAAATAATGCTGACAAGTTATAACTTCTCTCTCATGTGTCCTTTCTATGGACTCCCACCATTTCAATGCATCACCTTTCAATACAAAAACAGCAAGGATAACTCGTTGCTCATCACTAACCTTCATTGCCCTAAAGAGCCTTTCCAGCTCCTTAAGCCAATTGTCAGCCTCTATTGGATCCTTTGTACCTTTGAAAGTAGGAGGGTCAAGCTTTCTAAACTTCTCCGGAGCACTAGTCGGATTGGTGGCTCCTATTTGATGTTGCACTATATTGGTTAAGCCATCAATGGCTTCAATAATAGCCTGAAGATTAGTGGTTCCCCTAGCATTCGGTTGACCATTCCCAATGTTCCTCCTTGGTGGAGCCATCTCTCTAAGCAATACAACAAGGTATCATAAGTACAAATTTTAAATATCCCTGAAGGTCAAAACCAAACAAACAGATAGTACAACAATCGTTCCAACATGCTCCCGAAAAACACTATGAAAGGTCAAATAATTCTAACGCTAAAATTCCTCATGATCACACTCTTGTTCCAAAATAATCTCAAGATTAAACCTATAAGTCTATAGATTCATAAACCTATGCTTTGATACCATAACTGTAACACCCCAAACTCATACCATGGATTTAGATGCACAAGCTATCTTATAAATAATCAACATTTGCTATAATAGAACATAGCGTAATTAAATATCCACAAATAAGAATCAAACCATCAAGTCTTTCTTATAAACTCTATCAAACTAAAACTTTAACAATAAAGTCTCCAAATACAATCCCAAATAGTTTCAAGAATACTAAACTCACTATCCTAAGAAAATATAATAAAACAGTCCATCAACTAATATAACTTCAAAAGAAATCTTCAATCTATGGCCCCAATGATTTTACCACCAAAAGATATTCCACTGCTCTAATCTGAAAGAGTGGAGAAAGAAGGGTGAGCTAGAAGCTCAATAAGAGACTACATAATATGAGGGTATCTTTCAAAACAAAATAATAGTATTATTGACAAAATATAATCTTTACAATACATTTACAAATAGTTTTAACAGTAATATAATATATTCTATAAAACTGTCAGAAGGAAAACATTTAACTATAACACTGTAATCAGTAAATAAAATAGTAACCACTTTAGTTGGCCAAAATACACTAAATAAGTAGAAACAATATAATATAGAAATGAACAATTTCTCCACTTATAAAGGTCAATAACAAAAAAAGAGTAGTTTGATATGGAAAACACTAGTCAGACAAAAGACATAAACTGCTAAACACTTGGTGGGTGATTCCCATGGAGAACAATAACACTAATCTCAAAGAGGCAACATTGGCTCCAAAGAGCAAACAATAACACTGGCTCCAAAGAGCAAACGATAACGCTGCATAACGCTAGCTCCAAAGAGCAAACGATAATATTACTTCGGTCTAAGGCCAACACTTAACCCTGTGTTGGCAAAGGTTGCAAATTGTCTAGCTGATCATTTGAAAATATTCTTACTTTATTACAATATTGTCAATACCAATCATATATCATATAATGAATACTTTCACAAAATATAGCTGTGAGTCATTTTTAACATATACAGTTTCAAAGTAACATACAAGAAATAATAAAATTCAGGTATGTATAAAGCATTGACAATGGTATAAGTTTTTGAAACTTCACTTTTGCAAATATGTATATATATATAATTATATTTTTACCAAAGAATATATATAAATATACATATCTTGAGAGACGTCATGTTCTGAAATCCACTTATCTCTAGTTGCTAAACCAAGCTTCACTTCAATTGTCCAGAACAATGTCAACTAGACCTAATTAAGGATCAAATAACCCAAAAGGGCAAGTTTCAAATAACCCAAAAAATCCTTTTATAAAACTTTTCCTTAGCCACTGTGAAGATTTCGCAATATTAAATCTAACATAGCTTTCTAATATATATCATGTCTATACTATATTTTATATAATTGTAGTGTAATCCCTACTACAATCTGCTATACATATATGCCATTGAACACCACCTATGGATGTCTATATAGGCTTAACTTATAAAGAATGGTGATACTACTCCGCATACATACATACATATATATATATATATATATATATATATATATATATATATATATATATATATATATATTTTAGGATCTATTTCAAAATCAATAAACTAATGTGCGTTCATATAGATACTTCCATGATAGCCTATTTTCCCTTGAATATATCAATATAATTTCTAAGACTTCCATGTGATTATGAGATGATGAATCCTAAGTCAAAGATGCGTTTAATGATTCCAATAAAGCACTTATAGTTAGATGTTTACCTTAGTACAATATGAACTTGCTGGTTGCTCTAGTAATACCATGTTATTCTATTCTTTTCAATGTAGAGAAACCCTAATTCCTTGCTCCTAAACCTTTACACGCTAAGCACTGACTTCTTCTCTTCTTCTTTTTCTTATTATTCTTCTCTCTCTCTCTCTTTTTTTTTTTTTTTTTTTTTCGGAATCTTCTAGTCTCTCTCTACCTTTTACGTGGCTGACTTAAAAAGACTCAGTATATATACCTATAAAATAACACTCCAATTTAGTCTAGAAAGACCAATCCCACTCCAAATAGTACTCTTAAATAAATTCAGCTTTACACAATAAATACCTTTCCTACTTGGGCTAGAGTTTAAGACCCACTAAAACTTAAATAAGCTTCCAAGACTTTAATTCCCAATTAAACTCAAATTAAGGTTGTTTAGATAGGTTAGAACTCTAAAGGATTCCAATAACACTTAAAATCCTAATCCAAATAGGTTTTAATCTCTTATCATTTTCCTTAACCAATAAGGTGACTAAAAGTTAAATATGAATAATCCACAAAATAACTCTCCACATTACATCTTCTTTTATTTATTTTCTTTGTAGATATCATAATATAAAATAATATCACCTTCAAAATAAATTAAATAATTCATCAATTTCACTCTAGAAGAAATTAAATTAAATTTAAGTGAGGCGGGTGTTACACGCCCCTTCAAAGAGACGACTAGCATTGGTGTATCAGCCTCCTCTCTTATCAGCCACGTCATCAGTCTTTTTCTAATTTCTGGCCCGATATTTGTGCAGTTGTTTGGAGGCCTTTCCGAACTCTGTTTTCTTCGAATTTTATATATACGGAAATCTCGGGATGTCTAGTTTTCAATGGTGCTGGCCTTGTTCAATTTGGAGCTACGGTCGTTGAGATATCATGCTCGGAAGGAAGGTGACGCAAAGCTGAAAAATTCTGGACGTTGTTTCTTGAAAAATTCATATCTTCCAACCCGAAGCAGATATCATTGAGTCCTTTCGGTGAAAAATAGCTAAGACCTTTTTCTTCCAAACAGTCCAGCCCGTTCATTCCAGTTTTTGCCCAATCAGTATAGTTTATTGCGCGAAGTTGGGTAAAAAACTGCTAGTTTTCCTGAAAAATATAGTGAAAATTTTATTAGGGTTTCGATATTATTGTGATATCTCATCCGTTTTAACTCTGATTTTGGCCCGTAAACTATCGTTTGAAAAAAAATATGCCCTACGAGACGGTCCAAAATTCAACATGATCCAACGGTCATATATAAAAGTCAAAATTTTGATTGTACCTAGTTAGGGTTTTGGTCAGTTTTTCTGTAAATTGGATTTTTCAAATGTTCTGACTTCTTGGTTCACTGTTCAAGCATGTTGTAATTATTTTTTTTCCCTTTTTGGTTTTGAAGTTCATGATTTTGCACCTTTAATATTTTATTTTTATTTTTTGGTCTTTGTTTTGATGCGTGAATTAGGGCCAGACAAAATACGATATTGATAACTGCTCCTTCTTTGTTTATTATTTATTGGCGCAATAAATAGTAGACAAAGAATTAGATAGAGTATTTTGTTCCTCAAGTTTCTAGCATAAAAAAAAAATCTATTTTTTCTGATTTTTTGGCTGAAAGGTCAACAGTGTTTGTTAACAATAAAGACATGGAGGATTGATAATGTTAAGAGCCAAGAGGTAGGTTTTTAAAGTAAAGGCTTACTAAATCCTCAAATGGACATTGGACCTAAACTCACTCATAAAAAGAAGGGGGAAAAAAAAGGTAGGAAGAACACTTTACAAGAAAATATTGCTGTAAAGCTTTCCCGCGACTGAAAAATCATTGGCTGTAATTACAGGGAAATCATTCATAAACTAGATGTATTCATGAACATAACAATGATTTCGGGTGGCATGTCAAAATCTCTCATTGTCCAACTGGTTACCAATCACCATGCAATTTTTAAGGTCGGAAATTCTAGCCAATTAATCAATGTCCTTTAGCAGCTTATTCCTTCTTTAATCTATTAATTAATATTTTTTTTCTTGGACTCTAGCTAGGAAGCAAGTGGATTTAAAATTTTGGGGAACTAATTGGCGGTTGGAATAATTAGATGGTACTCCACAATCATTAATTTAATGATCCCTTCGAACAAACAAAGATGAATCTAATTGGTGACGAATTGAATAATAGTTAACCCCACAAGGTTGTTTTTAGTCATTTAACGTATAATAATTATTATTATTTTTTGAGAAACAAACACACACACAAGGGAGAGGGAAAGAGGTTCTAACACAAAAGTACACCACAACTCCACTCAAAAGCCATGGTAACTTTTAAGGGAGGGTGGGACAAGTTATACTACACACAACACACTCTCTTAAGCAATGTGAGACAATTACTCTTTTTTTTTTTTGAGAAACAAATACACACACAAAAGGGAGAGGGAAAAGGGTTCTAACAAAAAGGCACGCCACAACTCCACTCAAAAACCATGGTAACTTTTAAGGGAGGGTAGGGCAAGTTATACTACACACAACACACTCTCTTAAGCAGTGTAGGACAATTACCCTTTTTTTTTTTTTAAGAAACAAACACACACACACATACAAGGGAAAGGGAAAGGGGTTCTAACACAAATACACACTACAACTCCACTCAAAAGCCATGGTAACTTTTAAGGGAGGGTGTGACAAGTTATATTACACACAATATACTCTCTTAAGTAATGTGGGACAATTACCATTTTTTTTTTTTTTTGAGAAATAAACACACACACACACACACATAAGGGAGGAGGAAAGGGGTTCTAACACAAAGACATACGATAACTCCATTCAAAAGCCATAGTAAGAAACCAAACGTATGATTAGAAATAAAGTAGATATTCTTATTAAAAAAAAAAAAGCAATAAAGTAGATCTTAAATTCAATACATGGTTATTTTATCCATTATGATGATAACTTCTTAATCGGTGAGAGTCCTTATTTATTGTACAAGTGGTTTAGACTTTTTTTTTTTTTTTACTATAACCATTAGGAATGGACCAGGATTTCGAGTTAGAAGGGGCCGGAGTATAAGAAAAAAGAAATTATGAAATTTCAAATAAGCATCTATTTAGTATTAACAAACTATCAACAAATACAAATACACAAAATCATTGTTTCGTAATCTATATCTATATTTATATTATTATTAGTCATTTAACGTATAATTATTATTATTATTTTTTGAGAAACAAACACATACACAAGGGAGAGGGAAAGATGTTCTAACACAAAAGTACACCACAACTCCACTCAAAAGCCATGGTAACTTTTAAGGGAAGGTGGAGCAAGTTATACTACACACAGTACACTCTCTTAAACAATGTGGGACAATTACTCATTCTTTTTTGAGAAACAAACATACACACGCACAAGGAAGAGGGGAAGAGGGAAAGAGGTTCTAACACAAAAACATACCACAACTCCACTCAAAAGCCATGGTAACTTTTAAGGGAGGGTGTGATAAGTTATACTACACACAACACACTCTTTTAAGCAATGTGGGACAATTACCTTTTTTTTGAGAAACAAACGCACACACAAAAGGGAGAGGGAAATAGGTTCTAACAAAAAGGCACGCCACAACTCCACTCAAAAACCATGATAACTTTTAAGGGAGGGTATGGCAAGTTATACTACACACAACACACTCTCTTAAGCAATGTAGGACAATTACCCTTTTTTTTTTTAAGAAACAAATACATACACACACAAGGGACAGGAAAATGGGTTCTAACACAAAGGTACACTACAATTCTACTCAAAAGTCATGGTAACTTTTAAGGGAGGGTGTGACAAGTTATATTACACACAACACACTCTCTTAAGTAATGTGGGACAATTACCCATTCTTTTTTTTTTTTTTTGAAAAATAAACATACACACACAAGGGAGGGAGAAAGGGGATCTAACACAAAGACACACCATAACTCCATTCAAAAGCCATAGTAAGAAACCAAACGTATGATTAGAAATAAAGTAGATATTCTTATTAAAAAAAAAAGCAATAAAGTAGATCTTAAATTCAATACATGGTTATTTTATCCATTATGATGATAACTTCTTAATCAGTGAGAGTTCTTATTTATTGTACAAGTGGTTTAGAATTTTTTTTTTTTTTTTTTTTACTATAACCATTAGGAATGGATTAGGATTTTGAGTTTGAAGGGGCCGGAGTATAAGAAAAAAGAAATTATGAAATTTCAAATAAGCATCTATTTAGTATTAACAAACTATCAACAAAGACAAATACACAAAATCATTGTTTCGTAATCTATATCTATATTTATATTAATAGACAAAACTTAGAGAAAATCTAATTAGATTCTACAATTGAAGTCTAATTTTGCGCCATGTGTTCTAAATTATTTATTTTTAGAGAGTTTTATTTCTTAATTTTGGAGTTAAATGTGGGACTACATCATAAATATTTATCCAAATGAGTTATTGAGTACAAAAACCAAAGAGTCTAGAATTAATGAACAGTAAAAAAAAAGTGCTTCACAATATCAAAAATTAATATATATATATATATTTATATGGACAATTTACATTTTATATCTAATAATATTCTTACAATAATTTTTAAAGAGTTAACAAAATATAAGAATGACTACCAATAGTATTTAAATTACATATGTACGAATTATACTATATATCTTAATATATATATTTTAAGTATATCCATGCATATATAAGGAGTTACAAGCTAGTATATATTAAAAGTCAAAGCTTAGAGAAAACCAATTAAATTTCAATTGGATTCTTAATTTTGCGCGATATGTCCCATCTAATTTTTAATTTTTATGCTAAGTGAATTATTGAGTGTAAAAATTGAAGAGCTCAAATCCAATTAGATTCTAAATTGGATTTCAATTGGAGTCCAATTTTGCGTCCCACTAATTTTTTAATTTTTTTGGCAAGTGAATTATTGAGAAACCATTACATATTTTAGAAATGTATGGTTTAAAAAAGGTGTAAGCTAATACCATGTATAATTTAGACATCTTCTCAAGAAAATGTATAGTTTGAACTGTGTAATTGTGATTGTTTTTAATTGTATCCATGCATATGCATGGGGTTACACACTAGTACATTATAATACAATTATCTATCAATAAAGACAAAGACACAAAACATCATTGTTTCTTACTACATTAGAGCATCTGTTTGAGCCCATGCATATATTTCTGTTTATTTTAGCATAATAACATTTTTATTTTATTTTATATACTTACTTTTTAAAATACCTTACATTAAATTATTTATTTTACACTACACTTCATCAGAATATTAGTTCCTTATCATTTTTTTTATTTATTATTATCTCAAATCATCTCCCTCTTCCTCAACCAAAAACCACTGTCCTCAATTTAAATTATTTCTAAAACATTCATTTGCATAGCTACAATAATTTTATAAATTTTTCCAATCAACCCCAAAATACACCCACGTTAGTCTTTGTATTATTGTACAAAAATACATTTGCTATAGTAATTGTGTAAATTTGCAAAAATACATTTGAGTTACAGAATTATGTAAATTTACATAGTTAATATAATACAAATGTATTTTTGCACAATGATACATAGATTTATGAAGGTGTATTTTAGGGTTGATTGGATAAATTTGGAGCCTTACGCTATTTTACAACTAATGCAAATGCTATTACAATGAAATTAATGTAAAATTGTAGAGAAAGGGACCAAATATAAAATTGTAAAGAAAATACTTCTCTCTCTCTCTCTCTCTCTCTCTCTCTCTCTCTCTCTCTCTCTCTCTCTCTCTCTCTCTATATATATATATATATATATATATATTAAAAAAAAATATCTTGGGACTAGGCGGGCTCGGGCCTTCCGTCCCTAATAATTAGACTGTTACCCTTCTCATATATAAAAATAATTAAAAAAAACCTATAATTTAACCCCATATTATTTTTTAAGCCCAATAATCCAAATATAAGTAATTACAAACCAACACTTACAAGAAGTAGAGAATATTCTACTTACAACACTTACAATTATTTGCAATCCTTAATCCTTGATTAAAGTTTTACTTGGATCATAATATTCTACTTTATCATTAATATAACCCAAAACAACTTTAATATATTCCACTTTAACATTAGTATAACTTGACCCAAACAACTTAATTTAAATTTTGTCATAAATGTTATATTTTTAGTTTACATATATGAGAAGTTTGTCAATATAAAAACAGAAAAAAAAAAAAAAGTTTACATATATGAGACTACTATAATATATCACAGCTAAATTATTATTTTCTTTTTTCAAAATGGAAGCTAAGAGAGAGAATCAATTAGAAAGCTCATTAGTTTTTATTTTATATATATATATATATTTTAAAATTTTAGAGAATTTTAACCTATGACATTTGCTTTTGATAATTGTTCTTTATCATTAAATTAAGACATCATTTAATTTTTAATTAGTTGACTTAAATATAACATAGATTTTTAAAGAGGTCTAGATAGTTACATTCTTAAAAAAAAAAAAAAAAAATTATACTAAACTAAATTCTTATATGTTTACAAATTACTATTCTATCAAACACAATCATCCAAATAAGACAACAATAAGTGGTGGATGGGATTTATTATTTTGTGTACCTCTTATGCAACTTACTTTCAAATAATAATGTGAAGTTTTGTTTTAGCTGTATGTACCTCCAGAAGTAGGAAAATTATTGTATACTCAGTTGTACTGTAAATGCGTATTTTCTTCTCTCATATAAATTGTGGATTCTATCATAAATTTAATTAGTGGAATCCACAATTATGTGAGAGGAAGGAGTATGCATTTATGGTACTTTGGGAGCATTGTATAATGGACAAAACTTAGGTATAATACCTTAAGTGCTGTCCTTTAGGTTCCCCTCTAAAGATTCAGTCATGTAGCTACTTAACTAAAAAATATACTTCATTTCCACGAAAAAAAATTCACATAGAAGAATTTTAAAATAGAACTTAAAAGAACAATACCTAAATTCTATACTTAAGTTTTGCTTGGTATAATTACCCGCTGGAAGTATGAGTTGAGAGTTATCCTTACAACTAATGATTTATCCACCAAACCCCAAAACGGATAATATAAAATAAAATTATAAATATCTCATCTCATCTCATCAAATCAAATACACAACAGTTTAGCAATACGGCCACGAGCATAAAGTTAAGGGCACTGTATCAACATTCAACAGCTCTATAAAAAAAGTTTAGGGAAATTCCCAAAAATGACCCAAAAGTTATAGTCATCACATCCAAACACCATGGTCATTTTCGTCCGAGTACAAAAGAATTGGAATTTACACAAAGGCAAGCAAAGAGGTTTCTTTAGCGTGAGAAGGAAGTCAACCAGGAAGACGTTGTTAATAGAGTGTTGTACTTCAAAAGTGGGTAGTAGTGGGTCTTTCTTTTCTTTCTCTTCAAACTTGTAAAAACTTTTTAATTTTTGGTTGAGAAATTCGTAAAACTACTTGAGCTTTGAGTTTCTGGGAAATAATTAATTATTAGATTAAAATTAAAATTAAAATTAATGTTGATCTCGAGAAGAAGAAGGGTGATGAGCTGGAGGAGAGTAGGGAAGTCTGTTCAAGCGTTAGTGGCACATGCTTTGCTCTTCTCTTTCACTCTCTTGCTTTCTCTTAAGCTTCAGCGTGCCCTGCCTTATTCTTGGTGGTTCGTATTTTTTTTCCCTTCTTCTTTGCTTTTTCTATGTTAGCAAAAACATGTTACTATTGGTATTGCTTTCAATCTGGGTGCTGACAAAGTGGGATAAGAAAATTTTTATTAGAATCCATCTGGGTTCTCAAAGATTGATTTTTTTTTTTTTTTGGCCTTCATGGGTTGGTTCAATCTCTGTATATATGATGTTTCGAGGAGGGAATTGCTTATAAATGTTGTGAAATTGATTGAAACACTTGTGGTTGTGTGTAAAAATGTAAGTCTGTTTGTTTGTTTTTGTATTAGTTGCATGCACTGACTTTATAGATTCTGATTTCTGATTTCTCTGAAATTTGTTTATTTAGTTTTGTATGGTTGGATTTTCTTATCCTTGTGGTTTTAATTCAAATTCTTCTATCTAGGCAGTATTTCGATATCACTGGAATCATTATTTGCTTAAATATTGTGGGAAATGCGATCAAAATTGGCAGTCAGTGAAGTTTAATGTACCTGCAGTTAAGGAAATTATTATGACAAAACTTACAGAAGGGTGGAAAAAGTAAAGAAAGAAAAATAAGACTTAAAAAGGGTATAATGAGAATGTTATCATTTTCTTGCTACTTATTTTATTATTATTTGTTTTTGTAAAAAAAAAAAAAAACTTTTTCTGTACAATTCACACACATATGGAAGAATGAATTACTTCACATCTGAGAACCATGATGTGGACTCATATAGAGCTCTGATTCTTCCAAGTTCAAAGATCTCACCAATTAGTGCACGTTGATCTGGAAGTGCTGCTTAACCAAGTTTTGACAGGAGTAGTGCAAAACCATGATAGACATAATTTAAAACTGGAATTTTGAGTTTCGAATGCAGGTGTGAATCCCTGCAAGTTGCTTTGAATACTAGCCAAGGAGAGATTGTTCGTATTCATAGTAAGGGATTTTTCTGATAGTATTCCCTTGCTATTCTTTGGCTAAATTATCTAGCAATTTCAATAGGTAATTACAAACTAAGCAATGTGCTATTAAATATAAATTTGTGTTGAGCACGTGTATGTTCATGTCAAACAATTCAAATAAGTGTACTATCTGTCCATTTCCTGCTGTCTAGAGGGGAAAATTTGGTCTCATTCCATGCATGACAGCTGCAAATTACTAAATGTATCATTACTTATAATCATATTGAGGGTCTATGTTTAAGCATGAACAGCCTTTAAAAAAAAAAAAAAAAAAAAAAAAAAAATTCTTGGTTAGGTTTGGTGGATGTTCTTGCAATATCCTACATGTGGGCTGGCAATAAGAAATAGTATTATTATTAATTGTTTATATGTTATTAAGTGGTTTTTGCTTTTGTTCTTATTCTGCAGGACTGTATTTGCCCCTCTGTGGCTCTTTCATGCTGTTGTAGCACGAGGCAGGTTTTCCTTGCCTGCTCCTTCACTGCCTCATGATCGCCGTGTATGAGATACTATCTACAACTGTTTTTTTTTTTTTTTTTTTTGTGTGGATATATCATCTTTATTGAGATCAATTTACTATAATAATCTTGTGCAAATCTGAAATTTGGTAGTATAATTAATTATAGTGACAGAAAATTAAACCCTTCTTTCTCATGGACAGTGGGCACCTTGTCATGCCATCATGGCAACACCATTGCTTGTTGCTTTTGAACTTCTGCTTTGTATACATCTTGAGAGCAGCAGTTATGGTAAGCAAGATCCGTCATGACATAATCATCTATAAATGCTGTTGGGGCTAGCAATTTTAGGTTCTAATGGTAATTAAATATGTGAGTTAACTTTGATAGATAGAAAAAAAATTAAATGCTTGAATTATGACACTCATCTGTTCGGCTTTTAAATGTTAATTAATTAACATGTTGATGCACTTCCCTAAATGTCTACATGAACGTAAACAGTTTAGGGTTCTTGTTATCATCATTTCTCAATTGTTCAGACCTTATCAATTAATGTTCTTGGCAAACTTGAATATGTTGCAGTTGTAAACTTGAAGATTGTCTTTCTGCCCCTGTTGACATTTGAAATAGCAATTCTGATTGATAATATCAGGTAATGAGCATTTTTTTAAAGATGTTAAGCCGATGCCTCAACATTCATTTTCTGTAATAATGGTGCAATTCACTCTACAAGAAATTCTGGAACAGAATCCTGATTAACTCCGCAGACACAACCATAGCTACTGCCACAGGGTAAATGATATATTTACGGGAAGGAGTGATTGCCCAACACTTCCATTGAGGAATTCATGCATTTCGTCAACTCTTGCCCTTCCTTATGGTCCAACTACTCACCAAAGTACATTTTCCATGTCTTCCCTTTCTGTTATCAAGCCGTAATCCTGGTCCTTTTTTTTTTTTGGTGATTACACTTTCACACAGTACGTCTTCAAACCATGACCTTACCCTCCCCTTTGCTCTTACAAGGGGAGGAAGTCCCATTTGAGCTAGAGTCCATTGGTCTTAAACTCTAGTGTAAGAATTTTATTGCTTAATTTAAATTTAAAAGGTTATGTTAATATGTTTATTCAATTTTTAATTCATTTCGTAAATTGTTGATAAGTAAAATAACCCTGAGTAATTGGTTTGTCTTTTAATATAGGATGTGTAGGGCTTTAATGCCTGGAGATGAAGAAAGCATGAGTGACGAAGCCATATGGGAGACCCTTCCTGTACGTTCTGTAATTATTTTCTCAATTAAAGAATTTTTTTGATGATATTTTTTACTGTAATTTACCTGGATGATCACTTATGTAGGTGACAATGCTTAGGCCTGCAGAATTCCATCATTTCTGATTATCCCATTATAAATTCTGCATTTTGATTAAGCCATAGATAACATATATAGTAGCTGTCTAACCAAGCTTGCAAACTATTGACTTAGCCCTTTGCCTTTCAATCTTGTAATTGCGCAGTTAAAATGATAGAACAAGTTTGCTAGAGGACCATGATAGCCCTCATAAATTGGAACAATCTTGCACACGTCTCTCTTATGTACTTTATTAATTAATAGATCCTTGTAGGCATTTGCAATGGATGTGCTTGTGCTTCAATTTTTGCAAGTTTCAAAATGAAATTGCAAGGGATGGAGTGATAAGATGACATAGATCTAGTTAGAGGTGTGCATACCTTCCCTGCTGGTGCCTCATAAGTCTAACTTGCATCTCCTTCTCTCTCTCTCTCTCTCTCTGAAGGTTGGTAGTTTTATTCCACATTATGGGATACTTATTCCACCATCAACCCCTCCACTCGGGGATTAGATAATCCTGTTATAGCAGGATTATAATCCACGTCATACATTCTGTCCTGTCTGATGCATAGTATTGGAATCCAAATTGGATTGTCTTTTATACTATTGATGGTGCAACCATTGCATGGCTAGAGAAAAAAAATATCCTCTTTGGAAGCATAAGATTAAGGCAAAGCTCAAGAAGGGGGTGGTTAATAAAGTTATTAATATTTTTTTTTGTTTTTTGTTTTTTTTGTTTTTCTAGATTCAAGGGTATTTATGTACTTTTGTAACTGTTGGTCCTAGGTCTTACTTTGAGTTTTATTTTATTAATAGATAAGTTTTATTTATTTAATAAGCTTTTATGTGTCTCTTTTGGTCCAATTCAATTAGAGGTTTGTTTACTAGTTAAATTAGGAATCCTAATAATACTGGTACAAGAAAAAGTCCTTAAATATTTGTGCTCAATGTCAAATAATAGATAGAGTTGAGTATTTGGTTGTGAAAGGCATGAGTGCCATAGTGTGATCTTTCTCATCCTTATCTCCTTTATACTCTTGTTTCTTTATCTCTTTCTTGGGTATTGTTCACAAATACTATTCATACAGCCTATGAACACCCTTTGATTCCTAAATCACTATCCAAAATTTTCTAGAAATGTTTGCTTCAAATTCTTGCCCTCTTTCCCTATCTGGATTTTTTTTCTTCAAAATAACACTAAAAGTCAAACAATTTCGTTAGTTAGCACGTTTTTAAAACTATTTAGCAAAATAACATCTCGAGTGTATGGGACTCGATTTTGTTGTGCTAAATCGAGTATAAAGAACTCGAGTACCATGGAACTCGAGCTTCAAAGACTCGACTTCCAAGAAACCCAGACAAAAACACAAAGAAGAAGAACAAACCAGAAGACGAAGAAGAAACCCAAACCAGAAAATACGAAGAAGAAACCCAAACAGAAACACGAAGAAACAACAAGCCATAAAGAAGAAACAAACTGGAGAGATCAAACCCAAACAGAAACCACGAAGAAGGCGCCCACGAACCCAGATCTCGCTAACCCAAACTGTAGGCAGCGATGACGAAGGTTCCAGAGGCGGCGGCGGCGGCGAAGCTCAAAGCGAAGGTTTGCCGAATTCCTTCATTTTCTTATCTGGGTCTTTGGGTTTGATGATGTTTCGTTGTTTTTCTTGTCTAAGTCTTTGGTTTGATGATGTTTTCCTCTCTGGGTTTGTTGGAAATTGAGTCTTAAAGACTCGAGTTCCGTGGAAAACGAGTTTATTACACTTGATTTAGCACAACAAAATCGAGTCTCTCGTACTTGAGATGTTAGTTTGCTAAACAGTTTTGAAAACGTGCTAACTAATGAAATTGTTTGAGTTTTAATGTTATTTTGAAAAAAAATCCTTCCCTATCTTATCAAACTGTAGTTAAATTAGAGCCCTAAACCTTTCTTGTATGACTAAATAATTTCTTGTAGACAGATTTCCCCAATATGTCCTATGTCACTTTTCCATTGTTTTTCCCCATGCGCCAAACAATGCCCTTGATACACATGTAAAACATACAAGTATATGTTTTCTGGATTTCTTGTTGGGACTACTTGAAGTATCTGTCAATTGCAACAATTTCTTAATTGTTATGATCTGGACAAATGGGAAAAAGAGATGTTTTGTGATAAGCAAAAAATTTATATTACAAAAGAGGGAAAACACAATTATTTAAATTTTAAAGCCATCTTTTCCTAATAACTTTCAATATTGTGTGATATTTGGACAAGGTATTATCATGCAACTGCAAGTGACAATAATGATGAGATTTTTTTTGCTTATTTTGATAATGTGAAAGTTATAATTTTGGAAATTTTGTGTTCTTATTCCTAGTAGTTTTGATACTATATTATCAATCTTTGGTTTCTAGCACTTCTGGGTTGCAATTTCTATGGTCTTCTTTATTGCCGCAACAACATTCACTCTTCTAAAGATATGTGGTAAGTTTGTCAATTTCTTAATTGCAATGATTATAAATTGTATATTTTCTGAATCTTGATTATGCTACTAATCTCTCTACTTGAATCTTTTTGTTCTTTTGTATTGTAGTTTACCTATATAGGCATTCGGTTTGGTGTTATGACAAACTGACCCTGTTTTAAAGTTCTAAAGAAACCATCTTCTTTGCAAATTTTATTGTGGTGTTTTTTTCCATGTTTGTCTTCTTTCTTCTTTTCAATGGTTAATAATCAGAGTAAATTACATAAACCACCCCAAGGTTTGGTGTAATTACATTTGTTATATACACGATTTTCGGCAAATGACACATCCTAATTTTGAAAATAATTAATACTCCGCCCTTCTGACCCCTTCCTGGTTGAACAAAGCTAGAAGTCGACTCAAAGTAATAGTCCTAGAGAGAGAGAGAGAGAAATCTTAAATGGGTGCTCAATCCGTTGCTGTGAGAGAGGAACGCATCCCAAAGGTGAAACTGTGAAGTATAAAAATAATAACTCACCTAGAAAATAATTTAATTCAAACCAAAAAAACCCTAAAAAAAAAGTCAAATCATTCACAAAACAGTACTTTAACATTTAAGCATAGCAAAACTGTGAAATATCAGACTTAGAACTCACCTAATCAATCAATCATCTTTGATTCTGTATCAATACAATCCCAAGACCAAAAGAGAGGTCTCAAATTAAGGGTTTCACAACTCAACTCGAGCACCACTGTGGAGTGTTGGCATGAAGTCATTGATGTAGGGTTACCAGATTTTTCAGTGTTGGGGTTGTGTGGTTTGTGGCTTGGGCTTTGGTTTTTTTGGGTATAGGATGTTTGGTGGGTTTGTGATTTTTGTTTGACTTGCTGGCACCTTGCAAAACCAACAACTGTGGGAGGTGGAGAAGATGAGGGTTGAAATAGAAAAGAAAAGGGGGATGGGCAGGTGGTGGTAAGAGAGGCGGAAGTGCCGGTTTGGCTAAAAAAATATTCTTTTTTTGGGCATATTCCTTTGAAAGGGAATATTGTGTGACCATTGTTAATACTTGTTGATTGACATAGGGGTTCAAGGGGCTAGATTGTTAATTATTTCTGAAACTAAGAAGGGTATTTTTGTTTATTGAAAATTGGGTATAGGCATATAGCATGTGTAGTCACACCAAACCTTGATGGAGGTTGGTGTGATTTACTCAATTATTTCCAAATGCCATTTTGAGATTAAGTAAACAGATTCAAGAAATCAGCTCTAAAGAAAGTTATTGCCCACATTATTTGGTTATTCCAAGAGACTTTCCACTCCCATTTTAATGGAAATCTGATTGAGTTAAATGTTTACATTCAATAAGTAATGTGCCAAAAAAGTTGTGGCATGGGCTACTTGGATAATCAAGAAAAAAGGTTATCTTGAGGACTAGAAGATAATAGCAATCATGAAAAGCATTTAAAAAATTAACATGGGTGTCAGTCTTGGACATAAATATGAGGTGTTTTACACTGTTGACCAATACAAATCAGTAAATCATATAAGATATAAATAATTTTTTATCCAACATAATGCATAGAACATGTATGACATCAAAATTGGTTTAATGCCCTTGTTCTATATGTGATGAAGAGAAATATTGAAGTGTTGAAATGATCTGAATTGATCCTGTAGAATAAATATATATATAGATTTATTGTAAAATCAAGCATTCAAATGTCACCAATCATAAGTTGTGACAATATTGAAGAAACAAAAGAAACTAGTAATAAGAGAAGAGAGGAATAAAATAATTGTATTATTGCTTGCCTATTCCACTATGTACAACTTTGATTAAATAGAGAAACCCTACAACTTATAATAGGAATACAATAGCAGAAATAGAGAAACCCTACAACTTACTCAGTTTCCTTCTTTGAATATTTCCTTCACCTTCATGCCCAAGATTATACCATATATAGCTTTCCACACATACCATACATAGAATCTGTCAACACTCCCCCTCAAGCTGAGGCGTAGATATCTCTCATGCCCAGCTTGTCCAGAATTTTGTGGAAGTGATTAGTTGCTACCCCCTTGGTCAAGATGTCTGCGAGTTGATCTCCAGTTCTTACATATGGAGTACAAATGATGCCTTTATGCAGTTTCTCCTTGATAAAGTGTCTATCAATTTCAATATGTTTCGTCCGATTGTGTAGAAATGGGTTATGAGCAATATTAATTGCTGCTTTATTATCACAAAACAGCTTGATGGGATCCTTACTGTCATATCCAAGCTCCCTCAATAATATCTTCATCCATAATATCTCACATATTCCATGGGCCATTGCTCTAAAACTCGGCCTCTGCACTGGATCTTGCAACCACTGATTGTTTCTTACTCCACCAAGTAACCAAGTTACCTCCAACAAATAGACAATATCTAGAGGTGGAGCGTAGGTCTATGATTGAACCTGTCCAATCAGCATCTGTATAGGCTTCTATCTTCAAGTGATCATGACGAGCAAATAGTACTCCTTTACCTGGTGAGGATTTCAAGTAACAGAGAATTCTATGAACAGCTTTCATGTGCGTTTCTCGTGGCGAATGCATAAACTGACTTACCACACTTATCGCATGAGCGATATCTGGTCTAGTGTGTGATAAGTAGATTAGTTTGCCAACTAGTTGCTGGTATCTCCCCTTTTCCCCTAGGGGGCTGTTGTGGTCTTCTCCCAACTTGGCATTTTGCTCTATTGGATTATCAATAACTATCCTAACATTCTGCTCTATTGGATTACCCTAACATTCCTGTTTCTTTGAGAAGATCAAGTATGTATTTCCATTGGGAAAGAAATATTCCATGCCTTGATCTTGCCACTTCAATGCCTAGAAAGTACTTTAGATTTCCCAAGTCCTTTATATCAAATTCTCATGCCAAGGATTGATTTAGTCTCTGTATCTCTTCCTCATCATTTCCAGTTAGCACCATATCATCCACATAGACAATAAGAGCTGTCACTTTTCCCTGTAGTGAATGCTTAATAAATAATGTATGATCAGCGTGACTTTGATCGTAGCCAAATTTCTGCATAGCTCGTGAAAACCTATCAAACCATGCTCTAGGAGATTGTTTCAGTCCATACAAGACTTTCTTTAGTTTGCACACTTTCCCATTAGAAGCTGGTAGCTTAAGGCCAGGGGGGAGTTCCATGTATACTTCTTCTTCAAGATCTCCATGGAGGAAAGCATTCTTTACATCAAATTGGTGTAGAGGCCAATCTTGATTTGCTGCCAATGAGATAAGAACTCGTATAGAGTTCGTCTTTGCTACTGGTGTGAATGTCTCCTCATTATCAATCCCATAGTTTGTGTGAAACCATTTGCAACCAATCTAGCTTTGTATCTTTCCATTGACTCATTTGCTTTATGCTTAATTATAAACACCCACTCGCATCCAACTGCCCTTTTTCCATTCGGCAAGTCAACTAAATCCCATTTATCATTTTTCTTAAGATCTCTCATCTCTTCTTGCATAGCTTCTTTCCATTTTGGGTCTCCTAATGCTTCCTGGAAGGTTTGGGGGATAGACATAGAAGATAACTTGGATAGGGAAGAATGAAATACAAGTGAGATATGTTAATAAGAAAGGAAATTTGATATGGGATGATGAGTGCATGATCTAACTCCTTTGAGTTGTGCAATAGGAAGATCAATATCATTTATGGTGGGTATAGAGAGAATAGGAGTAGAATTACCTGAGTCAGGTTTAGATGATTGCTCGAGAGCTTTAGGAGTAGTCTTACTTTTCTAGTGCCTTGAATAGACCCTTAGTTCTTTCACAGGTGTCTCATTTGGCTTATCATCAATGGATGACAACTCATTATTAGCCTCTTGCACTTCAACATCAATGGAATCGGTTTTCAAGTCAACATTAGCGGAGGTACTAGGAACAAGTAAGGGCATAGAAAACTCCTCATCACCATTATACTCCCCTTGAGGAGCAGTTTGAGGTGAGGAGAAGTAAAATTGTGTCTCAAAGAAGGTTATAACCATTGACACCAAGTGTTTTTGAGGAGGATGATAACATTTTGATGCAAGACAACCACACTATTTCAATGGAACAATTAAACAACAACAAAACATAGGATAAACCCTAGGAGTCAGCATCTAAGGGTTGCTTGGAGTTAGCACCAAGCAAAATTGGAGTCGGCACCTGTGTAAAAGAAACACACGTTTATTATAATTTTCAAAGTTGTCTTACAATAATCAGAAAAAAGTGCTTAAATAGCAAATAACAAGATGCATAAAAAAAACCCTAATTATTAAATGTTCGGGCTTGCTTAATCTTCAAGCCCAATTACTAGCAGGCTCCATCCATAAGGCCACAGGTTGGGCCGTCTGCCTTTTGCTCTTCCTCCCATACATGCGTATAATTGGAGGTTTGTACCTCGTGTCTGCACCAACTCCCCCTGGGTGAGAAGAAATCGACCCCGTCGAGTGGAAATCTGAAGAGCTCTGATAGTACTCAAGCAAATCAGTATCCAGTCGATGTAGCTCATCTCGAGTAATCTATGTGCAATCAAAATCTGGTCGCCCCCGCCAACGAATTAGGAAATGGTGAACTCCTCCATCCCTGGTAGAAACAATCTGTTCATCTAAAATAGCATCAATAGATTCTTTATGTGCATAGGGCAGATTTAAGGGTAAAGGAGTAGGGATAGGGGCATCAATAGGATCAAGCAAAGGCTCATCAAAAGGGGTATCAGGAATAACTGTGGGGCCTTTATAAGCAAATAGATCCTCTATATTGAAGGAGGAGTTAATACCATAATTATCGGGAAGGTTAATGACATATGCATTTAGGTCAATCCGTTTCAATATCTTGAATGGTCCGGCACTACGAGCCTGCAATTTCTTAATAGTCCTAGAGGGAAACCGTTTAGGTCGAATCTGAATCATGACATAATCTCCTACCTGAAACTCTGCATGATGAAACTCTGCATGATGTCGACGAGTGTCAACATGAATTTTATATTGAGAATTACTTACCTGAATTTTTTTGCGAATCTCATTATGCAAATCATGAATATGTCGTGCAAATGCCTCAGCAGACTCAAAAACTCTAACATGTGGGGACATGGGCAAAAGATCTAGGGGCTTCCTAGGTGTATAACCATGCACAACCTCAAAAGGACTAGCGCCTATAGACCTATTGACAGAGTTATTGTATGCAAGTTGGGTCGTAGGAAGAATTGAATCCCAATTCTGATTGGCTTCATCCACTAGACACCGAAGGAGGTTGCCTAGACTACGATTAATCACCTTAGTTTGACCATCAGTTTGAGGATGAAATGCAGTGGAAAATTTCAATTTGGTGCCTACTAAATGCCACAAAGTCTTCCAAAAATAACTCATGAAGCGAACATCCCTATAAGACACTATGGTTTTGGGAAGACCATAAAGTTTGACAATCTCATCAAAGTAGAGCTTTGCAATCTTAGAAGCATCAGAGGTCTTAGAACATGGTAGAAAATGAGCCATCTTAGAGAAGCGATCAACAACTACTAGAATAGAATCATGCTTCCTAAAGGTGCGGGATAATCCTAACACAAAGTCCATACTCACATCCTGCCACGGGCGATCTGGCACAGGTAGAGGTGTATACAAGCTAGTGTTTTGCTTGCGATGTTTGGCTAGTTGACATGTACAACACTGACCAACTATCTAGGCAATGCCCCTCTTAAGACCAGGCCAATAGAATTGACGTTCCACTTACCCAATTGTTTTGTCTCGGCCAAAATGACCTGCAAGGCCTTTTGCACGTGTCTCCCAAACTAGGAAATCTCTCACTGAAGACCGAGGGATACATAACTTGTTGGCTTTGAACAAGTAGCCATCTTGAAGAGTATAATCATCCAGGATTGGCTGTGAGGCATTACTTAGGCTAGTGTAGAGCTCTCCAAAATCTGGGCATGACTCATAGTCATCCTTGAGTCGTTCAAACCTAGTAACCTAAACACTCATGACTAATAGCAAAGATACCCTTCGACTTAGCGCATCAGCAGCCTTATTCTCAACTCTCGCCCTATGTTTCACCACAAAGGAGTAGCGTTGTGGAAATTCAACCCAACTACCATGCCTAAATTCAGCTTCTTCTGGGAATGGAGATAGCGTAAGGCTTCATGATCAGAGTAGATAACAAATTCTGGAGACAACAGGTAATGGCGCCAATGCCAAAGAGCTCGAATAATGGCATAAAATTCTTTGTCATATGTGGAGTACTTTTACTTAGCATCATTCAATTTCTCACTAAAATAAGCAATTGGGTGGCGCTTTTGACTAAGTACTCCATCTATGCCAAGACCTGAGGCATCACATTCTACTTCAAAAGGCTTGGTAAAATCAAGGAGACGCATGACAGGTGCCTCAGTCATCTTTTGTTTTACTTCATTAAAAGCCTTAGCAGCAGGTTTCGTCCAATTAAAACTCCCTTTGTTTCATGTAGTTAGTGATGGGGACATAATGGTACTAAACCCTTTGATGAATTGGCGATAAAAGGAAGCGAGCCCATGAAAGTTTCGAATTTCATGGATATTTTTGGGCTTAGGCCAATCCATAATTGCTTGAACCTTTTGGGGGTCGGTAGAAACTCCCTTTGAGGATACTATGAAAATAAACTCTCCTTCTTAAGGGCAGTACAAACTTGAGTTGGGTGGTCTAAGTGTTGCTCCCTAGATTTGCTATAAATGAGGATGTCATCAAAGTACACAACCAAGAATTTGCCTATAAAAGGCTTGAGCACTTGTGTCATCATGCTCATAAAGGTGCTAGGAGCATTGGACAATCCAAAAGGCATAACCATCCACTCACATCAACCGTCTTTCGTCTTGAAAGCAGTTTTCCATTCCTCGCCAGGACGAACCCTAATTTGATGATATCCACTTTTCAAGTCTATCTTTGAGAAGATTGTTGCTCCAGCCATCATATCCAACATATCATCCAATCAAGGGATAGGGAAACGATATTTCACAGTGATCTTGTTGATGACATGACTATCAACACATCCTCCAAGTTCCATCTTTCTTTGGAGTAAACAGTGTAGGGACTGCACACGGACTCATAATTTCACGAACAAATCCCTTTTGAAGTAGTTCTTCTACTTGCCTTTGCAACTTGGCATGTGTAGTAGGGTTCATCCTATAGTGAGGCAAGTTTGGGAGGGTCGCTCCAGGCACAAAATCTATGGCGTGTTGTATGTCATGCATGGGTGGTAAATGGTTGGGGAGTTCCTTAGGTAAAACATTATTAAATTCTTGGAGCACTGACTTCACTTCTTCAGGTTGCTCTTCACAGGCCTCCCCATTGAGTTCCTTGGCAACTAAGGCAAACACAACTGATTCTTGAACCGCCACCATTTCAAATGCCTTTGAGCTTATGATGTTCAAACCTTTCGCCTTTTGTATTTCTTTCTTCTTGCTCATGTCGATTGGCTTGGGTTTCAAAGGATCGAGCACAATTTTCTTACTTTCAAACACAAATGAGCAAGAGTTGGATCGCCCATGAAGGGTGACATCCAAATCATAAAACCAAGGTCTACCTAAGATAATATGCCCTACGTCTACGGGAATCACATCACACCATATTTCAGCCCTATAGGTGAGGAGTTGAAGTGGGACGACACATCTTTTTTTTATGGCTATGGAGGAGGTGTCTACCCAAGACACTTTATATGGGTTAGGATGTGTGATCAATTTCAAGCCTAGGCGGGAAACAATGTTAGAGGACACCGCATTAATACAACTCCCGTTATCTATAATAATTTTGCAAGTTTTTTCCCCACAGTTGGTGTAAGTTTGGAAGATAGCACTCCTTCGCCGATCATCAGTGTCTCTTTGTTGTGCCAATGCACACCTTACCACATTCACTCTGGGGACACCAAAGATGTCCTTGAAATCATCAACTGGGGGAGATATGGCTCTAACGCATGTGAGGTAGCTAGGATCATCTTCCCATTCTGCTTCAACATCTTGGATCTCTTCGACATTTGGGTCATACACAAGCTCCTCAACATCTTTGACCTTTTCATCATCTTCTTGAATGACAAGGGTTCTAGAGGGACATTTAGTTGCAATATGTCCAACCCCATTGCATTTGAAACATTGGAGGCGAGAACCTAATCTTGAAGGCTCGTTGGCCACGCCCTTTCCCTTATCATCTTTTCTTGGTGGGGTGCTATTAGGGTTGATCTTCGGATGGGGTTTGCTACCAAAAGGTTGAGGGTTGGTAGGGGTATTTCGGAGCTCAGAACGTCGCCAAAAGATAGATTTGGATGCTAATTCACAATTCCTAGCAAGGTCATATGCTTGGTCTAAGGTAGTGGCTCCTCGGGTGATAATCTTGCCTAGTAGGTTAGCATTTAAACCTTTCTTGAACCTATTGAGCGTGACAACCTTTTCCTCGACTAGTCGAATTTGTCTTTTGAATTCCATGAATTTCTCTATATATTTAGCCACAGGAGTAGTGCCTTGCTTCAAGCGATCCCATTCCTCAAGGAGAGAGCTCCTATAAGTTGGAGGAAGATAATTCCTCGAGAGTGCATCCTTCATCTCAAGCCAATCAGTAATGGGGGGTTCACATGGTTGCCTAAGGGTATCCTCAAGGTCCTCCCAGAAAAGGTTGGCTCTTCCAATTAACTTTATCCTGGCGGATGTTAATTCACAATTCCTAGCAAGGTTATATGCCTGGTCTAAGGTAGTGGCTCCTCGGGTGATAATCTCGCCTAGTAGGTTAGCATTTAAACCTTTCTTGAACCTATTGAGCGTGACAACCTCTTCCTTGACTATTCGAATTTGCCTCTTGAATTCCTTGAATTTCTCTATATATTCAGCCACAGGAGTAGTGCCTTGCTTCAAGCGATCCCATTCCTCAAGAAGGGAGCTCTTATAAGTTGGAGGAAGATAATTCCTCGAGAGTGCATCCTTCATCTCAATCCAATTAGTAATGGGGGGTTCACATGGTCGCCTAAGGGTATCCTCAAGGTCCTCCCAGAAAAGGTTGGCTCTTCCAATTAACTTCATCCTGGCATACCTCACTTTCTTATCCTCAGCCCAATGGTAATAGTCAAAGAATTTCTCCATCTGACGTAACCAATTAGTGAAAACCTATGGGTCTAGGCAACCATCAAAGGTGGGTGCTTCTATCTTTTCCTTGGACATTCTATCATCCTAATCCCTAGGGCCATTGTGATTATAGTGATCATATTTGAAGTTTGGAGCCCTATTGAAGTGATCGTGTTGATTTTGTCTAAGCATGTTATTTCCTTCATGGTTATTAGTCTCTTTTTGAGATGCTTCAACTTGCTCTACCCCCTCCAGTAAAGCATGGACGGTTTTTGCTAGGCTCTCAATGGTTTGCTCTAAGGAAGACTTAGGCTTAGAAGTGGATTGATGTTCAAGGTTTGACATGATGCGACCACTACGTAGATGCATGCACCCCTATAATTATGAATGTAGTTGAGATTCCCAAAAAGTTCGAGTAATCAATTCTCAATGTAAAATCAAGGTCAAGCAAGAGTGCATGTAGAGACTAGATCAATGAATCGAAGAAATAAATTGTAGTCAAGTAATGATAGTGTTCACAATATTGAGAGATAGCCCAAATGAATTGCAACTTCCACAAAATAAAAACCTCAACAGTTAATAAAGAGAATCAGATACTTCAAAGGATTTTTTTATTTTATTTTATTTTTTTGTCTTTGGCTAATCAAAGGAAACAAATAACTTTTTATTTTTTTATGGGTATTGAAAGAAACAAATGGCCAACACAGCAACTAGCTATCAAAGCAAAAGTGAAGTAAATAAGATGGGGTATGCACTTTAAGAAACTAGAGATGTATTTAAAAATGAAAAATTGAGTCTACCAAAGAAACAAAGAAAGAAAACCTGATCCCTTTAACGGAAGCCCACTTGAATGACTTGTTCTTGGGCTTGGGCTAGTCTGTCATGGGCCTGGGCTCTTCTACTGCTTGGTTTGAATTTTTTTTTTTTAATGCCAAATAATAAGATACACTACTCAAATATTAAGGAGACTTAAACGAAACAACAGGAACTCAAAATAACCAATGAAACTCAAAATGAAAACTCTTTGCGATGAAGGTCTTTGATTGGCACTGGGGAGTCAACGGCTGGTGGTGGCGCCTGGTGGTGGTGTGAAGGCGGGGAAGACAATGGCGGCGCGAAACATGGAAGACCGGTGGTTGCTTGCCTCGGGTCTTGGCAGCGGCAGTGGTTTGACATTCTCAGTAGTGGTGGGTCGAGGTTGATGATGGGTCTCGGCGGCTGGTGGGCTGATGGGTCTTGCGTGGGTCACTTTTTTTTTTTTTGTTATGTGGTTTTTGGGTTCTGTGATCAAAGGCGGGCACGAATGATGGTCACAGGCTTGGAAGGGTCGCTAGCTTCTTGGATAAAAACTCATGTGGATAAAGAGGGTATATACAGACTGGGACTGGCTTGGGCTTGTTCAAGATCTCATGAGGTAAGAACTTGAAAGTTAACGTCATTTTTGGCGGCTTTGTTCTCTGATGGTTGTGCTTCTTCAAGAGTTGGCCTACGGTTTTGTTGTATGGATCGAAAGTTTGCTTCGATACCAAAACTGACGCAGGACAACCACACTATTTCAATGGAACAATTAAACAACAACAAAACAAAGGATAAACCTTAGGAGTCAGCACCAAGCAAAATTGGAGTCGACACCAGTGTAAAAGAAACAAACGTTATTATAATTCTCAAAGCTGTCTTACAATAATAAGAAAAAAGTGCTTAAATAGCAAACAATAAGATGCATAAAAAAAACCCTAATTATTAAATGCTCAAGCTTGCTTAATCTTCAAGCCCAATTACTAGCAGGCTCCATCCATAAGGCCACAGGTTGTGCCGTCTTCTTTTTGCTCTTCCTCCCATACATGTGTATAATTGGAGGCTTGTACCTTGTGTCTGCACCACATTTATATCCCTTTTGAGTAGGAGAGTGACCTATAAAGACAAATTTGAGGGCATGAGGGTCTAATTTACTCCTAGATTGACCATGAAGATGGACAAAGCAGATACACCCAAAGACACGAGGAGGGATGATAAAATTAGAGGATGGTACAGATGAAAAAAGTACCTCAAGTGGCCTCTTGAAGTCAAGGTTGTGAGATGGCATTCTATTGATGAGATAAGTTGCAGTGAGCAAGGCAGCTCCCCAATAGGACTTTGGAACATTGGCAGTAAGGAGAAGAGCCCGTGTTACTTCTAGGAGATGTCGATTTTTTCGTTCAGCAACCCCATTTTGTTGAGGGGTATAAGCACAAGTGGTTTGTGAATAATACCATGTGCATGAAAATATTTTTGAAGAGTACCGGACATATATTCAACCCCATTGTTTGAACAACTCGTTTTTATTGAGGTGTTGAATTGCATTTGAACCATTTTGTGAAACATTTGAAAGACAGTAAACACATCACTTTTGTCTTTTAACAAATATACCCAAGTAGTTTGTGAAAAATTATCAATAAAGGAAATAAACCAACGACACCCATTTAGAGAAACAACCCTAGAGGGCCCCTAAACACCAGTATGAATAAGTGAAAAAGGTGCAGAACTTTTATTACTACTAAGAGGAAAAGACACTCGATGGTGTTTGGCTAGTTCACATGTCTCACATTGAAATTTGGAACCCTTATGATGCTAAAATAAAGAAGGAAATTTTTTTGTAACAATGTAAAAGAGGGATGTCCTAGCCTTTGATGCCATAACCAAATCTGAGCTGCTGAGTCATCTGATTGCACTGTATGATAAGCCTTTTTGAGCCATCCTTGTGCTTTGGATTGTGTCCAGATAGTAGAGACCATCCTTAAGGCTACCATTGCCAATCATATGCCCCGTGGTTAGGTCCTGGAAAAAACAGTAGGATGAGTAAAAAATGGCTTGGCAATTTAACTCAAGGGTTATCCGAGCAATAGATAATAAATTTGCAGCCAAGTTAGGAAACATGAAGCACAGAAGATAAAGCCATGGATGGAGTCACAAAAATTGAACCTTTACCAGAGATGGGTGATAAATAACCATTGGCTACTCTAATTTTGTCCTTGCTGGAACAAAGGTTATAGGAGGAAAAAGATGAGGATTTACCAGTCATATGATTTGTAGTTCCCGAATCAATTACCCAAGGATCATCAGGCATTAAGGGCTGTAGCTAAATTACCTGAATGGGCAAAGGATGAGGATGTATCAGTAGGTGTTTCCAATCGAGCCATAAACTGACGCAGCTGTGCCAACTCCTCGGTGTTAAGTGCCCTCTCATGAGTAGGAGCTGAAGCTGGTGCTGGAGGTATGTCCTCAGTGGAAGTAGTGTGATTTGCACATGGACAAGAGAATCCACCAGAACGGCCCCCTCATCCTCTTGTAGGACGCCCTTGAAGCCTCCAACATGTCAACAGATATATTAATTTTGACTTGTATTATGCAAAACTGCAGCATTTTGATGCATTACTATGAAAGTGTAGTATATCCTTTCAATTAATGAAAAGTTGAAAGAGGAATAGGCAAAAAATCAATATGAACTTTAAATAGCTTTATCATTTATCAATGGGAATAAGATTTATTTTATGTTCCTAACAGGCTAACCTAGTCTCATGCTGTTTCTGCTCATATTCCAAAAAATCTTAGGGCATGGATGTTGAATTCCAGCTCCCATGGTCTATGTTAGTAGTTTCCAATTTGGAGATCTAATAATTATTAGAATATCAATGATGACACTTTGAAACACGTGGCTCTTGTATAATTACCAATCCTCCCAAAAGTTTAAGCAGTTAGGAAATTGTGAATTTAATCACTTAACTATAATTCTAACACCCCCCTCATGTGTGGGCCTAGACTCTTCTTAATAATTGTGGCCCAACACGTGGGATTTTTAACATTTTAAATGGGAGGTAGAGTAAAGTTAGGGATCGAACTTAGGATCTCCTACTTTGATACCATGTATAATTACCAATTCTAAAGTTTAAGCTGTTAGGAAATGGTGAATTTAATCACTTAACCATAATTCTAACAGCACTAAACATGCAATCAACGCGTGGTTTGCACAGTGGCTGTGTTGTGTTTGCATGTAAAATTTAGATTCATATTCTTAGTCTTCACATAACAAAATATTGTTTCTAACTTTCTTTACAACTACATTCAGGTGACGTAGCTGCTCTAGGCTGGTGGGACTTATTTATAAACTTTGGGTATGATTTTTTTTTTTTTTTTTGGCAGTAATGTTTGATGATGGTATATTTGGTCTCTGCCTCTTGAGATGATTCTTGTTCATCCATTTGCAGTATAGCAGAGTGCTTTGCCTTTCTTGTTTGCACAAAGTGGTATAATCCAGCTATTCATAGGCAGTCTCAGATTAGAGAATCTTGTTCATCTTCAATGACTTTTAGATATGTTGACTGGAATAGAGGCTTAGTGGTTTCTTCAGATGAAGACCAGCACCAAAGTGGGATGTGCAACCTGCAGGACATTGGTGGACATGTAATGAAAGTTCCTTTTATTGGTTTCCAGATCCTACTTTTTATGCACTTAGAGGTATGAATGTTGAAAACTTTGAATTGTGAATATATTTGGAAGTTCTTCAAGTTGTATTCATTAATTTATACTACCTTTTTTTCTTTTATTTTTTTCCCCAGGGAACACCATCTGGTGCTAGGCATATGTCATTTCCAGTCCTTTTTGCTCCTCTTTTTTTGTTGCAAGGAGCTGGGGTCTTATTTGCTGCATATAGATTGGTGGAGAAAATTGTTCTTCTACTGCATAGTGAAGTTGGCTCTGGGACATATATTGCTCTAGCATCAAAAGCTTTTGATTTTTTTGGGTTTTTGCATCGTGGATCAAGGTAATGGTTTAACGTTATTATTATTTTTAATATTTGAAAGGCCTTTATTGTATTCTTTTAAGCTTAACAAATACAAAGCACAAACAAAATGTAAAAGCTGCTACTGTCAAGCAATTTTGTTACTTATGGTTCATTCCTGTTAATAGGTTGCTAGGTTGGTGGTCAATTGATGAAGGAAGTCGAGAGGAACAGGCTAGACTTTATAGTGCTGGGGATTCTGGGTGAGTATTTTTTATTCTAAAGATCAGTACCTTATTTATGGGATATCTTTATTTATGCAATCTTCTTTTTGTGCTTGGCTGCTAACTTGTCAGAGCAACTTAGAGAGCCTCGGTTTTTCTATGTTGAGGTTCTAAGGATTTAAGTTGGTTGTGTTAATATTTCATTGTAGATAATGCTTGCACATGGTGGATATTATTTCTTAACATAAATGCCATGCATAATACGGCTTTTAGACTAGCCACTTTCCAATAAACAATATGATTGACTATGCCGGTATTGTATTAAAATTTTGATCTTCTTTCTTCAGGAACAAAATCTCTACCTTCTGTCACTAAAAGAACTGCTACAAAGTTTTCTAAAATGGCAGACATTGTGGTTCTTCCATCTTGGAATTTGTGAAGAATGTAAAAAAATTTTCATTTCCCATTGTTTCCATTGATTAATGGACACAACCACAAGAGCAGATGATCACTTTATTATATCTATGTTTGTCACTAGCTAGTCAAGTGTCTGTTTATGTGAAAAATTGTGGTGGTGTTCTTTTCTAGTAAAAACTATCCTGTCCACATGACGCCCATGGATCTGCACAACCCCTTGTATTTTGTGTGCATAGCTCCATTGGTCATTCGTGAAAGATTATATATTTGTATTAAAGTATTGATTTTTGCAACAAACTAAACGATACCCTGTCAGGGCATGTATTCTTTTGTGGGATTTGTGTATTTTTGTAATGCTTTCTAGTAACTCTTGTTACATCTCATTGTCTTTTTTTTTCTAAATCTATTGCATGGTATCTTCGTAGTCTGATGGAGTAGTTCATTAATAAAAATAATAATTATTGTTCTTGATCTCTGCTTAATCCATATCATTCAGGTATAACACTTTTGCACCTGATATTGTGAAGAAAATGCCTAAATCAGATCTTGTTGAGGAGGTAAACGCAATATTTTTTGTCCCTATTATTTAATTGTACCTCTTTTTTGCATCATTTTGTCCACATAACAGCATATCTGTTACTTGGTCTGGTTAAAATTGCAGTGAATTTTAAATCTGTTTTATTCCAATTGACCTTTTCCATATTATATTTTCAATTCTTTTCATCTCAGATCTGGAGATTACAAGCTGCACTTAGTGAGCAAACAGAGATTACAAAGTTCAGCCAGCAGGAGTATGAAAGGCTTCAAAATGTAATATTTTGAATCTTGACTGAATATCTCTGTGTAAATTTTTCTGGGTACTGCTTTTTGAAAATCATCTACAACTACTACAATAACATCCACTCCTTTTCAAGCTGTTGAATTAATTATCAAGAATTACCATACTCACATTTTTCTAGTCAATTGTATTTAAGGTTTAGATTTTAAACCCTTCCAAAATATAAGCATTTCCAAAATTCTCTGAAGTAATTTGTGGGAAACCAAACAGAAAAATGTATAAACCTAGGAATTGGCACCTAGTGTTGCTTCGAACCAGCAAAACACGACAGAAGACCTAGAAATTAACACCTAGGTTGCCTAGAATCAACATGAAGCCATTGAAAAAATTCTAACATAAATTTATTCATCTACCAAAAAAAATTGTCTCCATTGGAGTATATGACTACTAGGCCAAATCCCAATAAATGCATTACAAAAATAATCTCGACCAATGTTGATGAAATTGTGCCCAAAGCTCAAAAAGCCCCAAGGTCTAAGTGCTTTGCTTTGTTGAAGTAAGCTTGTTTTCTAAAAAATATATGAATCATTAATATCAACCACTCAACTTGAAGGAAATGAAGTGGATCATGATTTATTATAAAAACTCTATTCTTAAGGTGCTGCAATACATTAACAAATTTTTGTTTACAAATCAAATTACGCTAACAAGATAATATATGGTTCTTGTGCCTTTGGAAATATTTAGATTGGACTATATATTTCATTTTGATCATGGCTATGACAGTTGTTTATAAAATGTCATGTTTAAACCTTATATAACGAGATTATTATCATATTGTGCATTGATAATTATTTTGAAATTTACTATATAAAAATTTTAAAAATTAAAATAACTTATATAAAACTTGAACCCATAAACTTTGTTTGATTGTTGTGCTATCTATTTGAGCTCATAGGAAAAATATAATACAATTTTGAGTTTATTATCTTGTCCTTACAGGTTATGAAAATTTTATTAGAGGTTATTATACATTATATTTGGACAATGTGCATTTTACTTCGATAAGAAGCATGCTTACATTTTGTGCCTTGCATTTAGGCTCTATGAGGCGTATGTTTTTAACTGCGCATGGCTTTGATCAACATGTACTTGACATAAGAAATTAAATAAAATACTAATTCCTAGATAGCTAATAAAATCTGAAATAAAATTCAGTGGACCAACACCAATAGTAAAAAAATTGAATTCTAAAACTAAATGCAACTAAATTAAAATAAAATTTTCTTCACACTCCTGATACCATTCTCTTTTGGCTGAAGAAAAATTAGCCTCAAATTTTGTAGTCTTTAATGATATGAGCTACTTTTGAAGCAGTTTTGGCAACACTAAGAATAAAGAATCCTTATGCACTACTGTATCATTAGTTAATGATAAAATCAATGAGGTATAGTTTTGCGAACAATATGGCCTTGTAGCCTTGTTTTGATCCAAAGAAAGCACCATCGTATCAAGTGTTCCACTTTATGCACCCTGAAGTGGTTTCATTAGTAGCAGATGCGTCAAACTCATTTTTCACATGATGTGCTCCCTCTAATTCTTTCCTCTTTTGTAAATTCTCTCATGATCAAGAAGTGGGAAATCTTCCTTCTCAGTGATAAGCAATATACCTGCCTCTCCAACAGGCTGTATTAAGTCTACTACGCATGTTTACAGTATTCCAGCTCATCACTAGACTTTTCAGTGTGTTCTCATTGGTTTAGCGCTGTAGCAACATCTGTTGGCACTTGTACTTTTCTTTCAGCAGTAGCTTTTGGTGGTTCTTGATGTTTCTTCATCACTAAAATCTTGTTACCAATGTGATTGTCTACCATGGGGGAAGCTGCAATTTCATTTCTATCAGTCATCCTTTGAGGGGAATGATCCATTGACTTAATCCTTCAGACAGGTCTTGGATTGACTAGGATACAGAACAAGAAACTACACCTAACAGTCATATTGTCTGTTCCCCTGTCTCAAACTGTTTCTTCGATATAAAAAGTAACCCTGATTCTTTGGGTAGATATTTCTCTTTGAGTTTTTATTTCATTTAAACCAAATCATTTATGTTAAACTTAACTCCGTCTAACGTTGAGGTTCTCGATACTCTACCAGTCTTCTTTGGCTTTACCTATAGTCTCATCTTGGCAAACCTTTATTTTCCTATCATCTGATGAACATATTCGTTCGAAGAATTGGTCCATCTCATATAACCAATTGGTGAAGATCCATGGGTATAATGTCCATCAAATGTAGGTGCCTCATCGTGTACTGGAATATTAAGTTTAAACAAAGAATTGTAATAAGAACCTAGCAAGGCTATTTTTAACCTGGGCATAAGAGTGAGAGTTAAGGGTTTTCATTGGTGCAGTCTATAGGTTTTTGGAGGCATTTTTTCACTGCACCAATTAGACTGGTCTCTACAAAATAAGAACCGCCGCTGCATTGTAGAGAATGGAAAGCTGAAGTTGGCGGCGGTGGTTTTCCTCTAATGTGTTGAGTGGTTGACATTGGTGGAAATAAAATAATAATAATAATAATAAAAAAAAAATTTTACATGAGTTTTAGGTGTGGGTTTCTCAATTTGGGCTTCTTTGTGAATTTCTGGATTTGTGGTGGTGGGAGTTTGGGTGGCGGACTTGTGGTGACATGCAGCGGTGTTAGGCTTGGGTGGCTGATCTGTGTAGATTGGAAGGGCGGGGGAGGGAGCAAAGGGGAATAATATATTCAGGCCGTGGGTGGTGCGGTTTTGTTGGCTTTGCAAATCCCCCGTTGTCAACCAGGTTGCAGAGGTCGGTTTTGTAAAAAACAAAACCCACTGCTGACGCCACTGAAGACTGTCAAATGTGGCCAATACAGTTTGGTTGGGTCAGCATGGTCGGTGGTGCAATGACCTTGAACAGCCTTAGTGAGAAAATGAAATCAAGCTGGCTTCAGTATGGACCTGCCTCACATGCTGGCCCATATGCAAGCAACTGGTCTGCTGTCTCATGAGCTATGTGGGATTATGACAGATCTCAGTAGGAGGGGCCTGGCACAGATGGGCCTCACACATCTATCCAATCACCTTTTTGGGAAAAAAAAAAAATTCATTCTTTCTTTATCTAACTCCGTCCTCAATGACTGGTTTGCTCTTGTTGGAGTTTCAACTCAGTCTCTAGGGCCTTGAAAAGTCAAATCCCAAGAAATTCAAAAGACAGGACTGCGGGAAACACCATTGTTGTGTGTTGAGAACACAGCACTGAAGTTGCAGTCAGAGGAGATCTCTTATAAGCAAATGGAAATAATGATTGGATGAAGAAGTAAAACCAAGCTATAAAATAAGCATCTCCAGAACCTGAAAGAGTTCAATGCTAATAAGTAGCTCTTTTGACATTTATTCTTATAGGAAATGTCCTGTATCAGTTATTTCCATTTAGTTATATTAGACAATAATAACATACCAAAAAAGGAAATGAAATGGTTTTCAATATTGCAATGATCTGATGAATCGACTATTAGTAAAAAAATATTTAAACTTGCATTTTCTTACAAATAGAGCTCATATATCTCATTCAATTTCATTTCCTAAAGGCATTGATTATGTAGTGTTATAACAGTTTCCTCTTGGTTTTTGTGGATATCCAAGGACACCAACTGCGGGCATAGTGACCCCAGAAAATAAAAGGAAATGAGTCTCTGTCACTATAACAGATGTACTCATGTTACTGATGCAATCAAATTGATATTCATGGAGTTCGATGTTATTCTATATTGTGATAACATGGATTTAAATATTCAACTGCAAGCTTTTGCTCTTTCATGTTTTTGTCAAATCTTTTCCTAGTACTCTCTTTCTAACATGTTTGGATCTACTACCCATGCTTACATACTAATTTGATGATTTTACCAGGAAAAGATCCTATGTAGAGTATGCTTTGAAGAACAGATTGATGTAGTCCTTCTCCCATGCAGGCATCACATCCTTTGCAGGTAAATTCAGCCCACCCTTACACTGCCAAGATCCATTTTTATATAATTTATCGGTAACCTGCACATGCACACTAGTGAGAGGAAGAGCCATTTAAGCTAGGGTTCAATGGCCATTTTTATCCACGTACATTATTCAGACAACGAATCTAATTGAATTATTTATGCTGCATATGTTAATCCCTCTCCTTTTGCGGGCATATTCTTTCAAAAGGAAGAAGGGACAAAACCAAGAGTTAGGTAGACAGTAGAGAATCTTCAATATACTTTAATCTCTCGTAGTTAATGAAATTTATTATGTACAACTTTCAGAACTTAGTAAATAAGCATGATTTTTGTTTTCGTTTTTGTTTTTCCCTCCTTGTTGCATTTCAGTACTTGCTGTGAGAAGTGTAAAAAGTGCCCTATCTGCCGTGTCTCAATACAAGAGCGACTGCCTGTATATGATGTGTAGTTTCAAGTTTCAACTCAGACAAAAACAAGGCCAGGAGTAGGGCTTCCTCCAAAACCCTTAAATTTTGTTGCTTGTGATTTTTAATTAAGCAAGCACTGAGAAGCTGGCAAATGTGATTATTTTTGTCATTTCTTGCGAGTGTAATATATAATGTCAAGAACTATATATATATATATACACACACACACTGGTTTGTAGTGCACAATACATGAATGCACTGCTGTTGTGGAAGTCTTGACAATATTATTTTGTTACAAAACTACGCTATTTTCTTTGCTTTTTTTTTTTTTTGGACGGAAAAACAAGATCCATAAAACAGAAATGGATACTAATCATACTATATCATGGGTTTGTTCATATTAAAAGAGAATAAATAAATAACACAATTTTGGGCTATAGCTTGTCAACTTTAGTCCACCACAGAGAATATCTTCAACTAGGGATGGCCATGGGTAGGGTATACCCATACCCAATCCAATTAATTTATCCATGGATACCCAATTACCTTACCCAATTAGTATCCATACCTAATTGTTACCCAGTTTGTTTACCCATGGATATCCATACCCTACCCAAACCCAATTTTTATAAAATCACCAAATATGCTCAAAAACCACTAAAAAGACCAAAATATCCTCAAAATCTCTAATATGAACAAAATGCCCATGAAACCTCTAAAATGGCCAAAATACCCCTGATATCTCTAAAATCACTAATTATGCTCAAAAACCACTAAAATGACCAAAATAGCCCCAAAATCACTAAATATGCTCAAAAACCACTTAAATTTACTAAAATACCCCCGAAACCTAAAAAATTACCAAAATACCATCGAAATCTAAAAAATGACTAAATACCCACGAAACCTAAAAAATGTCCAAAATACCCTCGAAACCCAAAAATTACCAAAATACCTAAAAAATGACCAAAATACCCCCGAAACCTAAAATTTGAGTCATTTTGTAGGTTTTGAGCGAATTTTGGTAATTTTTTAGGTTTCGGGGTTATTTTGGTCATTTTTTTTTAATATTCTAAGGGTATTTCAATCATTTTTTAGATTGCTGGTCGTTTTTGTCAATTTTTAGGTTTTAGAGGTATTTCGGTCGTTTTTTTAGATTCTAAGGGTATTTCAGTCATTTTTTAGATTACGGGGCATTTTTGTCATTTTTTAGGTTTTAGAGGTATTTTGGTAATTTTTATATTTCGGGGCTATTTCGGTAATTTTATAGGTTTTGGATGTATTTTAGTAATTTTAAGGTTTCGGGGGTATTTTGGTAATTTTTTAGGTTTCGGGGTATTTTGGTCATTTTTAGGTTTTAGGGGTATTTTGGTTATTTTTTAAGCTTTGGAGGTATTTCAGTCATTTTTTGGGTTTTGGGATCTTTTGGTCATTTTTTAGGTTTCAAGGTTATTTCAGTCACTTTTTAGGTTTAGGTGCATTTTTATCATCTTATAGGTTTTAGGGGCATTTTTGTCATTTTATAAGTTTCGGGGTATTTTGGTAATTTTATAGGTTTCAGGAGTATTTCAGTCATTTTTTAGGTTTAGGGGGTATTTCCATTATTTTATAGGTTTCGGGGATATTTTTGTCATTTTATATGTTTAGGGAGGTATTTTGGTAATTTTTAGGTTTCGGGGGTATTTCAGTCATTTTTAGGTTTAGAGAGTATTTTGATAATTTTAAGTTTTCGGGGGGTATTTTGGTCATTTTAGGTTTCAGGGGGTATTTCGTGAATTTTTTATGTTTCAGGGGTATTTCGGTCATTTTTTAAGTTTATAGGGTATTTTGGTAATTTTCAGGTTTTAGGGGTATTTTGGTCATTTATTAGGTTTCGGTGGTCTTTTGGTCATTTTTTAGGTTTAGGGGGAATTGTGGTAATTTTTAGTTTTTAGGGGTATTTTGGTCATTTTTTAGGTTTCAGGGGTATTTTTGGTAATGTTTTTAGGTTTCTAGGGTATTTTTGGTAATTTTAAGGTTTTAGAGGTATTTTGATCATTTTTTAGGTTTAGGGTGTATTTCGACAATTTTAGAGGATTTTAGGAATACTTTGGTCATTTTCAAGTTTTAGGGGCAATTTGATAATTTTGATTATTGGCTAATTGGGTGGGTTGAGGTTTATCCATAATAATTTGGTTGAGTTGGGTTTGAGTTAGATCTAATTAGTTAAATGGATAATAATGGGTAAATGAGTAATATCCAAACCCTACCCAAAATATTTGGGTAATATCCAAACCCTACCCAATTACCTTCTACCTATTAAGAACTGGGTATTACCCAGAATAATTGGATCGGGTAGGGTTGGATATCCATTACCCAATGGGTATGGCCATCCCTATCTTCAACTGACAAGATTGTCAAACAGTGTCGGTAGTTTATTTTTGGCGTTCTGTTTCTTCCAAGGTAAACGACCTAACTGAAACAACCGCAATGACTAAGTATTGTGTGCCAGGAGATATTAAGTGTAAGAAAAAAAAAAAAAAAAAAAAAATCCAGAATACACATTTTATAAAATTAGTAAAAAACTAGAAACTGGACCTGACAAATTGGACTTAAACTCATTAATTTATTAGCCTCAACCGTTGCAAGCAAAAGAAAAAGGTGTTTGTAATAGGCATAGCTACTTGTTTTATTTATTTTTTGATGGGAGGTACTTGTTTTATTGCCACTAGTTTTTGACTCGTACTTGATCTTGACATGAGTTGGTCATGGTAGAACTTGGACCATATTTGACATGTTCACCAGCCACTATTATAAAATTTAGAAGCCAATGACCCAATTGGTTTGATGGCACCTCCTTAGGTATTTAGTACCTAGGGGTTGAGGGAAAGGGGAGGGTTTCAGGTAATAGAGTAGAGGTTTCTAACCATTTCAATAAAATAAAATAAAATATAGAATGACTTTTTTATTGACTACTTTTTTATTTTATGTTTGAATACTATAGTTATATTAGATTTTTTTATATTAAGAGATGAAAATACTGATGACATTATTAGTCACGTGACATGTAATTTTCAAATATAATTATTTTTAGAGTCCGTTTAAGAACAACTTATTTAGCTTAAATTTAAAACTTTTTACTAAAAGTACTGTAGATAAAACTAAAAATTAGTTGAAATAGTACAGTAGGACTCATGAATAATACCAAAAAATGTAATGGGATCATGAATAATAGCAAAAATAAGCTAAAAATTAGCAAAAAATAAGATAAATAGTAAAAAAGGAGGCATTTTTCAATTAATACCAAACGCAACCTTAGTGCCGTATCTACTATACTCACATTTGGTAAATTTTTGTAAGGCCATTATATATTTTCTTTTTAATTATATACATTTTTTCTTTCACCTAACTTGTTAAATTTATTCTTAAAGGTCTATATATTTATTGTGGGTTTAGGGTTAGGCCTTTATTTTTATATATATGTATTTATATATATATATTTATATTTATATAGTCTTTATAGCTTTTTATCTTATATATTTACTTCTGTGCAACTTTTTAAAGCCTCAATTTTTAAAATACAACAATCTTTTTCCATTTTTCAGCAAATAAGCTTATAGCAATAAATCAAAATTCAAATTCATAGTTATTTTTATAGATGATTTGACTTTAGTTCATGTTTCATTGTATAATTTGTGTACATGTTGATGCTGCAAGTGATTGCAAGGGTGACTTGAATACACAAACACCTATGAAAAGAAGAAGAACGTCAAAAATCTTGCTGACAGAAAACTCTCGAATGCCTAAGTCAAAGGATGTATAAAAAATATTCCACGAAATTAGTGTGAATTCAGGAGTATGTTGCTCATAACTTTTCCTCGTCGATTCGTGGGAATGATTTTCTCCTTGATTTTCATTATGGTTTTGAAATTTGAATTTTCATTATGGTTTTGAAATTTGAATTCTAATGGCTCCTTGAATGGTGTTTGTGTTTTTGGCAGTTTGGTTTGACGTTTGAATGCTCCTATGTAGGTCTCACTAGGACTATTACTCTCTAAGGGCCACATTGCTTCTTAGCCAGGGTATGCTTGGGTTGGTCAATGGCTAATTGCCAGTTGGATTGGATTGAGATGTCAAGTTATTCCTATGCTCATTTGATTTCTATTAGGCTATTAGAATTAATTCGCAAACTATAAACTTAATAATATTTGTTATTTGACATTTTAATCTTTGAGTTTTTTCGTTATTATTTTATTTGTATTGAAAGAAATATGAAAAATGAGATTAGAAGTATGTTAAAGTTTTTTTTTTTTTTCCTAATTTGTCAAAAAAAAAAAAAAAAATACAGATCATTTTGGGTTCATAAGGACCATAAGAATAATAGCCCATTTAGTTCGATAAAAATACTTTCATCTACTTTCTAATTAAGATTTAAGAATAATAACTCATGTTAATTTGTATTCTAGAACTATATAAAAATACTTTCATCTACTTTCTATGGGGGAAAAAGGGGTGGGGGGAAGATGTGTACAGAGCATGATAATTCTTTTTATAAGGTCATCTTACGTAGAGTAGGATAACTAAATTGAAATTTGGAGGCATAAGTTAAAGAAATAATCACTTACATCACTTGAAGCAGATACACTTATAAACAATCATATAGATGAGACTTACATAGTTACATGTCTCTAAAATTTAATCCACTCCCCCACCCCATATCAAGACCTTTTTTTCCCGCCAAAACAAGTAAGATTACAAATGTTCCTTCCAGAAATCACTAGGAAATCTAGATAAATCATAGAACAACAAATGGACTCCCAATTTATTGAACAGTTTCTTCACCAAAAAAAAAAAAAAAAAAAAAAAATGGGAATAATACTTTGCCCTTGTGATATGATAAAGCGTATCATGCGGTGATTGCCATAGATTCAACTACGGGATTTGTGGTAGTAATTTTATTAGTGTTCACAGGTTTGTCACCTAATTTGGCAAGAAAGTCATTGAAGCAATCATCCAAGGTTTGGAAAGTTTCATCTGGGTAAAGAGTGCTCACTTCAATATCTTGAGGGCCATCGATTGTGAAATTAATTTGACAACCCTTTATGAATATATCATGAGTAAATGATGCAACAATACTTTGAGGTATGCAATTCGCTGCATAAATAAAATAATGAAAGTATTAGACAAAGTTGGTGTTGGTTATAAAATATTGAAATGATTGATAACCCTGTGTGATCAGGAAAAAAAAAAATTATTTAAAAAAATGGAACTATAAAATAATTGAACCTAATGAAAACGTTATAAATAGCAAGGTTGCATTGGTTATAAACAAATAATTGAGACCATGTATAAAAAATGAAATTATTAGATGAATTGGACCTGCAGCGGCAGCTAGTAGGTCATTTTCAGTGACGATCACTCGAGGGAGGGTTCTTCCAATCTTTTTCTCCCATAAAGATGCAAGCTCATTGATGTTACACAGATTGGAAGTTGGTCGAAAATGCACACTTTTGTTGACAGTTCGAATGTCATCCACAGTCTTCATTGTAAATTTTCCAATATCAGTGCCAGCAACAAAGTAAGCTGCATAATACAACATCCAACATGAATTAATGAATGATAACACTACCAAATAAAGAAATAAAATTTGCACCGTTTCTTTTTTATAATTAGATAGTTATGATAGGAGAATAGAACTTGAACCCTAGATGTTTCCGTTGAAAATACCAGAAGATGTCAATTGAATTACAAAACTCACTGTAAAAGAGTTTTTCAAGAGGGCCAACTTGCCATCCTCTCTATGTTGTCTATTACTCCTATTTGATTAAAGAATAAAAAATGATTAGGTAATAGGTTAAGAATTGGCACAAGTTCTTACAAGAATAGTCAAAAGTTTTGTAAGTCAGTGACATACTCTATTATACTTTATAAAGGAAGGAGAGAGAGAGAGATAGTAGTATAAGCCAACGACTTTTATATTGATATGAAATCCCCCACAAAAGTTGCTATCATTTAATTTTGTTACAATATTTATCAGCTTATGACATAACACCTGCCAAAATATTCACCATGTCATCTCCATTTCAGTCAGAAGATTATTATAGAGAAAAAATATATTTCAAAATTAATGTGTATAGGTAGTTGGTTGACCATAAACATGGTTCATTTGTAATTCTGAATCCCTATGATGTAGGTGAAGAAAGTGAATTCAAGCGATTTATTATGATTTTTTTAAAAATGTGTCTTGATTTTTTTTTATTTAATTTTTTAATTTTATGTATCTTTGTAAAAACGCAAAAAAGTGCTAATTGGATGAACTACAAAACTCTTGCTATCATGATATCTGATACAAGAAAGATTAATAAGGAAATTAAATAGGAAAAAAAATCAACAGAGAAAACAAAAAGGTGAGAACATTTTGCTTAGTTTTTTGGGCCCCAAGGGGATTGAAAAGTAGGTGCTAATCGGATTACAAACCTATTGGTGAAAAGAGGAGTATATTGACAAGTTGAAAATGGGACCCAAAATTGGTTCCTCATTAATGGACTTATTGATGATAGAGCGAATGCAAGCTATAGTAAGAGCATCCACAGCAGATGTTGTAAAAAAAATGCTATTTTACCACACCAAACACCTACTTTATTATTTTACCACATCATTTTACAACATCGCATTTATCAGATGTTTTATCATTCAATTCTATATATTAAAATAATATATACTACTCATTAAAATAATATATTATCTCAGCCACCAACAACAAACAAATACCAATCACCAAGCAACAACATCCACCAACCACCACTGTCGCAACAACACCGACCAGTCACCACCGGCACAACCACCACTTCACCACCACACATGCCCAGCAAGGTAGCAACCACCACCACCACCACCCCACCATCACACACCCAGCAAGGCAGAAACCACCAACAAAACAGGAAAAAAAAAAAAAAAAAAAAAACACCAGCAAATACCAATCACCAAGCACAGCCACCACCCAAATGCCAAACCACCACCGATTCAACACCGATTCAGCACCGATTCAAACAAACAAATAGCCATCGATTCAAACAGAGAGGAGAGGGCCATCACCCCCACAACCCACCACCACTGCCACTGTCACCACCCATAGCCCACAGCCCACCTCCACCATCAGATCAACCCAAATTGCAGCAAAAAAAAAAAGAAAAAAAAAAGAAAAAAAAAAAAGAACCCACAACCAGAGAGAGGCAGAGTGGCTGGAGCGTGAGATCGATGGCGGCCTCGGGGTGTGATCGATGAGATCGAGCGTGGGTGAGATCGAGCGTAGCTGGAGCGTGGCTGAGCGTGAGATCGAGTGGCTGGAGCGAGATCGAGCTTGGCGGAGCGCGCAGTCGTCGTCGGAGCTACGCCGTCGTCGCTGACATTTCGGACTGGTCGAAGAGAGAGGGAACCGGAGAGTGAGAGAGGAGAAAAGAAAAAAATGAAGAAGAGAGAGGGAACCGGAGAATGAGAGAGGAGAAAAGAAAGAAAATGAAGAGAGAGAGGAGAGAGAAAACGTAATATAAAATAATAAAAATTTTACAACATCTGTCCGTACCGTTGCAAATTTGCAACGGTACTGTTCATATGTGGTATAATTTTTACCATTTGGAACATCTGATAAAGCTCCGTTTTTATGTTTGGTGTGCTAAATGTGCCAAAAATTTGGCATTTGGCACATTTAGCACATCTGCTGTGGGTGCTCTAAGCCAGGTCACTGTTATAGATAGGCAAGGAAATTCTTTCTTTTTGTTTTGTTAAGGGTTCAAGTAATAACGTAACGTTGATGATATATATATTTTTTGATAAAGTTTAACTATAAAATTAATTGTAACATAAAGTTACAATCTTATTCAATAAAATAAATATTAATACATATTTTTAAAATCTAACCGTTGAATTTTATGTTCTTTACGCTCTTAATACACATGTCAAATTTTGTATCAATCAGATATTATTTACTATATGATTTATAAGATTATATTTTATGCATAATTTTGAATTACAAAAACTTGTAATTTAAACAATTTATTGATGATATAGCTATTAATCTTAAAATTTTTAGAAATTTTGTATGTATGGAGGATATAAGAAAAAGATGTAATTAAATCGTGGATTTGTCAAATTTCAAATCCAATAAAAAGATATTGAGTAAGGTTGTAACCTAAAACTACAATCAATTTTGTAACTAAACTTTGTCCATTTTTATTTTATTTTATAATATTTCATATTTATGGTTTGAATCTCATTTTTCATCTCCTACTATTTACTTATCTACTCCATTACAATTCATTTCTCAATGCATTCTACAAATTATTTCTTCTTCTACTTAGTTATAGTTTTTTTTTTTTTTTTAAATAAAACTTAAGTAAACATAATTGATATAATGGTAAAATTATATATGTTAATTTAATTTCTTCTCTTTCTTTATAAAATTTTTAAACCATTAGAAAAGGAATTTTTCGTTCCTTTATATTTTATCCCTTTCATTTTATTCAAATTTTTTATTAATTAGGATTCTTATTTTATTTTATTTAGAAAAATGAAAAATATATGATTTCTAAACATGGTGGAAGTGGGACACAAATTTATTCATCATATTTTATTTAATTCCCATCAGTTAAAGGAAGCAAATTTGGAAGACTGAAATAACATAATTTTGATTTTCATATGTCGATATTGATTAACTCATGTTGTCAATTCCAAAAGTTCATTTGTTTACATATAAAAATCAAAATATAAATTTCAATCATTTTCTACTGTATCTTTTTTATCACTCTTCTAATATATATATTATCACATCAATTTAATATATGATAAAGTAAATATATATTATTTAATATCATTTTCTTAAAATTTGTGTTTAATCAAAATAGCTCAAAGAATAAATCTACTACACCATAGAGTTCACCCGCTGAAAATTTTGGACAGGTTCAAATGAGCCAAATGTTGAATTATGAATTTGAAGAAAACATAATGCAGTATTTTCTTTTTTGTTTGTTTCCACAAAACCAATAAAAATATCTCAACAATTAAAACACTTAAGAAATAAAATGAAACAAATACAAGAACAGTATTGTCGTGCAAATAGACTTAAATATAATGAAAGAGGGAAGTCTGGCAAAGATGTCTCAAAGTTTCCGGTTTCCTCCATCAACACAAGGCAAGGATTGGGTCAAAGAAAAAAAAAGGTTGGGTCTAATGTTATTGTGCATTGAGACATGATAAGTATTGGACACGTGATAGCTCTTATCATATTCAGTGTATTAGAGTATTGGATCCGAGTCATGTCCCATCAACATAATTGAATTTTTATTAACACAAAAATTGCAAAGTTTGTTGCTATACAATAAAATTGGATAAACTATTTATATATAACAAATTAAAAACTAAAAGTGAGAGAGATTATAAAATCATTAAGATTGAAATGTATTCAAAATTTGGAAAAATAGAGATGAAAATCCTAAAATTATATTGATTGGTGACAGAACAATATAAGTGTGTAAGACAAAAGAAACGCAACTATAAGATCTATCGCCTTATGCTATTTCTTTCCTTCTTTCTTTCAACTCAATTGCAACTCCAAAAGTCTTTTTCAACAGATGGTCCCGGACCCCCTTCAGATTTAACTTTTATTCTAACTAGAAATTACCTATACAATTTATTTTTTATAAATATAAAAAATTCACAAAAAATTATATATAATTGTTTATATAACAAGTTGTTAATGGTAGATAAAAAAGTGATGTCAATGATGAATCTCATTAAGAACAAATAAAAACTTGCCAAATGAATTGTTAGGACAAATATTATAGAAATATGAGTTCCTATAACATTACTCATTTGGTATCTCAACTTGTGTTCAAGAACAAGAAAACTTTCAAATATTGAACTTTTCCCCACTTGTCCAAATCTGACGATAAAAAAGAATAGAAAAAGATTCTTCATCTCAGCTTGTGTTAAAGAAAGAGAAAACTTTTAAATATTTAACTTTTCTCCCATTTGTCCAAATGATAAAAAAGATTCTTCAACCCACAAATTCTCACCCATTAAACATTGATGCGCGTTTAGATGTGGTGTTACAAATGTGCGTTTAGATCAGTTTTTGCATAAACGAGAATAAAAAATCTTATTTACTGAAAGATAATAAAAATATAATTTTATCTATAAAAAAATTAATACTAAAAAATACGTAAAGAATTGATAAACTAATTAGAAAAAAATAAAAAACTAAAAATCAAACGAAATAATATGAAGGGGTTAAGAAGTGGGTCATACGCACTCGTAAGGTTCACATGTGATAAGAGACCCATTACATACAGCGGATACATAATATATCATCTCATAAGTGTAGGTGTGGCATAGAGTCATGGACCACTTACCGAACCGACGGGGTTGTATATAGATAAATATTGAAAACTGAATAGTGCAAACAACTCGATGGTACATCAACTTTCTGAGATTAACAACGACTACATTGAATTAAACTTGTCAATCCAATAGGCAATAGCCATTGTACACCGTTCAATTTTTAAGCGGTCCATTATTTAAGTTTTAATTCCTTCGATCGTGTTAGTGAAAGATGGACAAATGGCTCTGTGGCATGCATTTTTTATTTGGGGAATCTTTGGAGTTTATGCTACTTTCATTGTTCACTTTTCCACTGACTCTTTTAAAATGATAAAATATTTTTATTAAAATTTTAAAAAGGATGAAGATAATATTACAAAGTTAAACTTTTAATTTAAAGAATAAAAATATTATGGCTTGAAATAGCAACCCAAGCGGATTAAGCAAGAAAAAATTATGTGAAAAAATGCATCACTTACAACCATTTCATGAGTATATCTCTCATAAACTAGTGAAAGTGTGAAATTCGCGTGCTTATGACTTATGAGACGTCTGTTTTAATTTTCTATTAAAAAAATACTATAAAATAGTTTCACCTCTTAATTTCAAGGGATTAGTTCTTTTCAAATCTCCTATAATCGATGAAGCTTTTGGGTTAAAATATCTTAGTCAACACTCATAGGAAGACTTTTTAGGTTGTTTGTTTGGATTTAATTTTTTGGTTAAAATCTCTTAATTTAATTTAATTTAATTTTAAGTATCTAATGTATGGGTTAGAGACCACACACATTATTCAAGCTCTCCAAAAGCTGCTTTTTAAAAAGGATGAAGATAATGTAAAAAAGTTAAACTTTTAATTTAAAGAATAAAAATATTATTGTTTGAAATAGTTGAATAGCCATCCAAGTGGACAAAGAAAGAAAAAAAGATATATATGTGAAATTAAAAAAAAAAAAAAATCTATTGCATTTGATTCATAAGCATTCCTCTCATAAGTTACTAAAAGTGTGAAATTCACATGCTTTTTATTTATTTATTTATTTTTATGAAGAGATAATTACAATATGCTACTAATTTCACAACTCGAACCCTTTCTTTCTTAGATCCCCAAACACTTTGTACATGGGAGGTGCCAATTCAATTATAAAACCTTTGGCGTGAAATTCACGTGCTTGTGAGACGTCGTTTTAATTTTCTATATATGAAAAGCATACTATAAATACCCCTTGTCCCTCCCTCTTAATTTCTAGGGGTTGTTTTTAAGAGTTTTGGACAATTACGTCGCCAGTGAAAGAAAAAAAGATACGTGACAGACAAGGTTAGATGAATTTCTCTCGTACCTTTGACACTACCATCACCGTAGATTTGGAACTGATCCAACGGCGGGAGAACCTCGGAAGGGTGTGTGTTGTCGTGGTATGGCCAAGAAGCAATGGAATTACAACAAATGTAAGTATAAGGTACACCGGACTCCTCAACCAAACGCCGAACCCTGCGCTTTGCTTCATACATGCTGAGACCCGGTTCCACCGGGTCAGCCCTGTCCACGTCATGCCCAAACTCGGATGGTAGGAATCTCTGCCACATATTTAGAATATAGGAACACACATGACAATATATATACATATATTTCTATGTAGCATTATAATTATATCAAATACGACAAACACTACTGTTTTAAATTCTTTTTCGGCAGGTTTTGGTAGCTTTACCTTTATGGTACCAATAGTTTTAATGGCTTCGATTAAGGTGAGCTGGTCTAGTATGTTTTCACCTCCCACAGCTGATATTACTATATCAATCTCATGCTCTCTCAGTATTTTCTCCATGAATTCCTTATCATTAACCAGTCCCTGAGAACATGACAAAAATACCAATTAGTACGTTCAACCAATACAATACTAACAATAATAATAAATAATAAATAAAAACCAATTAATATATATATATATATATATATATATATATATATGTGTGTGTGTGTGTTTCATGTGGTCAACATTGACGACTCTGTTAAGGGTTAACAAAATTCTGGGCACTATACTTTGGGTTTTGTTCTTACAGGTGTGTGTGCAAATGTTTGTCGGTTTTGTTTTTTATTTTGTTTCATCGTTTACAACAAATGGGGCAAGGTTTTTGTAATTCAACCGTTACAAAACTCTTAGCTGCACGGTTTTATGTATATTACATAAGAAACAGAGAGCTTACATTAGCTGCACGGTTTTATGTATATTACATAAGAAACAGAGAGCTTACATGTAAGATGATGGCGCCTTTGTCTTGAAAAGCCTTGATGATTTTGGCCTTAGAAGGGCCGCAGGCACTAGGCCGTACAAGAACATAGGTGGATCGGCCGGCGTCTAGGCTGGATTCCGTGACAAACTGTCCGATGAAACCTGTTGCTCCGACTATAAGGACACGGCCCTTGGCTGAGGAAACAGAAGGTGTGACAGTCATGCTTGGCAGTGATGAGTTTGTCCTTTGGTTTCTTTTACACAAAGGCCAAGTTTTAGTTTTGATCCTTAGTTTTGTTTTACAAAGGCCGAGGTTTCTACAGAGACAGAGGTTTGGGAGAGCCAAGGTTGGCACGGCTGCTATGTACAATGAAGTGCATGTATTCAAGTCCACCTATATATAATCGGAAGTTTAGTGGGGCTGAGCACGTTAGATAAAAACATATGAGAGAAAGCTGATAATAAATATTATCGGGATGCTAAGGCTAAGGGTACTATGTTTTCAGCTACTCTTCCACAAAAACAGGACAATATTCACCATAGCCTTCTTGTTTGTGCTGTGGTAAAAATCCACTAGTTGAAGTTTAGCTAAAACCAATTTTTGATGCTTTTGACTGATAGCTAAGAACCTCGTGCGAGTTCATCTCCTTAATTCGGTTGATTCGTTAGGGATAATACAAGTCCTTTCTTTTAAAAAAAAAAAAAAAAAATTTATATATATATATATATATATATATATATTTATATTCTATTGTTGATTAGGGATCATTAATTCCAACAAAGTATCAACATAATAAAATATATGTATAACAAGAACAGGAGGTTCTAAATTAGTTGGTAGAGCACCTCAGCTGCACGCATACCAATATTTCTCATTGTTATTGATTCCGTTCCGTTCCGGCCGGAACGTCTGGAATATTTCGTACCGGTATGCAAACTGGTATCATAATACCTCCTGTTCCACCTCGGGTCAAATTTCGGCCTATTTCGGGGTGTTCCGGCCATTCCGGTCAATTTCGGCAAATTTCGGCCGAGATTAAAATTTCGGCCGGTACCAGATATTGGCTTTTAAAAAAAAAAAAAAAAAAATCAATTCATTCAGCCAGCATGCACTTTGAGTTTTTTTTCTGAATTTTTTCATCTTATTTCAAACATAAACTTGACATTACCAAATGATATGTTAGGGAAAAAAAAAAAAAAACCAGAGAAGTAGACATCAGAATCTCAGATCAGAACCAAATGTTTTGTTAGGGAAAAAAAACCAGAGAAAAAGAAGAAGAAGAAAGCAGAAATCCAAGCTTTGGCAGTATGGTGGACGAAGTGGAAATTAACTTGCCCATTTGAAATCTCTTCTTCAAGGCTTGTCTGAGTGGTCTGTACTCTCTAGAACTTCCAGAGTGAGAGAGTTTCATTTATGAGACTTGTAAATGACAAATAGAGCTTTGAAAAGTGATATTAACTATTAAGGGAAAATGGCTCAATGCACGTGGGAGTAGGTGGGAGTGGAGCTTCCTAGAAGCTTCATGAATCACGATTATAATTATCCCAAATTCCCAAAATATTCATTTATTTACAAAATTTGCTTTAAAAAAATTCATTTATTTACATAATAACTCAAATATTAATTTTTTAAAAACAAACAATCTAAACTACTTTATTAAGATTTTCATTTTAAATCACTATATTAATAGCAATCAGTAAACGTATTATTTTATTTTATTTTTTATGGGATTATTTTATTAATTACTATTGTGTAAGTAATAACTTGTTATAAATCTTGGATGTAATATTGATGTTTTTTGGTGTTTTTTGGATGTAATATTGATGTTAAGGCTTACTATTAAATGATTTGTAATATTTGATATTTAGTAACACTTTTTTGAATTGATAATTTTATGTTGTATAAGAATATATATATATTTTTAAAGAACCTCGAAACATCCTGAAACGGTACGTCGAAATAGACCGGTACCGAAATATTCCGTTCCAATGGACAAAACGAAACGGGTTCCGAAACGGTATTCATAACATTGATATTTCTTAGAGGAGTCTATCATATATTTAAAATGGTTGATAATTATGTAACTTAAATAGAGAAAAATCCATCGTTGATTGAGTCCGTTATTTCTCATGATGTAATGAATTTATTTTCTTCTTAAAAAAGTTACAAGTTTTTTATATAAAAAAAAATGGTTGATTTAATCGAGAAATTTATGTTGTAAGGACTAAAATTGACCCTCAGCCCAAGAGAAGTGAGTGATGGCCCAACAAGCCCACAACAATAAATTTGTTAGAGAGTGGAGTTTATAGATGAAGACTTAATGAATCAAGTGTGGGCCACAGTAGATTGGTTTAGTGTTAGAATGATTAAGAAGTATAATTTGAAGAGAAAAACACTCGATCAAATCTGAGGAAGATAAGTTCTTATCTTTATTCCAACTTTTTCTAAGTACAAAGAGTTCTTTCTTTCTTTTCTGCAGACCAGATGCCCCCTCTTTCATGGAGGCCCTCCCCTTATATAGTCTTCCCTCTACCTTCATCCTAGCCTTCCACTTGTTGATCATATAGATGATCTCTTGTATGCTTGTCCTATCAGAACCCTCACATTTAATGTGGTGGTAGCAGCCTTCTTCTCAGATATTTCTTAGTTCATTGTTGACTCCTTTCTCTAAACCTTATCCTTAAAAACATGGTTACCTCTTGCACAGTATTCTCTAGGCAACTAGACTCCACCCCTCCACAATGCATACTGAGGAGGTTCAGATCCTCGGGAGACACCACCTTTTCGTCGCTATTTGTCCTCGTCCTTGGCCCATTAACCCACATGCTTATCCTATTGTTTGATTATCCTCGGGTTCCTTGGCATCCTCAGGCATGGCCCACAGCCCAATAGTTCTACTCAGTTCTTTTATCCCCACATATGTCATACTATGTAGTTTTAGAAACAAAAGGTTAACTCTACTTAGGCGAGAATTAGGGCAAATGCGATTCTGTTTTCTAAAAACTGAACCGAACCGCTCCTCATACTATATATTTATTATATTTTATATATTTAATTTATATTAAATACATAACTAAAATTTATATTAAAAATTACTAAAATTTTCACAACTGTAGACATTTTCACAACTAAAAACTTGTTGGGCTACTCTTAATTAGCTTAAAACAAAGAAAAAAAAAAAAAGATATCCGAGTTGGCTCAAACCAACCCAAAATAAGAATAAAACGCCCAACCTGACATTGACCAAACAACACAAAACTGCATAGTGACTAATCAATTTAAGGTGAGGTGTGATGAAGGATTTGGGCAAACCGCGCCTAGCGGTGCAGTGATAAATATGGCCCAAAACCGTACTAAACTGCACCATGTACCTCTCTAGCGAGAATCATCTTTTGTAGTAGTGGCATGGAACGCCCCTCTCACTAATTGTAAATCCTATAAATCATAACCTAACAAAAAGATAAAACTAGTTTAACAAGGATGATCTCATGTAAAAAAAGATCCACAAGGTAGAAGAGTCCTACTGTGTTGGAATTGCGTATGTTCACACAAGTAAGTTCTACTATAGGTAGCAATACTAGGATTTGGGATATTTTGTATTGTAAAATTCCATTCTAATATAATAGATTCTTCAAGTTGGTGGTAAGGTTTAAACCACTTGGGGTTTTTTTTTGTTAAGATTTTCCCCATTGTAATCATATTGCTATATCAAATTTATGTTCCATAACATGTAGATTTTTTGTGATATGGTTGTGCCCATCATAAATTAAATTGGACTTTTGCATCATTAACATAATTGATCAACTTGGGACTCTTTTTTTTCAAGTTGCTTGTTCCCATAAGCATTTCCACATTGGGTTCTTTGGCGACGTGTTTATGTGCGTATGTGTTTCTAGGGTGAGGTGTGTGTGTGTGTGTGTGCGCACGCGTGTGTGTGTTTTCTTATTTTTATTTTTAAGGAGTTGCCACCAACCATTGGGTTTTGTTCTAGGTGTGATTAGTCTCCTATTTGCCTAATTCATTTTACCTAAAATAAGATAAACCAAAATCTCGAACCAAAGATTCTTGGACTCGGAATTTCAGTTACGGGTAGGGGAGGTGTTAGGCACCTCACACTGCCTATCTAATGGATAGTACCTCATTTTAATTTAACCTCAACATTCACATATAGGAAGACAAGAATTAAGCTCAATTGTTAATTTAATCAATCAATTGACATATGGATAAATAAACAAAAGCACAATCTCAATCAACGATCAAGCACCTACATGAACACCGATGTGTTTATATAGAAAAAAATCCGAGAATCGGACTTCAAAACCTCTTTGGGGCTTATAGCACCAAATGGTCCACTAATTTAAAATAGTTGCAGTACATATCATTTTGCAAGACCCTCCAAGATAAGTAATGACTATGTACTTGAGTCTCCAACTCCTGCTTGCAATCAATTCCTCAAATCCTTTCTCTTTGATTATCACCGAATCCACAAGTTGAGCTGCTAATCATATGATCAAGTCTTCTTGATCACTCAAAGGCCTCTTGGAGATTTGAGATTGTTTTCCAATTATTCTCAGCACCAACAAACACTCAAGAACTTTGATGGTTACTTTGTATATGATGGACTTAATCTCCTTTCATAGTAATTGACAATTGGAGAGGGAGAAGGTAGAGAGAATAAGAAGGTAGGGGTCTCTCTTGCTCTTCAGTGTGGGAATTAAGTCTGAATTTCATGGGAAGTGAGAAATATATAACAAGCCTAAAGGCTAGAACAACAAAGAAGTTCATAGCAAAATTCTTTCAAGTTCTGTCAGTTTCATACAATCGAGAAAGAAGCAAATGAGTTGGGCTAACCCCATAAATTTTTAGGGCTAAGGTGACAACTAAAATGAGGCATTTTTTTATTCAAATATTAATTGAAATAATATATTTTTCTTAATATTTATATTAATTGATTAGAATAATTAAAACAAATTAAATAAAAGATAGATGAACGATTAATTTGTAGCGATGAACTTTAAAGCTAACAGTTAGGTAATGGAAAGAGACTAAAAAAGGAAAGACTTAAAGATTAAGATAAAAGATATCAACAATGTTTTATTGTTTATTAACTCTCCTCGGGCAGGCTGAGGAATACTATTAAATTGATATGATAGCAATACTAATGCTCAAGTGTTTATAATAATCTCTATTTCTTAGGTTTAATTTTATTTATTTATTTATTTATTTTTTCAGGTCCCTTAACATGTGGGATCTTTTCAATGTTTATTCATTGTTCCTATCTTAGCCGTCCATTTATAGGATGGATGATTCTCTTGGTGAGATATTTGTCACATCTTTCCCTTCCCCTCCTTTTGAGGTTGAGTTAAGTAGGTAACAGGTTGTTGGGACATTATTTAAAAGGATAATTCAGCCATAAATGTAGCATGGCTGGTTGGTATGATGCATTTAATGCAGATGAAATAGTGGCTTCGTTAGGAAACTTCCTCCAACTTTCATTTGGAAAAATCACTGTTCCTTCTGCCAAATAGTATCCTAGGCATGGCCTGACGGTCTTCAGTCATCTGCCTAAGCTTCCAGGCTTTCCCTTCTCCTCAGCTCAAACATCAAATTTTTACCTTCCTCAGATTACTTGGTTTGGGCCCCGACCCCTTTTACTAGCATTGATATGGGCCTCTATGGGTCTTGGCTTACTATTCCTTGAGTTCACCCTGGCTCCCACAGCCAATAAAAGAATTATACTCGAAACAATCTCCAATCACGTATTCGCGCATGTGGCTTGATTTAAAAGCCAAATATATATAGAGCAACAAATTTCCCCCCAAAAAATCAAAATTATATTTTATTTATTAAAAAAAAAAAAGGTACGAAGTGCGTAGCAGACATTAATGTGCTGCGTATAAGGATAGATAGGTTCACCCATCTATTGGTATCAAAAAAACCCCTGGCCGCCACAGCTGGGTTCACCCAGCTCTTTTGTAATCTGTTTCTGACCTTTTCTATTGGTATAAAGAAAAAAGACAGGATATATAGATGAAGCTACCGACAGAAGCTTAACAAAATTACTTTTTTATTTTTTAAATAGAGGAAGACAAAGTTTCTAGTAATGAGCACAAGAAAACTGAGGTTTGAGACTTTTTTTTTTGCCCCTTGGATCTTAAATATTTTGTTGGCTGTTCAGAGCGAGAGAAAGAGTGATTTTTCAATTTCTTGTGTGGAAGATTATGAGTTGTATACTCTAGAATTCATATGCAAGTAGTGACAGGGGAAACCAACTGTTAGTCAAACCAACAAAGAGTCATGAATATTTTTTATTTTGTTTATCAGCTAATATTTGGAGCTGAATTAAAAATTTTATAGGTGGAGGACCTTTTTCCACTGGAAGGTCTAATTAGATCATTGCCTATGTCTAGTGTAAAGGGCTGGTCCTGCGAGTGAGTGGCGAAGTTGCTATCCAACTAAAAAATTTCAAACTTTTGATTTCGTCTCTCTTTTCGCCTGACACATTGAGTTTTGTAGGACTGGCATTCGGTAGATTCCAATTTCAATTTTCTGCACTTGACCTCACCAATCCATTAAAAATTTAAACTCGCAACATTATAGGGATACAATGTAAAAATTGTACTTCAAATAATATATCCAAAACTTGTCATGGAGTTTTTCAACTCACTAAAGATCCTAACAAAAGAAAAATGATAAATAAGGATTAAGTAATAATTAATGGTAATAATATCTTCTATAGTGTCTTGTGTCTATAAATAAATATAAAAATATTTGGAAGTATGTTAAAGTTTTTTTTTTTTTTTTTAAGTGAAAAAAAAGTACCAAAAATACTAAGTTGACTAGAAGCTTGAAGCTATAAAAGATCAAGTAAGAATAATAGGAATAGTAAGGGAGTGTTTGGTATATGTGTTTGAACAATAGTTTTTATTATTTAAATACTGAAATACGTATTTTTATAATACCTTTTAACTAACACGTATTTCCATAACACTTAAACAATGATACTAGAAATCTCTCACCAATCCGCCTTAAGTTGTTTTTGATCACATAAGTTTCTAACTTGTACAGGAAACTATCTGACCCAACCAATTTGTGATCTAGCTGGGAAACCTAATGCCTTTTTATTTATTTATTTATTATTTTATTATTATTTATTATCCATTAATGTCACTGGATTTGGGCTTAATTGGTTTAAAAACCCACACAAAAAAAGTTGCCATATCCCGTTTCAATTATACTGTCTCACTCGAAATGCCGTTCAATTACATCTAAATTAATTACTGTTGACTACTCGAAATGCTTGAACTAATTTTGATTGTATAAATGGAAACATTGATGGCCATCTACCTCACGAATGATAACAGCGAAGAGTTACCAGAGACTGTCTGAGCAGTGAATAAGGCAACGAGTTTATGATGTATGACTATGACCGCTTGTTGGATACAATTCATATCCTGATACAATCATATTATTATTTTTTTGATGAATAAAAGACTTTATATCACTGTCTATTCCAACTAATTAAATTTGGACAAAGCAAAGTAGGCTTTATTGACAATTTGACATGTAATGAAAAGATAAGGCTATGTGAATGTAGCTTCGATTTCACAATGTCTAAGATGTGGGAACTCTTATTTTTAATTTTTTGGTGTGTAAAAGAAGGTAACATTAGGATATGGATTCCCTTTATTTCTGGTTTCGGAAAGAATCGGACATTCATGACTCTTAAGCATTAGACTTATGATATCTGATGAAGCCAAAAATAGTTGTCAATTGATAACCTCTTCGGAGCTTATGATGAGGTAACGTTCCCTTCAAAGATGAGAGAGAAAGACATCGAAGTGGCGTTAGCCAATAGTTCTCTGATGATTAAGTTAGTAGAGTTCTCAATATCTCTTAGAGACTCAGAATGTAATTTTGTATGTTTGAATTTGTATACCTTTCTCCTGGTGCTTGATGGCTTATTTATAGCCTTAGCATAGCTGTTGGGAGCCTCATTATGAGCGTAACTGCTGGCAGCCTCTTCATGGCTCTCTTGGAGCTCGTCGGTTACGAAACAATTAATGATTGCGCCATTGATGCTGTATGGTCATCCTCTCATGGACGGCCCTATGGATTGTATGCTCGTCATTTGTCTAGACGAACCTGTAGATGTAATACTCATCCGTTGCATGGACGAGCCTATAATTTAGCACTCGTCAGTTGCCCCTTTATTCCTTCGTTGACCTTTTGGATGATTGTAGGAATATTGACAGTTTACACTTGTGCCTCTTTTGAAGCCATTCATGTCGCATTAAATGCGCCTTATTTTATACATCTGGTTGTGGCCATGTGTCGTTCTCTGATAGGTTGGACGTGTGGAGGCCGAGTCTTGGTTTTCCTAAGCTAATTTCACGTTTTTCCTTAAGAAACTGTTCAATTTTCCCTTTATTTTTCTTCACCTTCTTCAAGCTTCTGAGTTCATTCTTCTCTCCTGCGTTTCTTTGGTGAGTTCTCTTCCTACATATTCTTGATTCATGGTTGATCATACTGCTGTTAGGTTAAGGTCCCCTTTCGTTTCTTTTTTCTTCGCTAGGCTAGGTGTCTTCCTCGAGTTTTCTGGTGGTCGCCGCCCCCAAATGGGTTTATTTGTGTCTCGAGAGTGTGCCTTTAGGCGTGTCTTGCTTAAGCTTTATCCCTTGATTCGACATTCTCTAATTCAACATAACTTGTTAAGTGAGATGGCCGAGGAGGGGGTTGTGGGTACCGAGGTGAGGTCGAGCGAGCTTGATACAGGGTTGTCATTTAGCGACAACCTTGTGGATATGAAGGTAGACACAGTGATGTCTAAACCATCTATATCGTTTTCGTTAAAACCCTTTCAGGCTCTAATTGAGGAGTGTGTCTTGGAGGGGAAACACATGAAGAGTTTTAGAAAACATTTCCAATTTCCTACTGAGATGAAGATACATCCTCCCTTGTCCAGGCGAAAAGGCTTGTGCCTTTGCCCACGACCATGTGTGTTTTTATGAGGTGGATTTTCTTTGTGGTCTTTGTTTTCCTATCCATCCTTTTATTCACGAGCTACTTAATTACTTTAAAATTGCTCCCGGTCAGCTCATCCTAAATGCCTGGCAGATCATGAGTGTTATGTCGATTTGGATGTCCGTCTACGAGGGGAGTATGGTCAGTTTGAACGACTTTCTATATCTTTATTGCTTAAAACCCTCGACCCATCATGGGTATTTTGAATTTCATCCCTGGGATAGGAAGTCTAGGGTCGTTCATAGTTTCCTTTCTTCTTTTCGTGACTGGAAGTCTAGGTACTTATTCATCTATGGAAAGGAATGGGAAACTGCTTCTGATGAAGTTTGGGGTGAGGTGCCCAAATTGCCGTGTACATGGAAGGTTCCTACACTTGGTGCATTTTTCCCTTCCTTTGATTCTTTTCGTCTTTTAAGTATGTGTATTTTGCTCATCCTAATCCTCTTCTTTTTGCAGCGAAAGCCCGTCCAAGCTTGAAGAGATGATATGAGGAACAGGTTTGAGTTGCTTTGGACTTCTCTTTTGGCAATGAGGATTTTGACGAGCTTGTGGATCCACAACCTTTATATGACCATTACTTGGACCTAAACCTTCAGCCTTCGTCCAGCAGTTGCTTCTTAAGGCTAAGAGGAGTAAGTTTTGGCCTTCAGAGCTTTACCTCGTCATTGTCTTTCCTTCATCATTCCCTTATGACTTACCTATTCTGTTTTGCAGACATGGCCACTTGCTTCAGCCAAGATAGGTATGCTCGTGCCAAGGAGAAGAAGAATCAGCCTTTGTCGAAGATTTCCTCACCTCCTCTGAAGAAGCAAAAGGTCGGGGGTAGTGGAGGAATTGTCATATCTAGCCCTGTTCGTACCCCTTTATAGTCCTCTCCAGCGGTGTTAATTGAAGAGTCGCCTTTTCCTCCTCGTACTCAAAAAGGAAAGGAGAAAAAGGGTGAGGGCATTTGGATGGATCTTGCTATAGCCCTTGGACAGGCTCACAATGTCATCTCTGATGACAAGCTCAAAGCTTTATCCTCTGTTCCTTCTCATGAGCTTGTTAGTCATCATGTCCACAAGCTTGTGCACATGAGTTTTTCTTAAATAGTTTCTTCTTGTACATATGTATTTGTTTGTAATTACATATATTTGCTTTCTTCAGGTCCTTGGGGAATCATTGCGTCTGACCATTGACTATCTCGCGAAGGAGGAGAAGGTCGTGATGGCTAATTCAAGGGCTGAAGCAGTTGAGGTTGAGAGTTCTAGACTGAGGAAGGACCTGTTTGAAGTGATGGACCAAGCAAATGAAGCCAAAGCCAAGATGAAAGAAGTTTCTGAACAGGTAAGGACAGAAAAAATTCTCGAAATTCAGAAAGACGAGGAAATCTAGTTGGCAGTGCTGAAGATTGGTGATGAGCGTGAAAAGGCTGTGGCGAACTTCCAAGCGTTAAAGACCTTTGGTATCATCCCCTTTGATGAGTTCTTCAAAGGTTTTGAGCTTTTGCTGTGATGGACGATGAAGCACCACTCTGCAACCGTTGACTACTTTGACTTAGATTTCAAGGCCATTGACATGAAGGCTGATGAAAGAGCTAGGGCCAACGAGCAAGATGGAGCAGAAGGAGGAAATGAAGGAGAAGGCCCTGTGGATGCACCAATTGATCCTCCTGCTGATCTCGCCATTGATCCTATTGTTTAAGCTTTATTTTTATTTTGTTTATTTTGGTTTGCCCTTGTTTTTGGTTTGGTTCTTGTCTGTGTTTAGATGAGTTTGTTTAAGACAATCTTTCTTTTTTAAATGATTTGGAGCATTTGATATTCACATGCTTCTTGCTAATCCTGATAATTAGGATGATTTGTTGATATTGTCTGCTTTTTATGACTTTGAGAATCTTGTCAAAGTTGTTATAATCATCAGTTTTTATACTTGTGAGTTTAATCATGTGTCTCACCCTTGCTTTGAGGATTAGGTCGTCAACATGATTTTACTCCTTGGTTTTAATCTTGTGAATTTGATCATATGACATATTCTTGCTTGGAGGATTTTTCATCGTCAATATGATCTTACTCGTTGATTTTAACCTTGTGGATCTAATCACATGACTTTACTCTCGTGATGAGAATTTGACCGTCATTATGATTTATCCATTGGTTTTTAACCTTGTGAATTTTAATCATTTGACTTATTCTTGTTTTGTGAATTTGATCGTCATTATGACTATACTCGTCGGTTTTTAACCTTGTGAACTTAATCATATGACTTACTCTCGCTTTGAGAATTTGATCATCATTATGACTGTACTCGTTGGTTTTTAACCTTCTGAATTTGACCACATGACTTACTCTCACTTTGAGAATTTGATAGTCATTATGACTGTACTTGTCGGTTTTTAACCTTATGAATTTAATCAAATGACTTACTCTCGCTTTGAGAATTTGATCGTCATTGTGATTGTACTCATTTGAATTTAACCTTATGTGACAACTTTTGTCCTTTATTAAGGATTTTTATCATCTACATAGTTTTACTCATTTGGATTTCGATGAATCTCTTGTTTAGAAACTTGTCCTTGGTGAAGTTAACACAACGTTTTTGTGGATCTTCCAAAAAAATACATTTATTCTTTTGAGGGACCTTATCCCTTTATTCTTTCCTGCTTACAATATAGTTTGGCATAGGAAAATTGAAAACATTCCTTAACTAACAATAATACCTCTTGAGGTGTTCTACATTCCATGGGTGAGGTAACTATTTACCATCGAGTGATTCGAGGTAATAAGCTCCTCTTCTAGAGTACTCGACATTCTTGTACGAGCCTTCCCAAATTGGGTTTAGTTTTCCTTGTGTTGGGTCTTATGTGGCTTTCGTTACTCTGTGCAGCACTAAGTCTCTAAGATTGAACCTTCTAGGCTTGACCCTTTAGTCATGATACTTCGTCATCTTCTACTTGTACTTCTTCATTCTCCGTAGGGCGTCTTTTCTGACCTCATCCAGACAGTCAAGGTCTAACCTATGACTCTCGTTATTGGTCTTCTCGTCAAAAGGTTCTTTTTCGAGGCTGGACAGACTAACTTCCATTGGGATGATTGCTTCTATGCCAAAGGCTAGTTTGAATGGGGTTTCTCTTGTAGGAGTTCTTACTGTCATACGGTATGCCCACAACACACAAGGGAGTTCTTCTGGCCATGCCCCCTTTCCCCCCTCAAGTCAGACTTTGATGATCTTTAGTAAGGTCTGATTTGTTACCTTTGTTTGTTCATTGGCTTGGGGGTATCTAGGGGAGGAGAAGTAGTTCTTGATTCCCAACTCGTGGCAAAATCTTTAAATTTGGAGTTATCGAATTGCCGTCCATTATCTAAGATGATGATCCTCGGAATTTTGAACCTACAAATGACGTTTTTCTAGACGAAGCCTTGGATTTTTGCCTCCATGATCTTGGCAAGGGGTTTTTCCTCGACCCACTTGATAAAGTAATCAATTGCAACAAGTAAGAATCGAGTTTTTTTTTATTTATTTTTTTTTACCTTGTGGGAGTGGTCCGACGATATCTATTCTCCATGTTGTGAATGGCCATGACGAGGCAATGCTCGTCATATTCTCTGCAGGAATTCTCTAAATATTTCCAAAGCATTGGCATTTGTCTCATTTCTGGACCAGGGAGTATGCATCTTTTTGCATTGTTGGCCAGAAATATTTGGCTTTAACGACCTTATTTACCAACGACCTTGGACCTGAGTGGTTTCCACAGATTCCTTTATGGATTTCTCTAAGTGGATAGTTCGCTTCTTGTGGGTTTAAGCACTTGAGGTATGGTAGTGCATACCCTTGTTTGTATAATTGCCAATTGAGAATGGCGAATCTTGCTGAACGGACCTTGGTTCTTCTAGCTTTATTAGGATCTTTTGGTAACTTCCCTTCCTGAATGTATGAAAGGATTGGAGTCATCCAAGTGCCTTTGGACTCTACCTGCAGAGCTTGGATTTCTTTGATACTGGGCTTTGTCAATACTTCAATCATCAATCCTTCATCTTGAGTCTGTTGTTTTGACGAGGCTATCTGAGCAAACCAAAATCAGTTAGTAAACCTTTGAAACTCGAAGATCAAGACTAGAAAAGGTCTCAATCAGAAAAATGTTGACTTGAGGGTGTTTTGTAAAAAACTCCCTTTTTGATTCATTATTTTCTAATGAATCTTGTGTGTTTTCCTTAAAATTCGCCCTCCCCCTTGAAAATCTACCAATTCAAGCTTTATATAGTCGAAAATAGGGGTTTATGGTGACTTCCAAACAACATGGGATTCATTCCAAACCAAGCTTTAATGTAGAAAACCTTTCCTTTCTAGTTTTCTACATTAAAACTTGGTTTTCCCTAGGGTTCCTGTGATCTTTATTTTCCAAAACAAAAACTTATTTGGTCCAAAAAGAGTTACATTTTCCCAAAAAACACTTCCTCAAGTCAATTTCTATCCGATTGGGCCCTAAACTAACCTTAGGCTTTAGAATTCCAACATCATTAGGGAACAAGGGCCCAATTTGTAAGGGGTACAAAATGCGGTGTCTACAGATGCCCCTATTTTGATTCGTGAGATCTGCTATTAGAATCAAAAGAATAAGAGACAAAACTTGTTTCGACGTATGTTTCGGGCCCAACCCACACACACGACAAACAACACGCATACATAGGACGGGGTGCAACTCCGTAGAGTTGCGTGGGATTTGTATTTTTGAATTCCCACTTTTGTTACTCAGAAAATGAGCAACGACAGTTTCACTATCCAAGAACCTGTTTTGCCAATTGCAAGCAAAAGGTGAGCGACTCACTATCCTAGAGTCACTAAAATAAAAACAAACATGGACAATGGCATCAATCATCAACCAAACAAATAAGGTGCTCTTACGAGCTAAAAGTAATAATATCTGTGGTGTCCATCTGGGGCTCTTGCCTCAAACTTCTCTGAGTGGCTGTCACCTCTGGGTAGTTTCTGTCTCTATCTCAATCTCTTCTAATCTGGCAAGGTTCTTGGTTCTACGTGATGTACATGTTCAATTCGAAAAAGAATATGTACTCAAGTTCTGCATTCTTCCTTTCTTGACTTGTCTAGGGTTTATGCTTGCATATTCCATTCCCACGGGATATGTGCACAAGTATGGTAGCAATCTTGGTAATTCTGACTTACGAGGAAGTCCTTAGTGATGTATAAGCTATTAGGAAAAGTGACTCTTTGAGTGTTGGTGACTCACGAGGGAGTGTTCTTGGTGATTTTCGACCTACAAGGAAGTCTTTGGTGGTGTGAAGCCCATTGGGAAAAATTCTTCTTCTTGTTTATGACTCATCAGAAAGTATGTGTTAATTTTACTCACGAGGAGTTTTCTTAGTAATTCTCGACTTCTTAGGGAACTCATTTCTCACAACCCTCGAGGGAGTTGTCTTAGTGTCTTGGACCCACGAGGGAGTCCCTGATGATTTTTGGGGAAAACTTCTCTATTTTGTGACTCATTAGGGAGTTGGTTGATGATCTTAACACATGAGGGAGCTTTCTTAGTGATTCCTAATCTACTGGGGATATTTCTTAGTCCCTTCGATTCATTGGGGATGTTTCCTAGGCTCTTGGTGTTTTTTAATTTGCTGAAGGTATTTCTATCATTCGGGTGTCTTTGTAACATTCCTACTACTTCATGGTCTACTGGGGATATTCTCACACTTTCTCTTGCACTTTCCATATGTCGGAGCCTATTGGGGATATTCTATTTTTTTTTTTGCTAAACTACATGTAATTTAGTGGAAGGCCTAAACTATATGTAGTTTAGTCACCAGTCCTTCCTGCTTCTTCAATTTTCTCTGACGGTTACCAACCGTTTCATTCTTTTCTTCTTATTTCTCTTTATCTTCCTCTCTTTTTCATTTACTTTCTAACTCTTCGACTTCCTCCTTCTCTCTACAGAAAACCTCTGCCTCTTTTTCTTCTCCCATCTCTCACAATCTGAAACTCTCTTCCTCTCTCAAACTTTCTCATTTTCTCCATGGCACCCAAGTCCAAAACCAAGAAAACCTCCTACGTGATTTCCGGCGAAGTATTCAATCTCACCTGTTGGGATGGAGCCATAAGGCTGACAGAGTCTCCTCCCTTTATCTACAAGCCTCAAAACCATCTTTTAGATGGTGCACAGGCCGGATTGGTAGGTTTTTCAAACTTTTCCTCAATTTCGAGTTTTGCTCTAATCTTCCATTTTAATATGTTTTTGGACATGTAAATGCTTGGATTTTGTTGTGAGATGGGTTTAGATGAAAACTTGATATCTTAGGAGGGGTAGGAACATTCTTAGGATGAGTTTTATTAATTTAAATTAATCATGCGTGATTGGCTCCACCTAAACAAAATGCATGCAGACCGTGAAAACTTGATATCTTTCAATCCGATGGTCCGATTTGGGAATCGGACATACCATCGCGACCGCTAGAATCTCAAGATAATTTTTATGATATGAAGTGAATGAATTAATTTAGGCAAAAATGCACTTTTGGTCCCTACATTTTGGGCCTATTCTTGATTTGGTCCCTAAATTGATTTAGCTCCTAAGTCAGTCCCTGATTTTTAAAAATCGTTTTTAAAATAGTCTCTATTGTTAACCCAGTAACAAAAAATGCTGAAGTGGCAAATGGAATGTACTGTTTGCTGACGTGGCTAATAAAAAAAAATATTTAACATTTTTTAAATGCCATATCAGCATTTAAATTAATAAAAAAAGCCAGCCCTAAGAAAAAAAAAATGTAAATTAATTTTTTTTAAAAAACCTTAAATCTAATTTAAACTAAAATCATTTCTTAAAAAATAAAAATTCATAATCGTTTTAATTCTTTTTGTTTTTGTTTTTGGTTAACCTCATCAGCTTAAAAAAAATCTTCTACACTCTCTACTACTAATCTCAAACTCCCTCTCTCTCTCTTCACCCTACACTCTCTACCACTAAGCTCACAAGCTCAGCCTTCTTCTCCCTCTCTATTTCTCTATTCTTTTTTCCTAATCTCGGTCTCCCTCTCTCCGAATTGGTGATTCTGGTTGAGTGGTGGTGTTTCGGTGGTCGTGGCTCGCCATGGGTGGGGTTAGATTGGCACAAGTGGGATTCAGATCACCGTGGGTTGGCGTGGGGCCATTGGTGCTCGTGGGTGGCTGTGGTTTTGCTTGCCATGGGCCGCCGCGAGTCTTAGGTTTGGTGGTTGTGGTAGAAAATGGATCTTATTTGGTTTTGTTTTTTGTTTTTTTACTATTATTTAGGTTTGTGGGTATGGATTTGGCAGTGGTGGATGTTGATGGTGGCAGTGGTGGTGGCAGTGGTGGCGGATGGTTTGGGTTTTGGATTTTGTTTGGGTATTTTGAGTTTTAGTATGGGTCTTGGGTTTTGTTTGAGTTTGGGTTTGACTCTTGGCGGTGGGTGGTGATAGGTTGATCGGCAGTGGATTTTTGGTGGTGATTTGTGGTTGTTGTGGTTGGTGGTGTGGGTGATTGTGGTGGTTGTTGGTGGTGGTTTTAGTTTTGATTGGTTGTTGGTGGTGGTTTCAGTTTGTGGGTATGGATTTTTTGTGCTAAGATTGATTTTGAGTGGGTTAGTCAATTGGGTTTGTCTTGATTTGGAGAAAAACATGAAGAATGAAGTTCATGTTCTGGGTTGGAGGTTTCTGGGTTTGACTCTGGGTTGGAGGTTTGATGATTTTTCTAGGTTGGTTTTCTCATGTGGGTTTGGGTTTGATGATTTTTTCATGTTTTGGAGGTTTCAGTGGAGGATAGGGATTTTGTATGAAATTTTGCATTGTTCTGAGTTTGATTGGGCTCTTGTTCTGGGTTTGATTGTTCTTGGATTCGGGAAGAACATGAAGAACAAGTTCTTGTGTTCTTACCTCCCAAAAAATAATGAAAGCAATAATAATAATAATAATAATAATAATAATAAAAAATTAGATTTAAAAGTTTTTTTTTTCTCTAAAAAAAAGTTCTTTTTTATTTTATTTTTTTATTTAATTTAGTTTGAACTAAATTGAAATTGAAAAATATAAATTATTTTTATTTTTTTAATTAAACTAACATGGCTTTTTTTAATTCCGAAAATGCTGACGTGGTATTAAAAAAATATCAAATAAAATATTTTATTAGCCACATCAGCAAACAGTGCATTCCGTTTGCCACTTCAGCATTTTCTGTTACTGGGTTGATGGTAGGGACTATTTTAAAAATCAGGGACTGACCTAGGAGCTAAATCAATTTAGGGACCAAATCGAGAATAGGCCCAAAAGTGTATTTTCGCCAATTAATTTATGTAATGCAACTCAAAATTTTGGGTATATGAATGGTCACTCTAGTCATCTTCCAAGATTAAATTATGGATGCAAAATCGAGTGTTTACACTAGTGTTATGCATGAAGATGTGATGAACAACCAAGAGCATATGAAGAATGATATGAACATTTAAGAATATCATGAACATTCAAACATATTAAAGGAATTTAAATAATCACTAGCATGCTTTAATCTTAAATTAACATTATAGCAACATGAAAAACAAGTTAGGGAAAGAGATTATACCTGCATGCAAGATCCACACGGTGAAGAAGGAGGCTCTTGGTGGAGGTCCTAAAAGTGGAGTAGAAAAGAAGAACTAGGAGAGGGAGAGTAAGTCTCACTAAATACCTTGAGTCTTAGGAAGATCAAGATATGACAAGACTACTCAATTTCACTAGAACTTAAGAGAGGAGAAGAGAGGGTGTTTCTGTGTCTTTGGAATGGAGAGGGGGGGGGGGGGGGTTATATAGAAGCGGTGGAAAAAATATGAATGGAAGAGAATTTAATAAGGGTTGACAAAGGATCAAGTAGAATCATGAACCTAGACCCTATTTCAGTATTTAGAGAAAGCTAGTGCATTAAATTTGGAGGTTAGTGGGAGTGATGAGCAAGCAAAATGACTAAAAATTCGGTTTTTCCGTATCTCCTGTAACAGCCCACAGAGCCAAATTCAAAAAATCATATCTTACTCAATTCCAATTGGAATTGTCTTGTTCTTAATTGAAGCCCCAGATGTCTAGTTTTTGGAAAAATTAACCTCACTCACAGATTCAAAATATTCTGAGAGATATCAATGAAATGGTGAATAGAGGTCATTTATTAGAAAATAATTTCAGCACAATTAACATTAATAGGTCCCAAATTAGTTTCAATTAACATTAATAGGCTCCAATCACTTCCATTTCAGACTTAATTAGTTCCAAATTTACCCTAATTAAAAAGATAATTATGCAAATTACTCATTGAATAATTAATGTTTGATTATCTAATTAATTAAGTGTGTGCAACCTTACCGTAAGATGTAGTCATAGTCCATCAAATTATGACACATCATTAATGTCAAGTTGATTATTGTTCGTTTTTAGACCCCTTAAAAACACAACCAGATTAACCTAATAAATTAGCTAAGTGATTACTTAGACAAATTTCAGATCTAGGTTAACACAAATATATCATATCAATGTAAAGCAGTGGAAAATATAAAGAACACACGATATGATAACTCAGGAAAACCAAACCGGTAAAAAACTTGGGGAGGATTTAACCTAGCTATCCTCAAGGTAAAAAGCAAATCCACTATGAAAGAATTGAAGTTTGTACAATAGAACTTAGACTACTAACATTCTATTACTACCTCGAGTAGAAAACTTACTACCACGACCCCATGATAGCTCCGAGTCCACGGACTACTTCTTTCTTTGGCTTTGCAAAACACAAACACCCACGTTTGTGATTTTGAGATCTCATTCAAAGGTTTAGCAACACAAACTCTCCTGTTTGTGACTCCAAGACCACCCTTGAAGGTTTAGATTATCAGCACCTTTGATGACTAGAGAAGGCAACAACTTCTACAACACCGGATCTTGAGATTCTTCAAGTAATAACACTGGTAGAAAAGGCACACTCTTCTCTCTCTGAAAAGCCTAATAAAAACGTGCTTAGGGTTTCCTTTATATACTGGGAGAAGTAGATCTGAAACCCTAATCCTTAATGGTCTTAAACTGCTGTTTGGGCTTAATTAAAATTCTGCAAATACGACTTTCGATCGGTCGAGCCTGTTCTTCGATCGATCGAACCAGGCAAATTCTGAAATCTTCTTTCTGCAGCTTGTATGTTCTTGTGTGTTCACGATTTGCCAATTGTTCTAAACTTTTAGAACCTAACAATCTCCCCCTTTGGCAATTCATGACAAAACTTACATACAGCATGAAATGCTCAAATACAAGAACAACTCAATACAATATAATGCCCAATTACATCACAAATCCCAATCTAAGACTCCTAACCTAGAAGTTGCAAGAAGAGGTAGAAGGTCTTGATCAAAATGTACCTGTCTTTCCTGAAAACACTCAAAAGAACACATCAACGCATGTGCGGAAAGAAAGACATATAAACAATAATATGAAGCAGAATATAAAAACAAAAATATATTGTAACTCTCCCCCTAAGTTAGATACATCAAAAATATTCTCCCCCTTTCAAAAAAAATTTCAACTCCCCCTAAACAAAACAAACAGGATTCCCACATTTCATTTATTTCTCTCCCTTTTTGTCACATATTGACAAAGACAACTCAAACAAAGAGTAGAGTGACAGTAAACAAGAGAGAAAAAAGAGAACCAAGGGAACATAAAACAGTTTAGCTCTATAAAAAATAGAGGCAACTCCCCCTATGAAGAGCAACAACTCCCCCTGTGAACAACAAAGATTAAAGACAAGCTTCTCCCGCTATAAAAATAGGAAAAACAAAACAAGTTTTGGGAAAAACAGTTTAAAGGAAAATTTAGGAGGTGGGGAAAATAAAGACACACAAACCAAACTTAAAAACTAAGTTGAGGATACACATGAAGAAAAATATTCTCTCTTTCAATCAATGCAAACTTAACACTATGTGACCCATAAACAGTTGGATGAGTAGAGAAAATATTTGCACATTGATTATCCATCATACCTCATAAAAAATATGTTCTGTAGTTCACACATAAAAAATAGCATATACTAATATGTACAAAGGACTCAAAAATTAATCAATCAATTTTTAAATTAAGTTGAGTACCCAATTTAGCAAAGTGTATGCATATTATGTGTGAAAACAATGAGAAATATGACTGCAAAACTGCAAGATGGATACAGAAAAAACAATGCAATGCATGTGAATCCTAAACATAAATGATGCATAAAAAAAATTTGGTCAAAAACTTAGAAACTGAAAATTTTTCAGTTTCGATCGATCGAGCATCGATCAAATACCAATCGAGCCAAGCAGATTCTAACCAAAAATTGTTATCGCAATTTCGATCGGTCGAGAAACAGATTCAATCGATCGAAAATCTAGAAAAATCAATTTTTTTTTGAAAAATTGAGCATTTTAATGCATAAACTCCTCAAAGCACAATGTTTTATGAATAAAATGCATGAGTATGAGATGAAAAGTTTTTTAAAAACCCTTGAATTTAACCCAGATCTTCCAAAAACAAGATTTTCAATCAATTTTTCCTCAAATCTCAAACTTTAAACACATTTTGCATCAAAATTAAGGAATTTTCAATCTTAGATGATCAAAACAAAATCACACACAATAACATATACAAAGTTTAGCAAAGAGTAACTTGTGTAGTGTGTGCAACTAGTAAAAGCTTGAGATACATGTGGGGTGACATGTGAATAGTAATCAAACACAAATTTTACAAAATTCATCACATAGAATTTGAAAGAGACTATCACCTAAAGAGTTATATCATATAACTCCTACATCTCCTAGAAAACAAGCTTGCAATCATGTAAGTTTCTTGATTTGTCTCATAATGTACACATCAATTTTATTTGATTAGAAATTTATTAAAATAGTCAAGATAATGTACACACCAATTTTATTTGATTGTTAATTAATTATAGCCCAATAATGTACACACCAATTTTAGCATTTAAACCGAGGCTACACCTTATGTTCTTTTTGCGCATGTGCTACACTTTTTCGAGCACAAAATCTTACGATATGCACTAAGGTGTTCATGATTGGTTAGTAAACAGTGGTGAGATGGTTATTTATTCCTTTCTCAATAAGTTCAAGTCTGACAATCAAAGGCATGTGATTTCAAGATTAAGACAAAGTGATCAAAAACTATAAACATCTTCCCACACAACATGCACTACAAAGTTCAAACTAGTAAAGTACAATAAAATAAGCCCATCCAAGCTAAATAAGGTACATAAACATGTTATGTAAAGATAAAATGGCCAATCCTTGATTATAAATCCAAGATGTGAAATATAAAGCACAAAAATCTTTTTGGTTTTAAAAAAAAATTTATGACCAAAACTAAAAGCACACATTATGCTAAATGAACAATGCAAATGCAATGCATGACAGTGCTTAACTAAGCTATAGAAGGTACACAAATAAGAAATATCAATTTCTTAATTAACCCTTGAGTACATGGACAAACTAGTACATACTCACACAAACTCAGAAATTGCTTAGCACATACTATTTAAGTTTCTCTACAATGTCAAGCATGTTCTAAATCAAGAGAGAGATATCATAATTCATGTAATCCTCAAGAAAAATAAAACTAGACACAAAATAAAATATTTTTGTCTTTTTGAAATTTTTCAATGTTTTTGGGTTTTTATTTATTTATAAAAAACAACCTAAAAAACAAAACAACCAAAAACAAAAACAAAACATGTCCACAAACAATTGAAAGAATTAAATCAGGGACAAGTAAACAACACTCACCTTAGAGAATCTTTTCTCACCCATATAGCATGAGTCTTTGGCTTTGAAGGTGAAAATCCATGAGAGGTAGAGTGTATTTAAGGGATTACACCAATCTTCTGAGAAAGACTAAAATCCTGCAAATTCCTTTCACAAGCCAACAAGCTCAAATTTTTCAAAAGAATATGAAAAAATTTATATGGACTTATGGCAGGAGAAATATCATCACATATCCTAGACTAAAACACAGAATGCTTAAATTTCAATTAGGACGAATGTGACTGGAGACACCACAAAAGTGACAAATAGGAACAAATTTAGGAACATCAGTATTCCTAACAACAAATTTAGTCTCAGATTTTGGTTTTTGCCTCAACAAAGAACAATTCGGTCTAATATGACCAACAACACCACAAAGGTGACAAGAAGGCACAAAAATAGATTTATTATGCTCTGTAGGTTTAGACATAGGTTTAGAAATTTTAGCGTCTACATCAGAACTTTTACCTTTGTCTAACCTAGCAAAATAAGCCTTTTCTTTATTATTCCTCTTGAAAGGAGGGATATAAACTTTCTCAGTTTTAGGCTTAAGAGAAACAGAAACACTTCTGTTATCAACAACAGGCTTGGTACTAGTCAAATTTTCAATTTTAGCTTTAGATTCAACTAACTCTTGTTCCAAACTTTTCATCTTCTCATCTTGAGAGGAAATTTGATTTCTAAAAAATTCATTCTTTTTATTAGATTCATCTAATCTAACAACCAATTCCTCTTTTTCAAAATTAGCCAATTTTAACTCTTTCTTGAATTTCTTAGCAATCTTCATAGATTTCAATAATTCCTTATGGAGAGTTTCACAGGCATCAATAAGATCAATAGAAACATGAGCAGAAACATGATCAGAAAAACACTTCAAATTATCCATGACAATAGGGGTCAAGGATCAACTCTTATATCAAAAGATCTAAAACAAAAGAGCAACCTGCTCTGGTACCACTTGTTCGTTTTTAGATCCCTTAAAAACACAACCAGATTAACCTAGTAAATTAGCCAAGTGATTACTTAGTCAAATTTCAAGTCTAGGTTAACACAAATATATCATATCAATGTAAAGCAGTGGAAAATATAAAGAACACACGATATGATAACCTAGGAAAACCAAACTGGTAAAAAACCTGGGGAGGATTTAACTTAGTTATCCTCAAGGTAAAAAGCAAATCCACTATGAAAGAATTGAAGTTTGTACAATAGAACTTAGATCACTAACATTCTATTGCTATCTCGAGTAGAAAACTTACTACCACGACCCCATGATAGCTCTGAGTCCATAGACTATTTCTTTCTTTGGCTTTGCAAAACACAAATACCCATGTTTGTGACTTTGAGATCTCATTCAAAGGTTTAGCAACACAAACTCTCCTGTTTGTGACTCCAAGACCAACCTTGAAGGTTTAAATCATCAACACCTTTGATGACTAGAGAAGGTGGCAACTTCTACAACATCGGATCTTGAGATTCTTCAAGTAATAACACCGGTAGAAGATATGAGAGAGCTTTTTAGGAACAAAACCCTAAATACAAAAGAGGCACATTCTTTTCTTTCTGAAAAACCTAATAAAAACGTGCTTAGGGTTTCCTTTATATACTGGGAGAAGTAGATCTGAAACCCTAATCCTTAATGGGCTTGAACTGCTGTTTGGGCTTAATTAAAATTCTGCAGATACGATTCTCGATCGGTCGAGCCTGTTCTTCGATCAATCAAACCAAGCAAATTCTGAAATCTTCTTTCTGCAGCTTGTATGTTCTTGTGTGTTCATGATTTGCCAATTGTTCTAAACTTTTATAACCTAACAATTATAATTATAACCAATTGGAATCAATTGTTCATAATCACATATAGTCGAACTCAATTTGTGATAGTGTATCTCGATGATTAAAACTTGATTTGATGATAACTTTCAATTTGGTGTTCCAATTATTCATTTGACAGTCGCTAGGAGAATAATAAATCTCACAACGGTCCATTTCAATATGTCTTAACTCTTAAAACATATCAACATATCAACTAGAAGTCTTCACTTCCATGATCAAGACTAATCATCTTAGTTGATATGTTATAGTCTTCGCAGATGAAACGCCTAACTTCATCACCGACTACGAACTAAAATTCTGAGTTTACAAAGAACTTGTGACTTATATCTTTTGTGACTAAATCACATAAATCACATATTACTATGCATCTCATGGACTATATGATAATGTCCAAATATTCATGTTACTATTATTTTAGATAATAATAAAACAACTTTATTAAGTACAACATTAAGTCATATATAATGTCATACATAGCATCATACAATAGGATTTAAGGGCACTAATCCTAACAGAAGGTTCCTTCCATACAGTGGCATTTACTAGGAGGGTCCTAGGTAGAATCCGTGAGACTTGGTCACGAAGGGTGATGAATAGGGACATCCACTTTCCTTAGTTTCTTTATCCAACTTCTAGATACAAGGATTGGTTATCCACTGATATGAGAGTAGTCTGGAGGGAGAAGAAAGATCACAAGAAGTCCAACAAAAGGAAGAGGACTGAGTGACTACCTTGATATTCCCCAAATTTTAATTTTCTGCACATTATGATTCTATGTCTTTTTATTTGAGTTAATAAAGGATTGGAATGTTCCAAATCCCAATGAATACAATTTACCATCTTTTAATTTAAGCAATAAGAGAATCAACCGTTTTATTATCTTTGCTTATTGTTTTTTCTTTTCTTTTTTCTGTGCCGTATAATTTTTTCCCATGACGTTCTTGTGGGAATTTTCACCATTCCCATGGTCTTTTCCTCTATCTTTTGCCTAGATCGCATTTTCAGGTTTTCAATCTAGTGGGGTTTCTTTGCCTTAACTTTTGCCTAGGCTGCCCTTTCGGGTTTTCTACCTAGTAGGATTTTTTTTTTTCTTTTTCAAATGTTGTATTTCCGGTGTCTATCCATGTTGATTGGGTGAAGTATCTCTTCTCCATCCAAATCTATAATTCTTGTAGCGTCTTTTGACATGATCTTTTTGATAACAAAAGGCCCAGACCATCTTGGCTTCATCTTTCCTCTTGGATCGAAAGTTTCATCTCAAAGCACGTTTAAGACTAGATCTCCTTCCTTAAGGTTGTTAGGATTTGTGCCATAAAATCCAATTTATTGGCATATTATAAATAATTAAATTGTTTAATTATATGAGACTATTTATAAATGAACTAATGGGACATTATCATAGTCTTTGTGATGCATTGTATGTGATTTATGTGATTTACTTACAGAAGATATAAATCACAAGTTCCTTGTAAACTCAAAATATAGTTCGTAGTCGGTGATGAAATTGGGCGTTTCATTTGTGAAGATTATAACACATCAACTAAGATGATTTGTCTTGATCATGGAAGTGGAGACTTCTAGTTGATGTGTTGATATGTCTTAAGCGTGTAAGACATATTGAACTGGACCACTGTGAGATTGGTTATTCAATTAACAACTGTCACATGAATAATTAATCTCACGACTTCTAATTTCATAGGCTCTCAATCTTGAGAGGATAGTGAACCCGATCATGAAATGTAGGTTACTTTGATATATTAAGAGTGAGATCTAGTTTAAAGGTCAAAACCTTAGTATGTTGGGTAACCACACGTAGTATTGAGGGAACACATATTCTCAAGATGGAATCCATAATCTCTTTCTATAGAGACATGAAATATCCCTTTGAGATAAGTTTAATGGGAACTGGTTATTCAGGGCCGGCCACTAAAGTGGCCACTTTAGTAAGAGTTACTAAAGTTTATATTTTATGAAATTAGATTTCATAAATATGAATAACTAAAAGATTAAACTAGATACTCAAGGAATAAAATAATTTTTTACTGAATGCTCTAAATTGTGTGAAAACACAAGAGCTGTTCAGACCCCAAGATAAAATTATGGCTCGACACATTTTACTCTAAATTATACTAAGTGTGGAAAAAAGTATAAGCGAGTGGATGAACAAATAAACTACTCTAAGCCATAAACAATATAACACAGTAGTAAAATGAAAGCTAAAAGAGTAGGGAAGAAGGATGCAAACACAAGATAACACGCAGATGTGTTATCGAAGAGGAAACCAAAGAACTTGACGAAAAACCTCTCCGCCGCCCTCTAAGCGGTAATCGATCCACTAGACAATCAGTTGGGATACCTGGGTTAGCAAGAGACCCTCCGAGCCTAATCTACCCGATGTACCTAAGCCCTCCAAGCTTCTACTCCAACAAGGCTACTCAACACCGTGTCTTGTCTAGCTCTCCAGATCCCGCAACAAGCACCATGTTGCATCTGCCATCCTTGGCTTCTTCCAATACTTCCCAGCAGCACCAAATTCTCACTTGACACTCAAACAAGGTGTGGTAAGTGTTTGGGCTATCAACCTCTCAATGATATGGAAATGGAGAAGTAGGAGTTGAGGAAATCCACAAGCAAATGTGTAGAGATATGTGGGTATAGCAATCTCTAACTCTCAACGTTTTTGGCTAGGGTTTTCTCACAGAAGCACTCCTCAACAATTGTGGGTAATGTGGGTATATATAGTGTGGGTAAAGAAAGTGTGTATCAGATTGTATAGACTGGCAAAACAGAATGTTTCGCGGGTGTCTCGCGGGAAGGCCTTACCCGCAAGATACTCGCAAAACACAGCTGTCTCCATCTGTCCTGGCTCTTCGCATTCCAATCATGTGTAGAGCACATGTATCATTTCGCGGGATGCTTAGTCATGAGCTACCCACGAAAACCCTTTTGTCTTTAATAGCTTGAGTCTTCACACACTCTCTCTCTATCACACGACCCTTACAATTAAATCCCACAATAAATATAGGGTACAACAGATTGAATGAAATTACAATTTAATTTGGCACGGAATAAAGCCAATAAAACACATAGTTGTAAATTACAACTTTACAATCTCCCCCTTTGGCTATTCCGTGACAAAACCCCTAAAACAGACTCTAGACTTAAACGTGAGTTTGGGAACAGTGGCAAAACTCACTCACACCTAATCTAGAAGCTGTGAAGTACTTGCACGTATATACTTGTAACCTGAAACACTCACACACAAACAAAACTTTCATTAAGCTTATGACAAGTTGAATACAAGGTACGTACATGAGTAAGTAAAGTACGATCAAGTTTGTAAATACTATATAACATGTAAACATAGCTTGATCAAACAAGATCAGTCATTAAAGAATGACCACAACGAACATTTATCAAGTAAGATGCTCATCCGGACATGCAATGCAATGCAATGAAGACCAACCACAATGATCAATTGCATGTCCAACACACAACCAATGCAAAATACACAAAGTATTTGCATCTAGGAACAAGATCCTACTAGGGTACAAGTGTGAAGTACTTAAGACATAATAGCAATATCTTAAAAGTACAAAAAATATGCTACAAAGTATTGAGATAAACACAAACACTGAATATAAAATTGAAATTAAGAACAGAATACTAAAGCTTGTAAAGTTGTGATTTACAACTGTGTTTTGTTGGCTTTAATTCCGTGCCAAATTTGATTGTAATTTTAATCAATCTTTTGTACCCTGTATTTATTGTGGGATTTGATTGTAAGGGTTGTGTGATAGAGAGAGAGTGTGTGAAGATTCAAGCTATTGAAGACTGAAGAGATTTTCGCAAGTATCTCGCGACTTAGCATCCTGCGAAGTAATGCATGTTCCCTGCACATGACTGGAATGCGAAGAGTCAGTACAGATGGAGATAGCTGTGTCTCGCGAGTATTTCGCGGGTAAGGCCTTCCCGCGAGACACCTGCAAGACATTCTGTTTTGCTAGACTATGCTATCTGATACACACTTTCTGTACCCACACTATATATACCCATATTACCCACAAATGTAAAGGAGTGCTTCAGAGAGAAAACCCTAGCCAAACACCTTGAGAGTTAGAGATTGTTATACCCACAATCCTTTACACAATAGCTTATGGATTTTCCTCAACTCCTACCTCTCCATTTCCATATCATTGAGAGGTTGATAGCCCAAACACTTATCACACACTTTCAGAGTGTCAAGTGATCGTTTGGTGCTGCTGGGAAGCATTGGAAGAAGCTAAGGATGGCAAATGCAACATGGAGATTGTTGCGGGATCCAGAGAGCTAGACAAGATACAGTTCCGAAAAGCCTTGTTGGAGTAGGAGCTTGGAGGGCTTAGGTACAGCGAGTAGATTAGGCTTGGAGGGTCTCTTGCTAACCCATGTATCCCAACTGATTGTCTAGTGGATCGATTACCGGTTGGAGGGCGGCGGAGAGGTTTTTCGCCGAGTTCTTCGGTTTCCTCTTCGATAACACATCGACGTGTTATCTGTGTTTGCATTCTTCTTCCTTACTCTTTTACATTTCATTTTATTGCTATGATTATATGAATATGTGTTAGAGTAGCTTATTTGTTTATCCGCTCGCATTTACACTACTCCGCACTTAGAATTAAGTTAGTGTAAAATCTATCGAGCCGTAACTTTAATTTGGGGGTCTAAACAGCTCTTGTGTTTTTTAACACATTTTTCGAGCTTTCAATTGGTATCAGAGCGGGTACACTCACTGTGGTTTAAATACCTGAGGTATTCCTTGACCCTTTGTGATGGACTGGTCACAATCTCTTAATGCCCCACCATTCTTTGATGGAGGCAACTATACTTTTTGGAAGGTCCGAATGAGGGCTTTCTTGTGTGCTATAGATGAGTCCGTATGGGATTCCGTTGAGAATGGGTATGTTAAACCCACAATTGCCAAGTTTGAATGGGACAAGGTAGCTCTTGCATTAGCTAATGCGAATAGTAAGGCCATTAATGCTATATTCTGTGGTGTGTCCCCTGATGAGTTTCACAGGATATCGCACGTGAAGACAGCTAAGGAAGCTTGGATGATCCTTGAAATGACCTATGAGGGTACCAAGAAAGTCAAGGACACGAAGCTTCAAATGCTTACCACCAGATTTAAAGAACTTAAGATGGGAGATGATGAGGCTTTCGATTCTTTCTATGGAAAGCTCAATGAAATTGTAATTGCCAAACTCAATCTCGGAGAGAAGATTGAAGATTCTAAGGTGGTGAGAAAGATTTTGAGGTCTTTACCAGAGAGTTTCCGAGCAAAAGTCACAGCTATAGAGGAGAGTAAAAACTTGGATGAGATCAAAATCCAAGAGCTAATTGGATTTCTCCAAACATATGAGCTGGGATTGCCTTCTCATAAATCGAGCAAATCACTTGCTCTTAAAACCATCACTGAGAGAATGGACAACTCCTTCGAAAAGGATGATGTGGAGAAGGAAGTATCATTCCTTGAAAAGAACTTCCGAAAATTTCTGAAGATGAAAAACAGTGGGAAGCCTTTCAACAAAGGGAAGTTTTCATCTTACAAGGGTGATAGGAAGGAATTCAGGAAGAAAGATGGGAAGGAGCCTCAATCTACTCAAGGAATCACTTGCTTCAAGTGCAATGGACATGGACATGTCAAGAGAGAATGTCCTAATTATGCAAGGCATATGCCATAACTCTCAGTGATTCGGACTCTTCCAATTCAGATTCGGAGGATAGCTATGATGAAGAAGGGAATTTCTCAGCATTTATGACTACTGCTCATGTTGAATCTTCAGAGGACTTGAATTTGCTTGTGCAAGAACTTGGGGAGCATAGTGATGAGGAATCCATAGGAATTGTAGAAGAATCGGATGCTGAAGAAGATGAAAGTTCAGAGGGCCTTCAAGAGAACTATAATTCCCTTCTCGAGAAGTCTGGAGAATACGCAAGGGTAGCCAAGGTCGTTGTTAAAAAGATGAAGAAGGCAGAGGAGAACTATAGAAGTCTTCTAGTGCGTTATAAGGAGGCCAAATGTGAAATAGAGACGTTGAATGGAGAACTGACCGAAGCCTACTCAAAGATAAAATTTCTTGAGCTTGAAGTGGTTCAAGTCAATGCTAAAGTAGAGCAAGTCTCCTCTAAGAAGCTCGATGTAGTCCTTTCTCATCAAAAACCTTTCTCCGACAAAACCGGATTGGGATATACCGGAGAAAGTAGTTCAGCCGTGAATATCTCCAAAGAAGTGAAGTTTGTGAAGGCCAAAGAGCTAGTTGTAGTTGCCCCTACTATGGAGAAGGCAAAGGTTGAGAAAAAGAAGAATGTGGCTGACCAAATGATGTTGAACAAGCCTCGCAACCAATCAACGTTCAGGTCTGAAGCCAAAAGGAGATCACCTTCAAAATCATAAAGAGGTTCGAGAACGAACCATGTATGCCATCATTGTGGACTTCAAGGACACACCAGACCTAATTGTCATAAGCTGAGAGCATTGAATAATGCTAGGGATCAAAGGTCAAGAGGACCAAGAGATGACAAGAGGAATTGGGCTGTTGGACAACCAAGAAGTCAAAATGGAGATTCTGGTGTGATGGATGTAATGAAGATGATTGAGGCATTCACCACATGTTTGGCAAACTTCAACAGCAGGTTTGAAGGTCATAATTCACGTACCCAATCCTATAGGGATATCACCCCAAACGCACGTGACATGTGGGTGAAGAGGGGTACTCATGCATGATTATCTCCTATGTCCATGCATCAATACTTCCAATGCTTAGGATCATAGGTTCATGCATCATATCATGCATTTCTTTCTATGTATAGCATGTTTCTTTTACAAGTTTTGCTCGTACTTGTTGTTATTGATCTTACTTTTCTTGCTCTGTTTTTTAGTGTGTTCAAAAATTCAAAAACCATAAAAAATTGAAAAATCTTCAAAAAGTTTGATCGCTTGTGTTGTGTATATCACATGTGAGTTTGGCCTAGTACCTTCGTACTAATGGCGTAGTGCATTTACGAGCCTAGCTTGTTATGTATGCACATATATCTGTGTGGGAGAAATCTTGAAATCTATGTGTGATTGTTGTAAATAGATCTTCAAGCTTGTCATGAATGATTGATCAATAGTCTTGATGATCTTGATTCTTGCATAGATTTGTGCCTATATCTCTTCCCACTTTATTTTTATGTTTTTGCTATAGAGCTCACCAAATGTAAATCTCCAAATGAAAAGAGATAATGAGCTGCAAAAGTCTGTCGCACATACTAGTATTTGACTAGGAAAAAGGGAAAGTGACTTATGTATTGAAATGTATGGTGCTCAAAAAGCCAAAAGCTAACTCTACATGTTGAAATATCAAAAATTTCAAGCACCGATCTCAAAAAGAGATGTATTATCCAAAAAGGATCAACTGTTATGATTTATATAGAAGCCAAATGAAAAGCTTCTAAGTTTTGTAATCTTTCTCTTATGGGAGGTCATATATGTTCATTTCTATAATTGAGATTGACCACTTGATTTCGTACCAGTTGTGTATGACTTGATTGAATTGATCATTGAAGCTTCACCCTGGTCTATGGACTATTCCTCATTTGATACTCACACACTACACACAAGACTTTGTTCAGATAATGCTTATCTCATTTGTGTGATTGTACATGTTCAAATGTGATGTGTATGCTCAAGCACTTGCTGATCAAACCCAAAAATATTTTTGACTGTTTTATATGTTTTTGAAAGTGATTTTATACTTTCGTGCTTTTAGTTTTTGTTCAAAATGCATTTTTGTGTTTTTCTTCAAAAACTGGTCCAGAGGTCTTTTCGCGAGAAGCTCGCGACTGAGAGCTTCCTGTGAAATGTGCTTAAGGGAAATTAAAAAGTCACATTTTCATATAGAAAGTCTCGTTACTGCCTCGCGAGTATTTCGCGACTAAACTCTTCTTGCGAAATGTTTTTAGGCAAAAACTGAATTTTTTCAAGTTCATACAGAGGCTATCGCGACTGTTTCGCGACTAAAGGCTTCTCGCGAAAGCTTCAGTATGTCTTGCGACTTTCTCACGACTGTTTCGCTACTTTCTAACCCGCGAAAAACACGTGTTTTCAGTTTTTATGTAGCAGATGTGACAGGTTTTCAAAAATTCCTAACTTCCCTCGCTTAGACTCTCTTGAACCCCCTTCAAACCAAAACTTATTTTTCTTCAAAACCCCATCAATTTCAAGTTTATATTAGCAAAATCTCTTCAAGGTATGCATTTCTGATACCCTCTCTTATCATTTTACTGAGATTATGCAGATTTTAGCTTAGGGTTTTATATATTGGGGATTTTTCGAAAATGGGTTGGGGTTCTTAGTTTCTGTGAAATTTTTTCAAAATCTTTGATTGGGTTGAGTCCCATTTGCTATGATTGTTCTTGTGTTGGCCCCTTATGGCAGTTTGAGCATGTATTGAGGCAAATTTCATTATGTTCATGCATTTTACATCAGCTGTGTACTTTGTTGCATGTCAGGTGTTTGACAAAATGTCCTAGTGACATTTTTTGGGTTGAATTGGACTCAAGTGAGTTCCAATGCTTGGATTTTGTCTTGGCTGATCATGCTTATCATGTTTTGGTCAGTGTTTGTGGTTTTTACACACTATGTCCAATTTGTGCCTCAATGCCATGCCATGCACACACTAAGCACACCTCATGCATCTCATGCTGCATCCCCATGCATCACATGCTGCACACACATGCATCAGCACATGCTCAGCACAGACACACACATGCACAGTTATTTAATTCATGCATTGTGTTCATGCTTACTTGGTTTAACACCTTTAGCATGCTATTTGAGTTTCTTCACTCTGTTTTGAGTTGTTTTTGCTCTGTTTTAAGTTGTTTTACTTTTGTTTTGAACTAACTTGAATCTAATCAATTTTTGTGTTCTGTTTTGTGTTTGCACACTTGTTTCTTTTCTGTTTTGTATTCCTTTGCACAGATGGCTCCTACTAAGCATGTAGCCACCAAGAAGCCAACTTCCAAACGTGCACGCATTGATTCTGATCATTTCAAGTCTGCAGAAGCTGATATGAAGTATAATGACTGCTATAAGGATAAAACAATCATCATGGAAAGGGTCGTACAAATGGAATCACTTGAGGACACTTTCATACCGGAAGTGTTCAAGGATAGGACATGGACAAAGCTCTTGAACCCGAGTGGAGTTGTGTACTCGGAGATCATCAAAGAGTTCTTCTCCAATGCCAGTGTAGAAGAAAATCACATAAACTGCTGGGTAAGACACAAAGAATTTGTCATAACTAGGGAAAGTATTCAGGATTTCCTAGAAGTTTGTCCTCCCTCACAGCCAATTACAGTGCAATATGAGGATAGGTTGGGTTCTACAGAGGAGATGATAAGGATACTTGGGGGGTACACCAAAGAAGTCGTCCATGAACACAATACCATTTTCACCAGAGATGAGGACTTTGGCCTATGTGATGATTCACAACCTGTACCCAGTCACCAACCTCACTACATTGTCAGCTCCAAGGACAATGTTTTTGTACGATCTTTTCACCCATAAGGAGATTGATATTTGTGGACACACTCTCTACGTGTTGAAAAAGAGCATTATGAAGCAGAATTCAAGAAGTATAATGCCCTTTCCCTCTCTCATTATGGGCCTCATTGCGAAGGAGCGCCTTAAAATTCCGAGTGGCCTCAAAGTAGTTCAGAGGGACTATCCCATTGGTGCACATACACTCACTAGGAGCACAGCTCATATCAAGGGTTTTAAAACAGGTGTGCATATGATACCACAGGATTGTGTTGAGGACGAGGGTGGAGATACAGAGGAGGAGATTGATAGATTCACTTCTGCTCCAGAGACTTCAGCACAGCCATCCTCTTCTGCACTAGCACGAGGACCAGATAGACTTGATCACCTCCTAGCTAGAGTGGATCAGATGTTCACCATGCTAGACTCCCATGTGTAGCACACCACGACCCAGTTTGCATACGTTCAGGGACAGATCATTGCATTGTCTTCACAGATCGAGGACTTTTCCATGGCGCAGGGATCAGATTCAGAGTCTGATCAGTTCTAGCCTTTTTGGCCATTCCAGTCAAAAAGGGGGAGAAAATTTTGAGGGGGAGCTAAGGAAGAGCTTGCACAGTGTTAGGGGGAGCAAACATTGGTTACTGGTTCACAGGCGGTTTACTTGTGTTTATTTTTAGCTTTTATAACTGCTAGTTTATGTTTATGCTTTTACTGCTTTCATTTAAAACTTCAGTATACTCTGTTTTTAATTTTAGTTTATATTCAGTATGTTGTTTACCTTATTACTTTGTAGCATCTTTTTGTACTCTTAAGATATTGCCAATATGTCTTGAGTACCTCACTCTTGTGCCCTAGTAGGATTTTGTTCCTAGATGCATATACTTCATGTATTTTGCATTGGTCGAGTGTTGGACATGCAATTGATCCGTGGGATTGCTCTTTATTGCATTGCATGTCCGGATGAGCATTTACTTGCTAAATGTTCATTGTAGTCATTCTTCAATGACTGATCCTGTATGATCAAGATATGCTTACATGTTCTATTGTGTTTACTAACTTGGTCGCATTTTACTTGCTCATATACGTACCATGTATTCAACTTGTCATAAGCTTAATGGAAGTTTTGTTTGTGTGCAAGCATTTCAGGTTACAGGTATATACGTGCAAGTGCTTCATAGCTTCTAGATTAGGTGTGAGTGAGTTTTGCCACTGATCCCAAACTCATGTTTAAGTCTAGAGTCTGTTTTAGGGGTTTTGTCACGGAATAGCCAAAGGGGGAGATTGTAAAGTTGTGATTTACAACTATGTGTTTTGTTGGCTTTAATTCCGTGCCAAATTTGATTGTAATTTTAATCAATCTTTTGTACCCTGTATTTATTGTGGGATTTGATTGTAAGGGTTGTGTGATAGAGAGATAGAGTGTGAAGACTTAAGCTATTGAAGACTGAAGAGATTTTCGCAGGTATCTCGCGACTTAGCATCCCGTGAAGTAATGCATGTGCCCTGCACAAGACTGGAATGCGAAGAGTCAGTACAGATGGAGACAGCTGTGTCTCGTGGGTAAGGCCTTCATGCGAGACACTCGCGAGATATTCTGTTTTGCTAGACTGTGCTATCTGATACACACTTTCTATACCCACACTATATATACCCATATTACCCATAAATGTAAAGGAGTGCTTCAAAGAGAAAACCCTAGCCAAACACCTTGAGAGTTAGAGATTGTTATACCCATAATCCTCTAGACAATAGCTTGTGAATTTTCCTCAATTCCTACCTCTCCATTTCCATACCATTGAGAGGTTGATAGCCCAAACACTTATCGCACCCTTTCAGAGTGTCAAGTGATCGTTTGGTGCTGCTGGGAAGCATTGGAAGAAGCCAAGAATGGCAGATGCAACATGGAGCTTGTTGTGGGATCTTGAGAGCTAGACAAGACACGGTTCCGAGAAGCCTTGTTGGAGTAGGAGCTTGGAGGGCTTAGGTACAGCGGGTAGATTAGGCTTAAAGGGTCTATTGCTAACCCATGTATTCCAACTGATTGTCAAGTAGATCGATTACTGCTTGGAGGGCGGCGGAGAGGTTTTTCGCCGAGTTCTTCGGTTTCCTCTTCGATAACACATCGGTGTGCTATCTGTGCTTGAATTCTTCTTCCCTACTCTTTTACATTTCATTTTACTACTGTGATTATATGAATATGTGTTAGAGTAGCTTGTTTGTTTATCCGCTCGCATTTATACTATTCCACACTTAGAATTAAGTTAGTGTAAAATCTATCGAGCCGTAACTTTAATTTGGGGGTCTAAATAGCTCTTGTGTTTTTAACACATTTTCGAGCTTTCAAAGCTTTAAATGAAAGCAGTAAACAAAGTAAACCAAATAGTAGTTATAATCTTCTCCTCCCCCTATCACTGCACTCCCTCTATCACTACACTCCCCCTAACAACGACACCGTCTGCCCCTTTTTGTCATGGAATAGCTAGTCTTGATGTTTCTCTAGCTTCCTCTGAATTTGGTCCAGTTGAGTCTGGAGAGATGTGAACTTGGTGTTGAAACGAATGTGTTGGGAGTGCATGATAATAGCTAGTCCGGATATTTTGGTAGTAATCTCTTGGAGAGTAGCCATGATGTTATCTAGCTGTTCATCATAAACATGGGATGTAGAGCTTGAGCTTCCCTGAGTAGCATGACTTTCTTGCTTGGTATTCTTCTTAGTGTGACTCATGCTTGCATGGAGAGTGCAGATATTAATTGGACTTGGCCTTGGATATGGGCGCTCATCTTCCGAGGGATGCACACCTTTGAGCTTCAAAATCCTTAAGATAAGGCGACAGAAAGGAATACAATTCCTTGAAGTAGTCCAGTCAACTGTTTTAGCCACAATGTGGAAAATATTAGAGCACACATCAATCTCTACGTCAGTGATTAGATCATGCAAGAATAATGTTCGACCAAGATTCATGTAACCTGTGCTGGACAGAGGGTAGAGGTTGCTAAACATGATCATCGTGAGCAGCCTTAATTCAAGAGAAAGAGATGCCACACTTATTGACTTCCCATTGGAGGAGAATTCCAAATTAGCTCCTAAACTTCCTGAAGAACCTCCTCATCCGGATTCAGTTCATCATATACCGGTGGGATAGGTAATATTGGCTTGTTGATGTGTAGAATTTCGGCCAAGTAGACGGGTGTAACTGAGAACCACTTTCCTCTCACCCAGCACTTGATTTCCTCTCCTTCAACAATGGCATTGGCATAAAATTCTTTCACCAAGTTTTCGTATGCATCCTCAAGATTTGAGAGAAGAAAGTTCCAATCCTTGGTGGCAAACTATATTGGCATATTGGTGTCTAGGAGAGAGGGTTGATCAACGGCCCTTTCAACCAGCAATGGAGCATCTCGAAAATAGTTCGTGTAGGTCTAGAATGCAGCATAAGATCTGAACAAGTCAGGGTCATACACTCCTATTGAAAAACGTGTCCTCTTTAACCTCAGTGAAGGGTCATCAACATCAATCACCAGCTCTTTCCCTTTGCTACTACCTCCTTTCACAGCTGAGCTTTTAAACGGAGACATCTGCATATGGGAACACAGAACAAATAAGAAACAAGTGCGAAAACACAAAAACAAAACACAAAAACATGATTAGATACATGTTAGTTCAAAACAAAGGTAAAACAACCTAAAACAGAGCATAAACAACTCAAAACAAAGTAAATGAACTTAAAACATCATGCTATAGACGTTAAAACATGTAAACAAAAGCACAATGCATGAATTAAATGATTGTGCATGTGTGTGTCTGGGCTGTGCATGTATTGATGCATGTTTGTGCAGCATGTGATGTATGGGGTGTGCCTAGAGGATGCCTAGTGTGTGCCTAATGTGTGCATGGCATGGCATTGAGGCACAAATTGGGAAAATGTGTAAAAACACATACCCTTTGACCAAAACATGTTACACATGTTCAATCAAGAGTAAACCCAAGCATTGGAACTCAGTTGAGTCCAATTCAACACAAGAGTGTCACTAGGACATTCTGTCAAACACCTAACATGCAACAATGCACTACAACTATGAACAATGTATGACCATGGTGAAAACTGCCTCAATACATGGTTAATTTGCCACATGGGGCCAACACAGATACAAACACAGCAAATGGGACTCAGCTCAATCAAATATTTTGGAAAATTTTACAAAATTAAGAGTTTCAACCCATTTTTGAAAAAATCCCCAAAGTTTAGAACCCTAACTTAAATTTCTGCATAATCTCAGATAAACATGAAGAAAATGTTTTAGAAGGCGTACCTTGAAGTTGGAAATGCAGAAAATAAGCTTGAGAGTGATGGGGTTTGAGTGAAAAGTGGTTTGGGTTGAGGGGGGTTCGAGAGAGTCTAAGCGAGGGAAATGAGAGTGTTTTGAAAACTTGTCACATCTGCCTTATAAAACTGAAAACACGCGAATTTTGCGGGTTAGGCAGTAGCGAGACAATCGCGATACAGTTGCGAGAATGGCCACTGAAGCTCAAAAACTTTCGCGAGAAGCTGTTAGCCACGAATAAGTCGCGAGACAATCGCGATAGCCTTTGTATGGATTGAAAAATTTTCAGTTTTTGCCTAAAAACATTTCGCGAGAAGTGGTTAGTCACAAAATACTCGCGTGACAGTAGCGAGACTCTCTGTATGAATTGACAAAAAAATTTTATTTCCCTTAATCAGCTTTCGTGGGAAGCTCTAAGTCGCGAGCTTCTCGCGAAACTGCCTCTAAACCAATTTTTGGAGAAAAACGCAGAAATGCATTTTGATAAAAAAACAAAAGACATGAAAGTAAAAAAATCACTTTCAAAAACATATAAAACACTCAAAAATATTTTTGGGTTTGATCAACAAGTATTTGAGCATACACATCACATTTGAACAAGTACAATCACACAAATGAGATAATCATTAATTGAACAAAGTCTTGTGTGTTGTGGGTGAGTATCAAATGTGGAATAGTCCATAAACCAGAGTGAAGCTTCAATGATCAATTCAATCAAGACATACACAATTGGTACGAAATCAAGTGGTCTATCTCAATTATAGAAATGAACATATATGACCTCCCACAAGAGAATGATTACAAAACTTAGAAGCTTTTCATTTGGCTTCTGCATAAATCATAACAATTGATCCTTTTTGGATAATTCATCTCTTTTTGAGATCGGTGCTTGAAATTTTTGATATTTCAACATTGAGAGTTAGCCTTTGGCTTTTTAAGCACCATACACTTCAATACAAAAGTTGCTTTCCCTTTTTCCTAGTCAAATACTAGTATGTGCGACAGGCTTTTGCAGCTCATAATCTCCTTTTCATTGTGAGATTTACATTTGGTGAGCTCTTATAGCAAAAACATAAAAATAAAGGTGGGAAGATATATAGGCACAAGTCTATGCAAGTATCAAGACCATCAAGACTATTGACCAATCATTCATGACAAGTTTGAAGATCTATTTACAACAGTCACCCATAGATTTCAAGATTTATCCCACAAAGATATATGTGCATACAAAACAAGCTAAGCTCGTAAATGCACTACGCCATAAGTACGAAGGTACTAGGCCAAACTCACATGTGATATACACAAAACAAGCGATCAAACTTTTTAAAGATTTTTCAATTTTTATGGATTTTGAATTTTTGAACACACTAAAAAACAGGACAAGTAAAGTAAGATCAATAAAAACAAGTACAAAACATAACTTGAAAATAATACCAAGCAAACAGAACACGCAAAACAAAATAGTGAGTGCCCTATAAAAGATAAATTCAAGCAAGATAAAGAGATAAAGCACACATCACACATGAGATTCAAGGAATTGTACCAACACCAATGGTCTTACGGAGTGATTCAAACCGTGGACCATCGAGAGGCTTGGTGAAGATGTCCGCCTTTTGATTGTCTGTGTGTATGAATTCAAGACATACAACTTTATCTTTCACCAAATCCTGGATGAAGTGGTATCGTATCTCAATGTGTTTGGACTTTGAATGTTGAACTGGGTTCTTGGAGAGATTTATAGCACTGGTGTTATCACAGAAAACACACATTGTATCTTGAGGAATCCCGTAGTCATGGAGTAGCTTCTTCATCCAAAGGAGTTGTGTGTAGCAACTTCCAGCTGCTATGTACTCAACTTCTGCAGTAGAGAGAGACACAGAGTTTTTTTTCTTGCTCATCCAAGAGACAAGATTGTTACCAAGGTAGAAGCAGCTGCCTAAAGTACTCTTTTGATCATCCACACTTCCAGCCCAGTCTGGATTTGAATAATCGGTAAGGCAAGAATTTGAGTCCTTTGAATACCACAACCCATAATTTGAAGTTCCATTGATATATCGTATGATTTGCTTCACCGTAGTCAGGTGGGATTCCTTTGGAGCAGCTTGATATCTAGCACAAACACCCACGCTAAATGCAATATCTGGTCTACTAGCTGTAAGGTAGAGTAAACTCCCAATGATACTCCTATACAAGGTTGGACTCACTTCTACCCCGGAAAAGTCAACATTCAGCTTTGTAGACGAACTCATGGGAGTAGAGGCATGCTTTTTGGAGTCTAATCCAAACTTCTTGACAATATTTCTAGCATATTTTTCTTGTGAAATGAGTATGCCTTCCTTCTTTTGTTTGACTTGAAGGCCTAAGAAAAATGTAAGCTCCCCCACCATACTCATCTCAAATTCTTTCTTCATCTCCTTAAAGAACTCAATAGCTCGAGCATCAATGGTAGCTCCAAATACTATGTCATCAACATATACTTGAGCCACAAGAAGATAATCTTCATCATTCTTGACAAATAAAGTCCGGTCGGCATACCCCCTTTTGAATTCTCTATCCAGGAGGTAATGGGTAAGCCGATCATACCAAGCTCTAGGAGCTTGTTTCAAGCCATAAAGGGCTTTCTTCAATCTCAGCACATGGTTTGGGAAGTGAGGATCTTTAAAGCCTTTTGGTTGTACAACAAACACTTCTTCTACATGGTTTGGGAAGTGAGGATCTTCAAAGCACATTTTACATCCATTTGGTAGAGTTTGAAGTTCATAGTGCATGCAATTGACATAAGAATTCGAATATACTTCTTGCCACAGGAGCGAAGGATTCATCAAAATCTACTCCTTCTACTTGAGTGTATCCTTGAGCCACTAGCCGGGATTTATTTCGGATGATCTCTCCATCTTCTTCGGTCTTGTTTTTGAAGATCCATTTGGTGCCGATGACATGACCATTTTCAGGCCTAGGAGCAAGTTCCCATACATCATTTATCACAAATTGATTCAGCTCTTCATGCATTGACTCAACCCAATTTTCATCTTGAAGAGCTTCTTCTACCCTTTTTGGCTCAAATTGGGCAAGGTAACAGTGGTATGTTACATGATTGGCTAGAAGAATGTTTCCTTTTCTAAGTCAAAGACCTTCATCTAAAGAACCAATGATGTTACTGTCCGGATGGTTTTTAATCACTCTTGATGATGGCTTCTTTGATGTGGACACTTCATCATTTCGGGAGATAGGAGGATGAACTTCCGAAGGAGTGAGAGGACTCGCTGTTCTAGACATGGATCTTGTTTCCATTCTTGAGTTCATGGGAGTTGATTCCTTTTCCAGTGTAGGACCTTCAACTTCTATATCAAGAGCTTCAACCTCAACTGTGGGTTCTTTGATGCTTGGTCCTTCTTCATCATTAGCCATCTCTACCTTTATTATGGCATCATCAATTTCTACATTGATGGATTCCATTACCGTCTTTGTTCTCTTGTTGAAAACTCTATATGCCCGGCTAGTAGTAGAATATCCAAGGAAAATGCCTTCATCACTTTTTGCATCAAATTTTCCAAGGTTCTCCTGATCATTTAGAATGTAACACTTGCTTCCAAACACTCGGAAGTACTTCACCCTTGGCTTCTTTCCATTCCAAATTTCATAAGCAGTCTTCTTTGTTCCTGCTCGGAAGAATATTCTATTACCAATGTGACATGAGGTGTTCACGGCTTCTCCCCAAAACTTTTGAGGAATTTGCTTGTTGAGTAGCATAACTCTTGCCATTTCTTGAATCACTCGATTCTTCATCTCAACAATTCCATTTTGTTGAGGAGTTTTGGGAGCTGAGAATTCCTTTTTGATTCCATTCTTCTCACAAAACGACTCAAATCTAGCATTCTCAAACTCCTTGCCATGATCACTCCTTATCTTGACAATGGGAACCCCTTTCTCATTTTGTAGTCTCTTGCAAAGAATTTCCAATTTCTCACATGCTTTTGATTTTTCTCTAAGAAATTCAACCCAAGTGTATCTTGAGAAATCATCAACAATAACCATAATGTACCTTTTTCCTCCTAGACTTTCAGTTCTTGTAGGCCCCATTAGATCAACGTGAAGAAGCTCTAAACACCGTGAGGTAGCAATCACATTCACCTTGGGATGACTTGCCTTTGTTTGCTTTCCCATTTGGCATGCACCACAAATGGACTTCTCCACCTTTCCAAACTTTGGAAGTCCCTCAACCGCTTCAAGTTTAGATACTTTAGCTACTTGTTTGAAATTTGCATGCCCAAATCGGTGATGCCAAAGTTCCAACATGTCAACACAAGCACTTCTACACGAAATGGGTGCCGTAGGAACTACTTCGTAGCAATTGTCGGTAGTCCTATTTCCCTCCAAGACTTGAATCCCTTCTTCATCAATGATTATGCACCCCTTCTTTGAGAATTGAACAATGAAGTCCTCATCACATATTTGAGTGATGCTTAAGAGATTCGCCTTCAGCCCTTTGATGTATAAGACATCTTTCAATAGAGGTAATCCCGATATCTCAACAGTCCCTTTGCCAAGAACTTGAGCATGACTTCCATCGTCAAATGTCACATAGTCACCAACTTTCTCTTTGAGAGACTTAAACAGTGATTTATCCCCTGTCATGTGACGAGAACAGCCTCTATCAAGATACCATAAACATGAATTGAAAACTTTCAAAGAAGTGTGTACAAACAAGGAAGCATGAGACAAGCACTCTTGACCTTCAAACATAAATTTTTCTTCATTTTCCATGCTCTTGTTAGAATGAATTTTCTTTTTCAGATTCTCAACCCTATCACACAATATTCTATTTCTTCTTTTATACTTATTAATCACAGAATTAGACTCACATAGACTATTGTGTAATATGTGCTTCTCATTTTCAAAATATTTCAGCATGTGAACAAACATTCTAGCATGTTTCTTTGTTTTTAATAACTCTAGGAGTTCATTGTTAGGAGACCCTTCAAACATACTCATAGAGTTATTATCACAAACATTTAAGCCACAATTCAGCATAGCCTTTTCCATAGCTTCATCCATAGCTAAGGGGTCTAAGATCGCACTTAGGTAATTAAACCACAATGAGTGCACCTGCTCTGATACCAATTGAATGTTCTAAATTGTGTGAAAACACAAGAGCTTTTCAGACCCCAAGATAAAATTATGGCTCGACAGATTTTACTCTAACTTATACTAAGTGTGGAAAAGAGTAAAAGCGAGCGGATGAACAAATAAACTACTCTAAGCCATAAAAAATATAACACAGCAGTAGGGAAGAAGGATGCAAACACAAGATAACATGCAGATGTGTTATCGAAGAGGAAACCGAAGAACTCGGCGAAAAACCTCTCCACCGCCCTCCAAGTGGTAATCGATCCACTAGACAATCAGTTAGAATACATGGGTTAGCAAGGGACCTTCCAAGCCTAATCTACCCGATGTACCTAAGCCCTCCAAGCTCCTACTCCAACAAGGCTACTTGGAACCGTGTCTTGTCTAGCTCTCCGGATCCTGCAACAAGCACCATGTTGCATCTGCCATCCTTGGCTTCTTCCAATGCTTCCCAACAGCACCAAATTCTCACTTGACACTCAGATAGGGTGTGGTAAGTGTTTGGGCTATCAACCTCTCAATGATATGGAAATGGAGAGGTAGGAGTTGAGGAAATCCACAAGCAAATGTGTAGAGATGTGTGGGTATATCAATCTCTAAGTCTCAAGGTTTTTGGCTAGGGTTTTCTCTCAGAAGCACTCCTCAACAATTGTGGGTAATGTGGGTATATATAGTGTGGGTAAAGAAAGTGTGTATCAGATTGTATAGACTGGCAAAACAGAATGTTTCGCGGGTGTCTCGCGGGAAGGCTTTACCCGCAAGATACTCGCAAAACACAGCTGTCTCCATCTGTCCTGACTCTTCGCATTCCAGTCATGTGTAGGGCACATGCATCATTTCGCGGGATGCTTAGTCGCGAGCTACCCACGAAAACCCTTTTTTCTTCAATAGCTTGAGTCTTCACACACTCTCTCTCTATCACACAACCCTTACAATTAAATCCCACAATAAATACAAGGTACAACAAATTGAATGAAATTACAATCAAATTTGGCACGGAATAAAGCCAACAAAACACATAGTTGTAAATTACAACTTTACATTTACAAAGTAACAGTTCATTATGACTTTATTCATTATGGATATTTCATGGAGGGGTCAAATGATATCATATTAGAGTCTTGAGATATAATTTATTAATAAGGCCTAGAGTGCAATTATATTTAAATAATGGTATTTGTTATATAATTAATAGTAACTTCGGGCTTGTCAAGAGTTGACAGATAAGTTTGAAGCCCATTGGAGCTAGAGCCTTATTAGTCCCTTTGGTCCCATCCTAAGCCACACCCTTAAGCCCAATTGGACTTGCCCAAAAGTCTAACCCAATTAGATAATCAATCTTTATTTAATAAGAGTTATTAAATAAAGTAACTGCTAAAAGGAAATTAATGTGTACGTATGATTAAAAAGAAGAGAAAATAGTTTTTCTCTACAGAATCTAGGAAATATACCTTTCCAAAGGAAAATCAACGTACACAAGAACTGATTGAGAGACCACTCATCTTGGGCACCTTGTGGAATTGGGATGAAGATTGAAGGTATTCTCAAGTTTTGTTTTTGAGGTACGCTTTCTTTTCTTTGTTCTAGAATTCAAGGTTACTTGTTATCTCTCATGAATGAAGTAGATCCTTGTGTTTCTTTTGCTGTGGGTTTTGTATGAGATGCAAAACCGATTTTTCCTACAATAGTATTAGAGAAAATTTCAATATCATGCTTGTATAATATGTGATTGAGATTTTTTTAGAATCAAAGAAAATTGTTTTCTTGGTATTTCAATTTTTTTGCAGTAAAGTTTCTGCATAATTGTGTCTTTGACCATATGCCATGTTTTATATATGAGATTAGGGCTGTCCACGAGTTGGGCCAGGTTGGTTTTGGACCTAACCTGGACTCGACTTGCTAGCGACGGGTGGAGAGGCGGAGGAACCCGAAACCGATTGCTAGAAAAATCGGTCGAGTCGGTTTCGGGTGAGGGTGAGCATCAGTCGGGCCGGGTCAGTTGCCGGAATAAAAAAGGGCATTGAAATCTAAAAAAAAGCTTCGTCGGAATTTGGAAAATCTCGCCAGAAACTGGAAACACTTGCCAAAAATTGGAAAATCTTCTCGGAAACTGGAAAAATCCAACAGAATTTCGCCGGAATCTGCATTTTTCGCTAAAAATTGCTTGGATTTTTTTGGATCTGGCTAAATCCTACTAGATCTAGCCAGATCTGGTTGAGATCTCGCCAAATCTGGCCGAGTCTCGCCGGATCTGGCTTGTTTTTGTAGGATTTGGCCGGATTTTTTTACAGCTTCGGTCGGGTTCGGGTTGCTTGGGTTTTGGAGATGCAAACCTGCCACTCGACCCGTCGGCATCGGTTTTTGAGAACGGAAACCTGCCGCCGACCGATTGGACCTTCGGGTCGGGCCGAAATCGGGTCGGCGTTGGGTGGTTTGGCCGGGTTGTCGGCCTCTGGTCGGGTCTAGACAGCCCTAATATATATATATATATATATATATATATATATATATATATATATATATATATATATATATATATTTATTTATTGGTGCATGTTATTCGAAGTGGCTTATGATCATGTCTTTTAGTTATGATGCCGTGATTTGATAGTCTTTATATTATCAATGAACACATAAACGTGTATTGGTAATGTTAAAGTTTAATGAATCGCGCTTTTGTATTCTTGGAATCCTTTAATATATATATATATATATATATATATATATATATATATATGTGTGGATTCATATGCATGTGAATCATATAAGCCTTTTAACTAATGCTTTGAAGGTATATCAGTTCAAGCTTTTTTGGCACTGATAAGTATAACTAATGGATGAAGTGGCCCTTGGTATATCTTTTAGTGATGGTGCCGACTTTGCTAGATTTTGTATTAGTGTTGTATACTATCAATCTTAATGTAGGATTCATGGCCTGACTTCAGTCGGATTAGTTTAGATCCTTGAATTGATAATATAGGCAGGATGTAACTTTAAGATTAGGATTTTATGATTTATAGTGTTCCTAGAAATTTAGGGTTCTTGATCTTGATCTTGAAACCCTTAATGTTTGATCTATAAATCTTCTTTTATAAAATCAAAAAGTGTTTTTGATGGAAAATAGTAAAAACGTCAAAAACGGTTACCTGAAAAATGCTGAAAAAGTTGGTTTCATGATTTTCGACTAATCAAACAGAAATCGAGTACCAATTGAATTGGGCAGAACCTATTTCTTCATTTTTTTTGACTGATCGAAATAGCAATCAAGTACCAATCGAATTGGGCAGAAAATTCGTGAATGCACTGTTTTTTTTGGAATTTTCACTTGTTTTTGACTAAGTGTTAAAACTTTGATAAAAAAGCAAGGTTATGTGTGATGAGATTACACATAATTCTATATAAAGTGATTAATTTTATAGTCCTTAAAAGTTAAGGACATTTATTAATCATTATCTAACTAAGAGGCCTAATGAGATTAAAAGATATTAGTTAAATAGAACTCTTAGTCCTAAATTGTTTAGGACTTGTCTTTAATTATTTAATTAAAGTCCTTTATTTAATTAAAATTTTTTAATGAGATTAAAACTCTAATTAAAAGTTATATAGTTTCTAATGAGATTAGAATTCTTTATCAAGTAAGTTAAGGATAGAGTTCTGTATAACTAATTTTTATCCATTAATATATGGAATCCTAAATAGTTTAGGACTTCCATTTTAGTTAGTGATTCTAATGAGATTAGAGTCTTTAACAAGTGCATGGTTATAAATTGTGATGAGATCACAATAGTCTAAAGAAAAACCCAAATAACAAGTGAAAGTGTTGGATTCAAAATAACCCTTTTGTTAAGTTTATTGTAATGTGAGTAGATACCTTGTCTTGGCCTTGAGCCTTGTGTTCCATGTGGAGGGTGTTTATTTCATGGTACTACAAGATTGAACTTCCCGGTTTATAGTGGTGTGGGCAAGCATCTCATCTTAGCCTTGAGCTTTGCGTTCCATGTAGAAGGTGTTTTGCATCATGGTACTACAAGATTAAGCCTTACAAGGGTAGAGTTATGTGGCTACACATGAGTCTAGGCAATGGTGTACACTAGACTAAGTTTGATAGTATTCTCTATGCTGAGTTCTTACTATTATTACTTAGAGGCTAAAGGAAGAGCGGCAAATTATTTTTTTTCGGTAATTTATAATGAGAATAACTTTCGCCTAATCAGAGTGATCGGTATTCACTCTATGCTGAGGGATATCAATTGCGGGAATGGGTTGTCATTGCACCTAATATAATATGGTTTTATGGGTTCCATATTATATGGTTGTGGATGCAAAATTATACTGTCCTTGTAATTATGTTCATAGTCTCAAATTAAAGTTGTCATAAATTTTTGTTCTCTAGCTACTATTTTAATTGAATCACATTTACTAAGAAACAATTTTGGAAATTGTGCTTAAAGGAGCTGAAGTACACAAATTTTTGATTCAGCATAGTCATAATTTCTTATACATGATGCATTTTTGGAAAATATCTTATGATGTGATCATAGTCTCATTGAGATGCTAACATGTTACATTGGCTTCTATCTCAACTATGCTATAGCATGAGATGCAAGAGTTAGCACTAAGTTTAGACTTTATATTAAGTCTAGATGAGATGTTTGGTATGAAGCATATTGAGTGCTAAGAAAGGCTTAAGGAGTTCCAATTCTATATCATTTTATGAAAATATTTTCATCTTTAAATAAATTGGAATTCTTGGATGTAGGGATTAATAATTGTTAATCTCATATGGACATGATCCACAAGTCTTTGTTAAAATCATTTGATCAATTCAGATTGTTTTGAAAATAAATAAATTCTTTTTATATTATCTGAGTTGATGATTGAGTTCTACACAACGGAAGATATCCTAAAAGCTAAGGCTAGGATCAATATGACTTAATTCAAATTCTAAGCCTTAACCGAAAGGTAAGGTAAAGAAGAAGAATAATAATGCCAAATAGTTGGGCAATCTAGTTGTCCTAGGAGTTGCCAAAAGGAAATTAGACTCAAAAGCATGACCTTAAAGGAAAGTGTTTCCATTATGGTGAAGCTAAGCATTGTCCATAATTGTAATCTAGATAGAAATTTACATGTTTTACTTTTAAAGAGAAAGTTTCCATCCTTTAGTATTGTATGTTTTGGCACTTAAGTCTAGGTTTTATTAATCTAAATGATATTCTAGACCGGTGAAAAATGGGCTTTTAGAACCATTATTTTTTTGTTATATTCCCAGTCTTCGAATTCTATTTAGAGGATAATATGACCTAGAGCTCCTTTATTGTAAAGGAATATAGTCCCAATGACTTCTTTAAGTCAATGCGTACATGAAGGAGGAACATGACTCTTTTAGATATGGTAAAGTACATGATAAGTATTTCCATTTACTTATTTCTTTAGGAGATATATTCACTTATTACTATACATTTTCTAAAATTGATTCCAAAAGTTTGTTCCGAGGACATTTGTCAAATTGTGGATTGGGTGAAAACCTAGTATATGATACTTCCACTTTTGGAGATGTCTAGCACATGTGCTAAAAAGGAAGTCTGACAAATTGAAATCAAAAGGTAGAAAAATGTGTGTTTATGTTGGGTATACAAAAGGAATTGCGGAAGATTATTTTAGTAGTCATAAAGATAACAAGGTGTTTATGATGTACAAATACAAAGTTTCTAGATAATGACTATGTGAATAATTTTAAAGCTAAATGTAGAATTGTTCTAGAAGAAAAATGTCAGAATTTGTTGTAGAACAACTATAAAATACATTTACAAATGAGATGGTTGTATTAGATACATCACACGACATTATTCTATATTTAGCTAGTACACTACTACAATATCAAAGTGGGAGGGTTATCAGTTTACCTGATAAATTCATACTTTTAGGATAGACTTGTGAAGTCACCCATAAGGATATGAATTTGATTCTCAGTCCTATGAAGAGGCAATAGATGATATGAATATGCATTACTGGATCAAAGTTATGTAAATAGAATTAGATTTTATTTAAAGTCTAGAACTTGTAAAAGCGCCTAATGACATTAAACCTATTGATTTCAAATAGGTCTACAATAAAATGAGATTGATAGAATAGAAGGTGCAAACCTTCAAAGTCAAGACTAGTGGCGAAAAGATTTATTCAGAATGAAATAGATCAATTATGAAAAGATCTTTTCATCAATAGTCATGTTTGACTTTATCTAGATACTCTTATCCATTATATTTCATTTGGATGAAATATGGCAATGGATATCAAGAAAGCTTCTCTTAGTAGCAATCTTGATGAAGACATCTATATGATGTAGCTAGACTAGTTCATAGCAAAGAACCAGTTGTATTTAGTATGCAAGTTGCTTAAAATTCATCTATGGACTAAAGCAAGCATCTAGATCATACAATATCATCTTTGATCAGGCAATCAAATCGTTTGATTTGATCAAGTAGTGATAAGCCTTATGAGTGTAAAAGCTATATAGAACAAAAAATCTCTTAATGTATGTTGATGACATTCTAATCATTTTGAATGATGTATAGATATTGTCATCAATAGAATTTTTGTTGTCAAGACCAGTTTGGTATTAAGTACTTGGGTGAGACTGGTCACATCCTAAGAGTTAAACTTCGATAAGATTCAGAAATTAGGATGTTAGGTCTATCTCAAACTGCTTAAATAGATTAAATTCTAGCCAAGTATAGCATGTGATACTTCAAGAAAGGATTCCTTCCTTTTAAGTTTAAAGTTCTTTTGTAAAGGACTATAGTCCTAAGACTTATAAAAGAAAGAGCATATGAAGACAATTCCTTATATTATGTTAAAAGGAAGTCTCAGTTATGCTATGCTATATGCTAGGCCAAGTATCTATTTTGTAGTGGGTATGGTAAGCAAATATAAATTAAATCCAGGATCACTTAATTTAGTGGGAGTAAAGCATATACTTAAATATCTTAAGAGAATGAGGGATTATATGCTTATCCTCCAAAATGAGGATTTGATGGTTACTGGTTGTACAAATATTGACTTGTAGTTTGATTGTGATTCACGAAATTTGACTTCAAGACATGTGTTCTCCCTAGGTGGTGAAGGTGCACATTAATCTTAAGTATCATCTCATTAGAGAGATACTAAAGTGTGGGATGTAGTAGAAAAGATAATTTATGCAATAAATCTGACTAAAACTTTTTTCCAGACCTTGTCTTAGAGTGACTATGAGTTACTTTAAAGGGAAATAAGTGTTAGATATATGCAAAATTGTCTTTAAGGGCAAGTGGGAGATTGTTAGGGTTTGTGCCCTAAAATCCAATTTATTGGCATGTTATAAATAATTAAATTGTTTAATTATATGAGACTATTTATAAATGAACTAACGGGACATTATCATAGTTCTTGAGATGCATTGTATGTGATTTATGTGATTTACTTACAGAAGATATAAATCACAAGTTCCTTGTAAACTCAAAATATAGTTCGTAGTTGGTAATAAAATTGGGCGTTTCATTTGCAAATACTATAACACATCAACTAAGATGGTTTGTCTTGATCATAGAAGTGGAGACTTCTAGTTGATGTGTTGATATGTCTTAAGTGTGTAAGACATATTGAACTGGACCGCTATGAGATTAATTATTCAATTAATAACTGTCACATGAATAATTAATCTCACGACTTCTAATTTCATAGACTCTCAATCCTAAGAGGATAGTGAACCCGATCATGAAATGTAGGTTACTTTGATATATCAGGAGTGAGATATAGTTTAACGGTCAAAACCTCAGTATGTTGGGTAACCACACATATTGTTGAGGGAACACATATTCTCAAGATAGAATCCATAATCTCTTTCTATAGAGACATGAAATATCTCCTTGAGATAAGTTTAATGGGAACTGGTTATTCAGGGCCGGCCACTTTAGTAAGAGTCACTAAAGTTTATATTTTATGAAGTTAGATTTCATAAATATGAATAACTAAAAGATTAAATCAGGAACTCAAGGAATAAAATAGTTGTTTACAAAGTGACAGTTCATTATGACTTTGTTCACTATGGATATTTCATGGAGGGGTCAAATGATATCATATTAGAGTCTTGGGATATAATTTATTAATAAGGCCTAGAGTGCAATTATATTTCCATAGTGGTACTTGTTATATAATTAATGGTAACTTTGGGCTTGTCAAGAGTTGATACATAAGTCTGAGGCCCATTGAAACTAGAGTCTTATTAGTCCCTTTGGTCCTATCCCAAGCCACACACTTAAGCCTAATTGGACTGGCCCAAAAGGCTAACCCAATTAGATAATCAGCCTTTATTTAATAAGAGTTATTAAATAAGGTAACTGCTAAAAGGCAGTTAATGTGTACGTATGATTAAAAAGAAGAGAAAATAGTTTTTCTCTACAGAATCTAGGAAATACACCTTTCCAAAGGAAAATCAACGTACACAAGAACTGATTGAGAAACCACTCATCTTGGGCACCATGTGGAATTGGGATGAAGATTGAAGGTATTTTCAAGTTTTGTTTTTGAATCTCATTGCATCAAGGTATGCTTTCTTTTCTTTGTTCTAGAATTCAAGGTTACATGTTATCTCTCATGAATGAAGTAGATCCTCGTGTTTCTTCCGCTGTGGGTTTTGTATGAGATGCAGAACCAGTCCAATTAGGCATGATATTGAGCTTTCTTGGTTAAATGCTCTAGCAACCCTTTTTTGGTAACCTTGTGCATGATATTGAGCTTTCATCCTCTTCTCATCTATTAAGTCCAACTGTTCATTTCTTCCTCTCGTCCAATCCTCTTCTGGGACCTTGGTTTCTACCAGCACTTTTAAGGATTGTATCTCAACCTCAGTGGGAAGCACCGCTTCACTCCTATAAACCAAAGATTAGGGGGTTGTCCCAGTCGATGCATAGATAGAAGTTTTATAACCCCATAAGGCAAATGGAAGCTTCTCAGCCCAGTCCTTGTATGTCCCTACCATCTTGGCTAGGATATTCTCGATGTTCTTGTTGGCTACTTCTATGGCCCCATTAGTTTGCGGTCGATACGGTGAAGATTTATGATGCTCAATGCTATACAGTTCCATGATCCTTCAGAACTCTCCCTCGAAGTGGGAACCATTGTTGGAGATAATCTCTTGCGGTACTCCAAACCGGCAAATGATGTTGTTCTCTATGAATCGGGCCACTTGCTTGGCTTTTAACACGGAGTAGGAGGCTGTTTCTACCCACATAGTGAAGTAGTCAATTGCCATTAGGATGTATTCATTCCCATTTAAGGCCTTAGGAGCCATTCTTCTGATCACATCTATGCCCCAGACTAAGAAAGGCTAAGGAGAGGTCATACTATATAGCTTGCTTAGTGGTACATGGTTCAAGTTCGCATGTGTTTGGTAATCATGGCAAATTTTTACAAAGGCCACACAATCGGTGTCTATAGTATTCCAATAGTATCCCATCCTTAGGATCTTCTTTGCTAACATTCTCCCATTCATGTGAGGACCACAGATCCCTTGATGAACTTCTTCCATGACTCTTTCGGCTTCTTCTTACTTTAGACAATGAAGGTGTATACCATCATAGAATCTCCTATAGAGCTGACCTTCACATAGGATGTATTGCATCACCATCATCCTAACCAAATGGTGTCCTTTCTTATTAGCACTATCAAGATAAATTCCTAATTCTAGAAACTTCATGATATCATAAGACCAAGGAACTCCTTTTTCTATGGCCAAGGTTGTCAACTCTTCTTTCTCTTTGTGTACCAACTAATAACTTTGCTTGATTTCCAAAGGCCAAGTCCATACTCCTTTGGGTATTTTAACCATGGAGGCTAAAGTAGCCAAAGCATTTGTAAACCGATTCTGAGCCCTAGGGATGATATTGTATTCAATTTTGTTAAAGGTCTTTGTTAACTCCTCTAAGTATTGTTGGTAAGGATTTAGATGATCTTCTTTCACCTTCCACAACTTCTATGTTTGGGCTATGACCAAGGTCGAATCTACAAAGACTTCAGCCTCTTTTACTCCTAGCTCTCAGAGAGCTTCCGTTCTAGCGATACAAGCCTCATATTCTACCATGTTATTGGTTGCTTTGAAGTTCAACTTGATAGCTAAAGTATACCTCTACTTCGCCATGCATCATATCATGTAGCAAGGCCATAGCCATTCTTTGGTAGATTGCTCCTACATTCTTGAGCCTAAATGGCATTACTATGTAACAATAAATCCCCCATTCAGTGGTGAAAGTAGTCTTAGGCATATCCTTAGGATCCATTTTGATTTGGTTATATCCTGAAAAATCGTCCATGAAAGACATCAAGGCACTTCCAGTGGTGTTATCCACTAAGATGTCTATGTGAGGCAAAGGGAAGTCATCCTTAGGACAAGCCTTGTTTAAATCTCTAAAATCCACACAATTCCTAACTTTCCCATCCTTCTTGGGTATAGGCACTACATTGGCTATCCATTTAGCTTGGTGTATGGGTTTGATGAACCCTACTTTCAATTGCTTGGTGGCCTCTTCCTTGATCTTAAGAAGCCATTCAATTCTCATGCGTCTCAAATTTTGCTTGACAAGCACTATGTAAGGATGAGTATCTATGTGATGTTGTGCTATTTCGAGATCAATGCCGGGCATATCTTCATAAGACCCTGTAAACACTTCATGAAACTTTGTGAGAAGCTCTTTGAGATTTTTTCTTTCTTGTTCATTTAAGGTTGAGCCAATTTCAATTAAGCGTGGATTCTTATCATTGCCCAAATTAATAGTTTCAAGAATTGGTTCCATAGGTTCAATTTCCTTTTCCAATTGTTTATTAATTTCATTTTCAAATTCATTAGAATTATTTAAGTGCAGAATTTCAAGATTATGGGACACATCAAAATAAGCCAAATTAGAATTCATCTTATTAAAAATGTTGAAAAGTATATTGGAACTTGCATTACAAGATATCTTTCCCATGCTATTGGAAAACCCAACCCAAGTCCAATTGCTAAGTTTCCCATCAGTAGGCATGATGAATGCAGACAAATCACTTGGCTCTTTGGCGGTGATGGCGAGCACGTCCCCCTCCATTTTCAGTATAGCTCCCATTGCTTTAGTGTCCATGTAGTCCATCCAGTCGACCTCTTCTTGAACTTCCTTGATTACCACAGTAGGATTCTCCTTGAAAGTGAGCTTTTCTTCAAAGAATATCTCCCAGTCGGGATTCACTTTTCCATTCTCATCTACCTGGAGTTCGGGAAAGCCACAGAAAGGAAAGTCTCCTCCTTCCTTCACAATTTCCTATTGAGAGTACCAAGGTTCTTCTTGATTCTGTCACAACGTTCACAGAATCCCAAACCTTCCTTGGTCAGTTAGGTCTTGAAGTCGGGGAATTCAGCCACCTATCTTCCTTCCTTTACAAGACCCAGACTAGGTATGTACCCCCATCTTCCTCATCATTGCAATCACCTCATGACTACAATACAAGAGTAATCCGTTCTGTACCTTTCATCCTTTAATCCATATTTAGTCATGTTCACAAATTCAAAGCCGTTCATTTAAAGCTCATTCCCTCCCTCTTCGAGTCCACAAACAGGTGCTAGGATCTCACCATCGCCAAGCACTACAGCAATCCCTCCTTTCCTTGGGATTTTCATCTTTTGGTGCAAAGTAGAAGAAATGGCTCCAATGGGATGAAGCCGTGCCCTCCCCAAGAGAAGCTTGTAGTTAGAAGTGATGTCCATTATGAGATTCCACAATTGTTTCCAACGGACCAATTTTGCAAGGAGCTTTGAAAGTCCCCATAACCTTCCTTGAAGTGTTGTCATATACCCTTATAGTTAAAGGGGAAGGGATGATTGTCTCCACGTCTTAACCTATCTTAAGAGCGGTCCTGAATGGGCACATATTCAATGCATATCCATTATCAATAAGCACCATTGGAACCTTAGCACCCATGCACTCGATGATGATTTGCAAAGGCCAAGTATGAGTGGCTCCTTCGGGAGGAAGTTCTTTGTCGGAAAAGGTGAGAAAACAATGAGATGGGGACTCAAATCCCATGAGAGATAAAACCTCTTGAGGTGTAGTTTCTATAGTAACTTCTCTCCCATTCAAAGCGTCCAAAAGAGCACTATGATGTTTGTGAGAGGCCATTAGCAAGCCCCATACAGATACATGAGCTTGAGTTTTCTTTAATTAAGTCAAGTCCCTATTCTCCTCTTCTTTCTCTTATTTCCCATTAGGTTCAGCGGGTTTCGTTCCTTCCTCCATGTTCCTATCGGGATGATCCTTCTACAGAAAGGATGGCTTGTAATGTTTTCCACTCCTAGTGATATTTGCTACATTTATGGAATTGGGTGCTTTAGCGGTGGTTGCTCCTCCCCCATATGTCTTCTTGATTGGAGGCTTGCTCCCCCCTTTATCCAATTGTCCATTATTGATGGCATCTTCAATTCTAGTCCCACAATCACACAACTCTCCAAAGAACTAATAGGCGATGACAAAAGACTACTATTGTATGCCGGAAGCAAGTTCTTGATAATCATGTTGGTTTGGTCCTTCTCATTTGGCCTATTAACCATTTTGGATGCTTTCCCTTTCCACCTCGTCATGTATTCGGAGAAAGTCTCCTCGACTCCATACTTAATGGTCTCCAAATCTCTCAAATTTACATCAATCATGGTATTGAATATGAATTGATCCACAAATAGTTCCACTAGCTCATTCCAATCTTTGGTCTTGCTTGGATCCAAGCTATAGTACCATTTCGATGCACCTCCCATGAGTGATAGATGGAATGCATGTATAGTTTTCCTCTCATCCAACCCTTTCATTTCGGTAATGCTTATATATCTCCTAACATGTTGCTTAGGATCCCTAGTCCCGTTAAACATTTTCGCATCGAAAATCTTGAACTTGGGAGGCAAAGCGATAAGGGTTTTGGAACTCAATCCACTCATGTTGTAGAGACAATCATCCATCCCTTGAGCCTTGCGAAAGGCTAGTTGCATCTTCTCCATATTTTCTTTCATAGCCACAATATCCACGATAAGTTTCTCAAATTGCTTGTTTCTCTCATAATTGGCCTTGTCTCTTTCATCCCATTCCTCTCTTTCTTCTTCTTCATGTATCTCTATGTGCATAGTTTTCTTGAGCTTGCTCTCCTCTAGCTGGGAGAGACGACCTTCTATCTTCTTGAGAGCCTCACCTTGTTCTTCTATTACTTTGTATATCTTTTGTGCAATTGTGTCATCAATTGGAGAAGCCATTTCTTCTAGAGATACTTCTTGAAATATCTCTTCTTGATTGTGACCTCAACCTTAATCAAACATCTTTCGTTCTCTTCTCTGATCCAAATCAGAGTGGGGATGTGCTTGTCGATCTTGGTAGTGCAATGGTGCCTGAAAAGAATTCCCATATTTTATTAAGCCCATGTCCTAATTAAATGGTTTTCTTATTTAGATGTTCTTAGAAAATCTTTAAGTCCATTTTAATGAAGGCCAATTACAAGAATCACCCTCTTTTCTCTCATGAACCTTGCCCCTTGTTTCATTGGGTTTAGTCCATTTACAATAAAGCTCTCATTTTACTCTTGTGGGCTTTCATTAGAACGTGCTTAAGGATTTTCAACCCTTTTTCTCAAATATGGGCCAACACTGTATTCATCACCTTTGGGCTCTTCTCTCTTCATTCATTACCAACTTTTTTTTCCTTTTCTTTTTGAAGTAGCCCTCTAGCTAGAATACGTTGTGGCCTTGATCTCAAAGCTTATGAATCTCTCATCATTTTTGGCCTTGGCATACAACAAGGAGGCCCAATACTAGGGAGTTTCATGTTAACTTTATAGGATGTTAGATGCTAGGTTCATTGCAGATTTGTTACCTTAGGCCCAAGGTTCTCCTTTTCAAGAGAGGCCTTTTGATTTAGGCTTATGCTAGAAACTAGGCTATGGCCCTATGAACCTTCCAAGTTAAAACATACCTTTGGACTTTGGGACAAGCCTCTTATATATGAGAAATTTTTTTGCTTCCCAATGTCTTAGGGTTTGCCATAACACTTGGGTCATCCTTTCAATTTTTATATCTGTTATTTATCCTTTAGAATTAGGTGAACACAAGGTATATAGTTGAACAAAAAAGAGATATAAAGTGCACCCTCTTTTGATAAGATCTAGGATCTCTCTAAGTGTGGGTAAGCTCCTTAAAGCTAAAGAGATAGATCAATAGTTCACTCAGAACTAGGTGGGTCATGATTCCAACCATAGGCCTAAATGGACCATAATAGATTGGTGGCAAACCGTTAATGTACTCAAAGCCCATTATAGGTGATGCTACGGATTGTCAGTTGGTGGGATGAACTTAGGAAGATTTTGGCCCGAATGGAGCCTCTACCTTTCCACTTATCACCAACAATGGCAAAGGGACAAAAGAAACAAGTAAAGTGTGTGCAAACAAATATTGAATGAGCCTTTATTAGGATTAAGAAATGGAACACATTGGAATCAAACTCTTTATTCCCAATGGAGTCGCCATTGTGGGAATAAGCACCAGCGACGGTGTGGTGTCATCCTCGCAACGGGTGAGTACGCCTTGGCCTAGGGTGGACCATAGCGGAGAAAAATGGAGTTGCCACCTAGATTAGTTCTAGAAACCATATATTAGCGCCCTTCTTAGAAGGACTGATCTACTACTAGAGCACATGTCCGAAGTTTAGGTTTGGGTATGGGAAGGTGTTAGGCACCCAACCCCACCCGACCTGTGGGTTAGCTTCCGCTCATTGTGTTCCACGTCTTAATCCCATTAAAGGCACACTTAATATTGTTATCCTAACTGACACACACCCTAGCATGCATCTAAAGCAAGCAAAGATGGCATATTTATCCCAAAACCTAGCATTTATCTATCATGGCATTTAAACACTCATTTCCAAGGGCAGAAACACAGCATAGCAAAATCAAACAAGCATGTTACTTCATATAAACATCAATGAGGGTATTCAAACAAACATGTTCATGTTCATCACCAAGGCAAGATCATATTCAAAAGTGATGCATGTCCATGTGAATGCATGACTTAACTCACTTACCTTACTGCATCACAGCACCTATGCATCAATGTGCGTTCATATTATATGCATGTTCTTGGTAATCAATAAATCAAAATCCTAATTGACATAATTGAGATAAAACAAGCAAAACAAAGCAAAACAGAGAAGAAAATGCTAAAAGATAAGAAAAACAACTCAAACAGAGGCATGTTGCATAAATAAAGTAAGGAAACAAAAGCAAAAAGGCTTGGATTAAGGTTTCTGGGCACGAGTATGCGTGTGCATACATAGGGCCTGCGTGCGCAACCCAGTTGTATGTGTACACATACTTCGAGTATGCATACACAAGCAGTAAGCATGTGCACACATACACGCCCTAAACCCTAACCCAGAAAACAGAAACATTAAACAAGCAGAAGCTAAAATCTAATAACTTAACATGCTTAACGCAGAAAAGTGAGATAAACCTAAACTAAATAGGCATGTCAAAGCACATATAAAGCAAACAAAACATATAAAACAAGAGGAAAACAAAGACAAAGCTTAGAACCTTTACCTCTAAACAAAGGCTCCTTAGCTTGATTTTAACCATTCCCCTCAATTAATCTAGTCATAGCCAAACAAAAATCAATTAGTAAACCTTTGAAACTCAAAGATCAAGACCAGAAAATGTCTCAATCATAAAAATATTGACTTGAAGGTGTTTTGAGAAAAACACCCTCTTTGATTCACTATTTTCTAGTGAATCTTGCGTGTTTTCCTCAAAAATCATCCTCCCCTTTATAAATCTACCATTTAAGGCTTATATAGTTGAAAATAGCGGTTTGGGGCGACTCCCAGACGATGTGGGATTCATTCCAAACCAAGTTTTAATGTAGAAAAACTTTCCTTTTTGGTTTCTAGAACCCTAGCATGCATATGCATGCCCTAGGGTTTCCATGGTCTTTATTTTCCAAAAAAGAAAAACTTATTTAGTGCAAAAAAAGTTATATTTTCCCAAAAACACTTCCTCAAGTCAATTTCTATCCGATTGGGCCCTAAACCAATCTTAGGCTTTAGAATTCCAACATCATTGGGGAACGTGGGCCCGAGTCTTAACGGGTACAAAATGCAGTATCTACAATATGTTAATGACATGATTGTCATGTCCAAGGATAGAGGAGGAGGTCACATAACCAATTTGAGAAAATTCTTCGAGATGATCAAAGAGTATAGACTGAGATCGAACCTATAGAAATGCACTTTTGGAGTAACTGGTGGAAAATTGTTAGGCTTCTAGTAAATGATAGGGGGATCGAAATTGACCCATCAAAGATCGAGGCCATATTGCATATGCCTCCGCCTAAGAGTGAAAAGGAGATAAGAGGATTCTTAGGCCAGTTGCAATACATTAGCTAATTCATTGCCAAACTCACCTCCACTTGTGAATCCATCTTCAAACTTCTAAGGAAGAATGAACCTCATACAAGGAATGACGAGTGTCAGAAAGCCTTTGAACTTATCAAGGAGTATCTTCTCCACCCGCCTATCTTGGTACCTCCAGAACCTGAGAAACCTTTACTCCTCTATCTCTCAATCATAGAGGATGCAGTAGGGAGCATGTTAGCACAAGAAGATGATGATAATAATGAAAGATCTGTGTATTACTTGAGCAAGAGTTTCCATGACTATGAGACTAGATACACACCCATAGAGAAATCATGCTTTGCTCTTGTGGGTTGGGCTGTACAAAAATTGAGACATATCATCCTACCTTCCTAGTATGGATAGTTGCTAAAATGGACCAGTTGAAGTACCTATTTGAGAAGCCTGCCTTCAGTGAAAGGTTGTCAAGATGGTTGATCCTATTGGCAGAATTTGATTTGAAGTATGTGGCTAGAAAAAACCATTAAAGGAAGTGTCGTGTCAAATTTTTGTGCTGAGAACCCTATAGAGGGAGAAGGTGGTAAGGAGGATTTCCCAAATGAGGTATTTTAGATATACAACTAGGAGCATGGATGATGTATTTCGATGGAGCCATGAACCAATATGGAAATGGGATAGGGGTACTTTTAATCACCCTCGATGGATCTCATGTACCTTTGGCCACTTAGTTAAATTTCGAAGCAACCAATAATATGGTAGAATGGCTTGTATTGCTGGAATGGAAGCCCTATGAGAGCTAAGGGAAAAGGAAGCCAAAGTCTTTATGGATTCAACGTTGGTCATAGCCCAAGCACAGAAGTTGTGTAAGGTGAAGGAAGAACACCTAAAGCTTTACCAACAATACTTAGAGGAATTGACAAAGACCTTCGATAGGATTGAATACACTATGATCCCTAGAGCTCAGAATCAGTTTGCAAATGCTTTGAATACTTTAACTTCTATGGTTGAAATACCCGAAGGAGTATGGACAAAACCCTTAGAGATTGAGTAGAAATATCAACTGGTACATAAAGAGAAGGAAGATTTGGCCGTCTCAGCCATAGAAGAGGAAGGAGTCCCTTGGTTTTATGACATGAAGTTTCTAGAATTAGGAATCTACCTTGATGGTGTCGGAAAGATGGAAAGTCATTATTTAGGATGATGGCAATGCAATACATCCTATGTGGAGGTCAACTCTATAAGAGGTCATGTGATGGGGTCCATCTTCATTGTTTGAAGAAAGAAGAAGCTGAAAGAATCATGGAAGAATTCTACCAAGGGATATGTGGTCCTCACATGAATGGGAGGATGTTGGCAAAGAAAACTTTGAGGATGGGTTACTACTGGAATACGATGGAAATCGATTGTGTAGACTTTGTGAAAAGTTGCCATAACTGCCAAACCCACGCCAACTTGAACCATGTGCTACCTAGTGAGCTATATAGCATGACATCTCCTTGTCCTTTCTCAGTATGGGGCATAAATGTGATTAGAAGGATAGCTCCCAAGGCTTCGAATGGGCATGAGTACATCCTAGTCGTGATTAACTACTTCACCAAATGGGTAGAAGTAGCTTCCTATTCCATTTTGAAGGCCAAGCATATGGCCTAATTCATAGAGAACAATATCATTTTCCTGTTTGGAGTACCACAAGATATCAACTTTGACAATGGCTCCCACTTTGAGGGAGAGGTTTGAGGGATCATGGAGTTGTACAACATTAAGCATCACAAGTCTTCGACATATCGACCACAAACTAATGGGGCCGTAGAAGCAGCCAGCAAGAATATCAAGAACATCCTAACCAAGAAGGTAGTGACATACAAGGATTGGGCCGAGAAGCTTCCATTTGCCTTGTAGGGGTATAGGACTTCTATATGTGCATCAACTGGAGAAACTCCCTACTTTTTGGTTTATGTAAGCAAAGCGGTGCTTCCTATTAAAGAGATACAATCTTTGAGAGTATTGGTGGAGACCAAGGTCCTAGAAGAAGATTGGATAAGAGAAAGATATGAACAATTGGCCTTGATAGATGAGAAGAGGAATAAAGCCCAATACCATGCACAAGGTTATCAAAAGAGAATTGCTAGAGCATTTAACATGAAGGTGAAACCTAGAAACCTTAAGGAAGGAGATCTAGAGATGAAACTTTTGATCCAAGAGGAAAAATGAAGCCAAGATGGTCTGGGCCTTTTGTTATCAAGAAGATCATGCTAGGAGGCGCTACAAGAATTATAGATTTGGATGGAGAAGAGGTGCTCTACCCAATCAACATTGACCGGCTTCAAAAATATAACATTTAAAAAGAAAAAAAAAAGCCCACTAGGTTGAAAACCCGAAAGGACAACCTAGGAAAAAGTTAGGGCAAAGGAACCCCGCTAGGTTGAAAACCCGAAAGGGCAATTTAGGCAAAAGATAGGGGAAAGGACCATGGGCATGGCGAATATTCCCTCAAGGATGTCATGGGCAAAAATTTCATGGCACAAAAAAAAAAGAAAAAAAAGAAAGAAAGAAAAGGAAAATAAAGACAATAAGCAAAGATAATAAAATGGTTGATTCTCTCATTGTTCAAATTAAAAGATGATAAATTGTTTTCATAGGGGATTTGGAACATTCCATTCCTTTCTTAACTCAAATGAAAAGACATGGAATCATAAAGTGTAGAAAAGTAAAATTTGGGGCATATTAGGGTAGTCACTTAGTCCTTTTCCTTTTGTTGGACTTCTTGTGATCATTCTCTTCCCTATAGATTGCTCTTATATCAGTAGATAACCAATCTTTGTATCCCAAAGTTGGATGGAGAAACTGAGGAAAATGAATGTCCTTATTCATCGCCCTTCGAGGCCAAGTTTCATGAATTGTGCCCAAGATTCTCTTAGTGAATGCTAAGGTATGGTAAGAACCATTGCCATAAGGTACCCCTTAATAGTCGCCAAATTGTCAAGCAATGGGACGTGTAGGATAATAAGAGCAACGACGAAGCCCAACCAAAGGTACACAGTTTTCCTTAAAGCCACAGCTAGACATGGCCTTGATGCGCCGCCATTCTACCACCCATTGGATGTCCATAGAACATGTTTTATGAAGGTTTGGAAGCCTCTCACGGCTGTTTTATAGTGAAAAACGTTGGCTAGGGTTTTTTCTTCCTAGCAACATGCGTGCATATGGTCATGGATATGTACGCCTGCGTACACATATGTGCGTATGCGTACGTAGGTTCATTAGGGTTTCAGATTCCCTTTCCTATTTGGAGTGTGATTTCCATACCAAGGCTTCTCCCATGATTCCTATAGCCTAAAGGACTACTCAAGACAGATTTGAACTCAGATTTTCATTCATCAAAGGAGAAGGAAAAGCAATAAAAATGCACACATATCCCATAAGTTGTAAATAAGTACATGTCTTAAAATAAAAGCAGAAATATAAAGATGTTCTTAAATACAACCCAATGTCCCAAATAAAATCTAAGTGTAGAAGATAATGCTACAAAAGAGAAAAAAAGAAAAAAGAACTGGAAAAAATCTGTCTGTCTGTCTGTGTGTTTGTCATGCCTACAGGATCACTGTCGGTAGTGCCTCTTCCTCGGTGAGAGCTCTGAGTCGCCTTCAGGTCATCATCATCATCATCATCAACTTGGGCATACCCTCCAGGCCCATAGATCTGCTTGGAATACTCGATCACCTCCAACTTAAGTTTCCCAACAAGTTAAACAAACTTTGCATGCTTCGCTACAGTGGGCTGAATTTGAAAAGAAGACGATGTCAAGATAAGCCTAAGAAATGTAAAGAAGAAAGTGCAAAGGATAGGGATAAAGAGAACTCACTGCTCGTGTGCGCTAAGGAAAAGGATAGCCATGACATTCAGGTTATGCCCCACAGGACGCTCCCGAGCAAACCCATCAGGACCATAGGTGTAGATCGACCAAGGCAAATGAGTAGGGTTAATAGGGCCGCCAACAACTGGGACAGCCGCGCCCTGAAACGATCGCCACGTTGAGTATCATCACATACAGGATATACAAGATAAAAGGAAAAGAGAGATAGAAGAGAGAAAGTACATACCTCGATGTGAAAAGGAGCCATGATGTGAGCCTCATTGAACTCATCATAGTCAAAATTGCCTAAGAGCTGTTGGGCATAGGGGATGCCAATCCCCCACAGCTCACGCATCGAATTTGTCATTGAAAGCAAGGCAAGTATGAATGGAGGAGGATCCATTTGAACCTGAGGTATATCCTCACCCACTAGCTGGTAAGAAGCTCTCTCAGCTAGGTATAAAACCCTCAAGCAAGCACCCTCCAAGGGCTGAGTGGTCCCCGAAGAGATGATGGCAACTGCCTCTAGACCTGAGTCAGCCACAAGAGGGATACCCACCCAAGGCCCCCAAGTAATTTGCAAAACCACTCATGGTTAGAAAGAAAACCTTTGAAGCATGCAATGACAATTAGGAAAGAAAAATTTTAATCACTTCCTCAAAAGAGAGGCCGTTAAGATGAGCACGGATTGAAAGGAAGTCCTTCAGGTCCACATCCGCACCATGAGCAACGAGGTTGTAGTTCAAAGCCCAACATTGCAAGGATCGTAAAGAATACAAATACAGTTTGCAAGATGAAAGTTTGCAAGAAAAGAGATGTCAATTTCCAAGAAAGAAAGTGCAGTACAGTTTGCGAGATGATAGTTTGCAAGCTAAAGTATGGATATAGTTTGCAAGAGCATGAAATGCAATTTTGTAAACCTAGATGACATATGAATAAGTATAGTTGGAAAAGTACGAAGTACAATTTGGGAAACTACATGAGAAAGGGAAAGAGATCAAACCTCAAGGAGCTTCCAAGGCCCCACTAATTGGTGTAGAGTCCCCTAGCTGAGTGTGTCCATGGCTGAGTAAAGGTAGGCAAGACAAGTCTAGCCCCAATTCGCCTCCCGCGCATGCTTAAAGTCGTGGAAGAGGGTGAGTCACCTCAAAGACACAGTCTGTCCTCCATTGGCAAACAGAAATGCCCAGTAGGTACAATAAGAATGCCCTGGCCATTCGGGCACAATCATTAGGCATAGCCTGAGAAAGAGGCCTGTGGTCCCTCTTCAAGTCAAAGTAGCGGATATGCTCACTCAAATACCTACATCGCAGTAGATCTACTCCTAGCTAAATGCCCAACTCACCTTCCAAGTTGTTGATGGACCCATCAGCTCTTAGATAAGTTATCCGGTGGAAGACATAAGGAGTCACTGTCAACTCCCTCCCAGCAATGTGAAAGGTGTGGGTAGTATCCCACCACCTCTTGGACTTGCACTAGTATGCCATTGGTAGAACTCTCCAGAAGCAAGCGCATGATGGGCTCAAAGACAGCCGCACTCACCAAGGCCTTAGTATTCTTCGACAAGGCCTGATACCACATAAAGATGCGACCAAACATTGCTCTTACCAAAAAAAGGAGGCAAAGCCTGAGAAAGACAAGAAAAGGCGCATAAGAATCATCATTGGATAAGCAAAATAAGTGAAAAAAAAAATCAAATTGGGTGAAAATGAAGTTTCTGAGTGCCAACAATGCATATGCAGGGCCCGTGTATGCGTACATAGGGTTCCTGCATGCGTACGCTTACTAGGGCATGCATCCGTATGAATTGATGAACGCGGACATGTACACATCAAGAGTAGGTGCGTATGCATGAATACTAGCTGCGCACGCATGCATGACACATGCGTATGCATGAACGCAGACGGAACATATTCTTTGACAATTTTAGCGTGCCATGAATCAAAACTTGTCCTAAACTTGTTCCTACCCTTCCTAGGACATCAGGTTTTCATCTAAACCCATCCCACAAAGAAACCCAAGCAAACAAATTAAAATAGAAGATCATAGCAAAACTATAAAATGAGAAAAATTTGAAAAACTTACCAATCCGGCCTGTGCACCCCTCGAAAGATGGTTTTGTGGCTTAAAGATCAGTGGAAGGTACTCCAGTAATGTTATGGCTCCACCCCAATGGGTGAGATTGAAGACTTCACCAGAGACCATGTAGGAGGTCTTTTTGGTTTTGGGTGCCATTGGAGAAGATGAGAGAGTTTGAGAGAAGAAGATAAAGAGAATAAGAAGATGAAGAGAAAGAGAGGGAGTTGACAGGTTGTAGGGAAAATGAAGAGATGAAGAAGATGAAGAGAATAAGAAGAAAAGGAAACGGTTGGTAACGATGGAAAAAATGAAGAAGTGGGAAAGACACCCAATGGCTAAACTACATGTAGTTTAGACTTCCACTAAACTACGTGTGGTTTAGTGTGTATATATATATATATATATAAATATAATATCCCCAGTAGACTTCTGGAATGTAGGAAATGCATGGAAAAATTAAAAACATCCCCAGTAGATCATGAAACATCAGAAGTTACAAAGATGCACTAAAATGACGGAAATACCCTTTAAGGGGTTGAAAGACATGAAAATGTTAAAAATGTTCCCTAGAAGGTTAGAATGCCTAAAACACTCCCCAGTGGATTAGAAGTCACCAAGGAAACTCCCTTACAGATTAAAACCATCAACCAACTCCCTAGTGAGTCACCAAAAGAAGAATTTTCCCCAAGTGAATTCAAATCATCAAGGACTTCCCCGTAGGTCCGAAATGTCAAGACAACTCCCTTGTGAATCATGGATAGAAATATTTTCCCTAACAGATCAAAATCATTAAAGATTTCCTCGTAAATCTCCCCAGTAAGTTGAGGATTACCCATAAAGCTCCCTCGTGAGTTAAAACCACCAACACCAACTCCTCAGAGAGTCATTTTCCCAGTGGATCATACATCACCTAGGACTTCCTCATAAGTTGACAGTTATCAATGAAAGGTCCCCTTGCGAGTCAGAATCACCAAGAAAACCCCATGCATGTTGGGAAGCCCGCAAGTGAGCTTTCCATCCAAGATTGTCACCATACTTGTGCACATATCCTTCAGGAATTAAATATGCAGGCACCAATCCCCAAGACAAGAAGAGAAAAGAAGAATATTGAACCTGAGTACATATCCTTCTTGGAATTGAACATGTACACCAGAATTGAGGCGCAACCCACCTAGAATAGAAAAGGTTGAGACAAAGGTAAGAGCCACTTAGAAAAGAAGAGATTAAGATTGAGGCAAAAACTACCCAGAGGTAAGAGCCATTCAAAATAGAAGAGATTAAGATGAAGACAGAAAATACCCAGAGGTAACAGCCACCCAGAGAAGTTTTAGGCAAGAGCCCCAGATGGACACCACAGATATGTATCCTTTTAGCTCATAAAAGCACCTTGTTTGCTTGGTTGATGGTTGAGGTTGTTGGCCATGTTTGTATTTCTTTTTTTTTAATGATTCTAGTATAGTGAGTCACTCATCTTTTGCTTGCAATTGGCAAACTAGGTTCTTGGATAGTGAACTTGTCGTTACTCATTTCTTGAGTAAAACCTAAGGGATTTCGGACATACGAATCCCATGCAACTCTACAGAGTTGCACCCCGCCCAATGTATGCGTGTTGTCTGTCATGTGCGTGGGTTGGGCCCGAGCTGTATGTCAAAACAAAATATTTTGTCTCTTATTCTTTTGATTCTATTAGCGGAGCTCACGAATCAAAAGAATGACATCTGTAGATACTGCATTTTGTATCCCTTACGACTCAGGCCCTCGTTCCCCAATGATGTTAGAATTATAAAGCCCAAGGTATGTTTAGGGCCCAATTAAATGAAAATTGACTTGAGAAATGTTTTTGAGGAAAATATAACTTATTTCTGGAGGAAACAAATTATTTTTGGAGTCGTCATCTAGTTTTTGCAATGGTCTAGGAACCATATATATAGCATCCTTTTCAAGGAAGGACCTTTGATCTTACTACTAGAGTATGGGTTCGAAATTTAGGTACATTCTTGGGAAGGTGATAGGCACCCAAGATTGCCCAACCCTAAGGTTGGCCTCCTATCATTGTGTCTTAGTCTTAAGCTTATTAAAAACATATTCAACACTTTGTATCCTAACTCACACACACACACTAGCATGCATCTAACATACAACATAGCATCATTCATCCCAAAACACATATCTATCCATAAAGCAATAAGGAGCCAAACACACATGAGAAACCCTAGCATGTGAAACTCTATCATACATCTCAAGACAAAGCAGCAACCCAAACATGGCAGCAAAGAAAATCATATCATAAATCAAAACAAGGCATTAACTTCATACACATATATCAAGGGAGGATTAAACAATCAACATGCATGTTCATGTGAATGCATAACTTACCTTGCAGCATCTTAGCACCTATGGCATCATGAATGGGCATATTAATGCATGTCCATGGCATTAAGATTAAGAAACAAGAAGACAAACCCTAATCTAGCATACAATAACAAACAAACATGTAACAAAGAAAAAAGCAGTTTAAAAGCATATAAGAAGGTTAAAACAGAGGCATATTAGGTAAAACAAACAAAGCAAAAGAAACATGAAAATCAAAATAAGGTTTTAGGGCACAAGTACGCATGCGCATACATAGGCTTGCACACGTAGGCCAGTTGTATGCATACGCATACTTCGAGCCTGCATGCGCATACAAAAGTATGTGTACATAGACACGCCTGAACCCTAACCTAGAAACAGACAAGCAAAAAAACAGAGCAAAAAAGAAAACCTTAGTTCTAGCAGCTAAACATGCTTAGAAACATCAAACAAGCATAAGACTAAACTAAGAAAACATGTTATAACATAAACAAAGTAAGAAAAACAAATTAAACAACAAAAGAAAGACTAAAAAGAGAAAGAAATGTTGAAGCTTGATACCTCAAAAAGGAGTTCCCAAGCTTTGATTTTGATCGCTCCCCTCAGTCAAATCTATCACAAGTCATTAAACAAGCGATTAGCCACGCCAAAAAAGGTTCTAATCAAATAAAATTGACTTGAGAGTGTTTTGTGAAAAACTCCCTTTTGATTCACTACTTTCTAGTGAATCTTAGGTTTTTCCTGTGGGATTTCTGTGTGTTTTGAAAATGTACCATGTAAGGCTTTTTTATAGTGGAAAAAATGGGGTTTGGAATGGCTCCTTGACAATGTGGGATTCATTCCAAACCTCAACCATTAGCAGAAAACTTGCATTTTCCTTACTTTTGAAACCTTAGCTCCGTACACAAGAATGTGCCTGCGTACGCATGCTTTGGCCCACGTACGCAGGCCGTTGCCCACGTACGTGGGCCAGGGCCACTTTGGTTATTTATTTTCAAAAATAGATTTTTGCTCATTTAAAAAGCTATATTTTCCATTTTAACATTTCTCAAGTCAATTTGATATTTGATTAGGCTTTAAACTGGCCTTGGGCCTTAAAGTTTGAGCATCATTGGGGCATCATTGGGGAACGAGGGCCCGAGTCGTAAGGGGTACAAAATGCGGTGTCTACAGGCGTGTGTACGTATGCACGTGTATGTGTACGCATGCTCAAGCTTCGTGTGTGCTTGTTTCATGCATGCGTACGCATACACGTGCATGTGCACGCATGTTAGAGTTCCAGAAACTATGAAAGGCAAGTTTTCTACATTTAAACTCGGTTTGGAATAAATCCCACATCGTCTGGGAGTTGCCCCAAACCCTTATTTTTTGACTATATAAAGACATAAAAGGTATTTTTTAGAATAGGACGAATTTCAGTGGTAAAACGCATAAGATTCACTTGAAAATAGTGAATTCAAGAGGGAATTTTTCACAAAACATCCTCAAGTCAATTTTGTTTGATTAGGACCTTTTTGGTCTTGATCTTTGAGTTATAAGTTTGCTAATCTGTCTTTGATTTGATTGTGAATAGATTGACTGAGGGGAATGGAAAAAATTAGACTCTAGATAGTTCTAGTATTGAGGTAAAGTTTCTAACTTTGGCTCTTTGCTTTTCTTTATTCTTCCTTTGTTCTTGTGTTTATATATAATTTTTAATTGCTTTAATATGTTTGTTTAGCTTAGGTTTATTTCACGTTTGTGTTTGAAGCATGTAGGTTGTTAGATTTCTTCTTTCTATTGTGTTTTCTATGCTCTCCGTTCTGGTTTTTTGGGTTTAGGGTTTTAGGTGTGTATATGTGCACATGTAGTTTGCATGTGTACGCATACAGTTGGGATGCGCAAGCATACAGTTGGGAAACCCTAAATTTGTTTTCTGTTTGTTTTCTTTTGTTTTATTAACATGTTTAGCCTCTGTTTAACCAAATTTTCACATCTATATACATCTATTTACTCTATTTTGTTCTGTTCATTTGTTTTAACTTTTCTATGCATATTAGGGTTTCTTTTTTTTAGATGCAATAACAAGCTTATCTAGATTTGTTTGGTAATGTCTTTCCTTTGTTAATATATGCTTATATGCCATGATATATGTATGTTAGGTTTGAGATGACTATGCCATGATTGTTTGCTCTTAGATGCATGCTGGTGTATGTATGAGTTAGAATAATGTGTTGAATATGCCTTTAACGAGATTAAGACTTGGAACAAAATGAGTGGAAGCCAACCCACGGGTCGGGTAAGGTTGGATGCCGTACCCATACCTAAACTCCAGACACGTGCTCTAGTAAAGATCAGTCCTTCCACGAAGAGTGCTATATTTATGGTTCTTAGACCTAAACTAGGTGGCGACTCCATTTACACCATCCGCCATGGTCCACTCTAGGCCAAGGCGTACTTCCCATGAAGGAGGATGAAACCCACGTTGCGGGCGCTTGCGTTTACATCCATGTGTCATACCCTAAAAAAATGGTAAATAAAAATAAATCTTTTTCAAAAAATGCATATACACCTATATATACACTCATATACCCATATACATACACGTGTATTGATAAGTGGATGTATATGTGCATGTATGTACACTTGTTTTCATAAAAGCTAAACTCATTCTTTTCACCAAAAAAATAAACCTGTTTCAAAATGCATATACACTCATATATCCATATACATACATGTATATTGATATACGGATGTATATACGCGTATATGTACACTTGTTTCATAAAAATAAAGATGGATTTTTATTTTTAACCAAAAACCCTTTTCCAAAAAAATACATGCATTCTCTCATAAATCATTTTAAAAAAAAACAAAAAACAAAAAACATTTCTAAACATCATATGTTTTCCAAAAGGTCATGACCCAATTTAAAAAAAAAATATGTCGCATAGCTTTCAAAGACACGTATGCGAGTATATAGGTGCGTACATGTAAATGTACCTACACATATACGTACGTGCGTTCATGCATCCATGCTTTAGAAAAATGCATTTTCTCACTCATGTATCACCTCTTTTTCAAAGGATATACCCATTTTTCAAAAAAAAAATAAAAATGTTTTCAAAAACACCCTTGTTTTCAAAAATATATGATGTTTTCAAAAATACGTCGTTACACCATTGGTTTTTTTTTTTTTTTTTTTAAAAAAAAAAAAAAACCCTTTTCAAAAAGTCCTTAACCTTTTTCAAAAATCAAAAAAAAAAAACCTCTTTCGTTTAGAAAAATACCATTATAATTTCCTTTTTTTTTTCAAGAAAAAAAAAACCATTTTTCCAAAAAAAAAAAACTCTTGTGGTTTTTCAAAAATCCACTTTTCAAAAAAACCTATGTTCAATTTTTTTTTTTTTTCAAAAGATCACCATCATGATTTTCTTTTAAAAAACTCCATCATTTTTCAAAGAATATACTCACGATGGCAAAAAAAAAAAAAAACCCTTTTTAAAAAAAAATCCTTTTCAAAGAGTGTTGTCATTTTCAAAAAATGTAATCATCTCTCAAAATGTCTTTTCAGATTATCTATTTTCAAAAAAACAAAAAAACCTTCTAAAAAAAACTTTTTCAGTTTTCACCTTTTTTCAAAATCTACCTCGTAACTTTTTCGAAATAAGAAAATCTTTTTCCAAAAAGGGGTTATACATTTTTCAAAAATCATGCATTTTGCTTTCCTTGAAAAAAAAAAAAAAATCATGGCATGACCATTTTTCAACCATCTTCTTTTTAAAAGCATACATACCTTTCTTAAAAAAATCATCTTTTTTAAATTGTTCTTGTGGGGTTAAAGAATTTGACAACCCCGGCCCACTTTATGCCAAGCCCAAGGCCCACGCCGAGGAGGAAGAAACGGCCGAGGACGAATGAAGAAAGCCCAAATGGCCCAGAAACATCGCCGAGGACGGTCCTGTCCTCGGCAAACCCAAATCCTAGAAAGGAAGGGCAGCACGCCATCAACGTTAACCTTCCAGAACGTCCCAAGAAAAGGAACGAGTACCATGGGTCAGCCATGAGAGCATGGTGGAGGAGCAATTCAAGAAAAAACTGTCACCTCTGTATTAAATGCCCATAACTAACGTTCTGGCCGCATTAATGAGGAAATGATCCCTGAATAGAACAGTTCCTACTTGGTTGCTGCAACTCACAGAAGGTTTGGGAAGGTGGCTGATGGGACAGACACTCGAGTAGTGACTTGCATGATCAACAAATGGAGGGCCAAGATCAACTGAAATGGGCTATATAGTGTAAGAAACCCTCCATGGAAGAGGGATGAAAAATGAGAAATAAATAATACTGTAGCAACTTGCATGAGCTCTGGAACCATTGTAACCAAGCACTGAAGAACTAATAAGAACAACAAGCTCCTTGGATAAGGGCCAGGGACAGAGTTTTACACTTTAAGTCCACGTCTTTGTTATTCAATCCACTCATAACCACGTTTAGTTATTGTAACCCTCACTAAGGCCCAGTTCTTCAACCCACTCTTTATAAATTTATTGTATTGGGCTAGTTGGGCTTGAGTCCACTCCCCCAAGAAGAAGTGCTCAAACTCGATCCCTACAGTTCTTTTCAAAAACCTTTCAATATATGTGGAATTTTTGTCAAAAGAAAAATCCTTTTTTAAAGAAAAAAACAAATCATTTTAAAATTCTTTTTCAAAAACATGCGCATGCACTGTTTTCGAAAAACTCATGATTCAAAAATCCTTTTCGATCATGCATTTCTTTTTTTAAAATAAATAATAATAATAATAATATATGATGATGATGTAATCTCCTTCTCAAATTTTTTTTCAAAAGCTCATGCATGTCATGTTCTTCTTTCCAAAAATCGTGTTTTCAAAAAAAAAAAAAAAACTAAGGTTATATTTGGTAACAGTTTTTGTTTTCTATTTTCAAAATCTTGTTTTTGAGAATATAAAGAAAAAAAAAATTCTTGTATTTTTGAAATCAAAAACATGTTTGGTTAGTTGAAATTAAAAAAAAAAAAAAATTTTAAAGAAAAAATTAGAAAATACTAAAATATGTTGTTAGTAGGATTTGAACTCTAATGCTAACTCATTAAATGAGATAGATTCATTAAATTAAAATGCATGTTTTCATCGACTTTCGAAAATTAGAAATTGAAAACAGTCTTTTGCATGTTTTCAGTTTTCTTTACAAATTGAGTTTTGAGAACAATTTTTGTTTCTGTCCATTTTAGGTTGCCAACAAGTTTTTTAGTCTCAAAAATAGAAAATTGTTTTTGAAGACAGAAAATAAGAAGAAAAAACAGTTACCAAACATACCCTAAGGTTTAGGGTTGTTGTATAAAACACAAATTCTTTGTCACTCTTGCATTAATGCATCATGCATCATTCTTAGAAACTCACTTAAATAAATAGCCCAATTGTTGGAGCTTTTTCCCATTTAATTGAAAAATGTTTGGAACATATTTCTCTGAAAGTTCAAATAGTGTAAAAACACCCTTGAATGTTTAGACCCCCAATTTACAAATTAACCAATTCAAGCTTTATATCAAACAACTAGTGTGCGGAAAATGAACAAAAGCTATAAACCAGAATTGGAAAAACTATCCAAGCCAAATTAAAATCACAACCCACAGCAGATAATAAAAGGCAAAGATAAAAGGGAAGGAAGATGCAAACACAAGGACAACACGCGATGTGTTATCGAAGAGGAAACCGAAGCCCTCGGCGTAAAACCTCTCCGCCACCCTCCAAGCGGTAAACAATCCACTAGAAAATGTAGTTGGGATACATGGACAGCAATAGACCCTCCAAGCCTAATCTACCCAGTGCACCTAAGCCCTCCAAGCTTCTTACTCCAACGAGATTGCGCCGAACCTTTTTCTTTTCTAGCTTCCCGGATTCCGCTACTTGACCATAGCGTCAACCAATGTAGATTGGTTCCTTCCTAACTGCTTCCCAGAACACCAAACAGCCCTCTCACAGTAATGAATATGGTGAGAACAAGGTTTTGGTAAAATGCCTCTCAAGGGTTTAACAATGGAGAGGAAGAGAGTTGAGGAATTTGAAGAGACTCTTATGTAAAGATTGTAGTTGAATCAATCTTGTTTTACTCTAGAGTTTTTCTCTCAAAATTCTCTCTGGAAGCTCTCTTTCTTTTATGGGTATAAGGGGTATATATACTAGGGTGAGAGAGGAATGTGAAACGTCAGGTTTTTCAAAACAGGGCTGGCTCGCGACTTGACTGAGTCGCGAGATCCAGTCGCGAGATAACCGAATGGCCAGCTGTCCTATTTTGTCCTGTAGTGCTCTAGCTAGCATGACTGTTCATCTTCTGGCATGTTTGGCACGTGTGCTGCATCTGGCGGGTTGCAGTAGTGAGTCACCCGCGAGATCCAGCCGCGAGACTCTGTCTTCTTGCACACTCTTGAGCATTCAACACTCTATCTCACTCACTACCCTTACAACAAACCCACCTAAATACAGGGTTACTAATTGCTGAATTACAAACAAATTTGGCACGGAATATAGCCAAGTAGATGGTTGATTAAATTCAACCTTACAATCTCCCCCTTTGGCTATTCCGTGACAAAACCCTAAAAACAGACTCTAGACTTAACATGTGAGTTGGGAACAGTTGAGCAAAACTCACTCACACCTAACTCTAGAAGCTGTGAAGCACTTGAATCATATGAACATGAAACTCCTGAAATACAACAATACACCATGATCATTGTATGTAGAAAAGCATGAAATGCATATGAAACATGCAATATGTGATCAAGCAAAGATGGAGTTAAGAAACAAACCATGGCTTGATCAACCAAGTAATCACTACAAGGTAGTGAACACAATGCTCATTTACACTTGGAGTGAACACTTGAACATACAAGCAAACAAGAACAATGCGAGTTACTTGTATGCCCAACACTCAACCAATGCATAAAACACTAGGTATATGCATCTAGGAACAATCCTACAAGGGCACAAGAGTGACAGTACTTAACAAGAAAATGCATGACATTTAGATAGAAGTACTGATTTAACAAAAACATAAAGGCTGCATAAAGCATGGTACAAACCATAAAGCCTACAAATCAACCCTAAAAGCTTACAAAAGCAACATGGGTACAAAACACAATATATACTGAATAACATCAACAATATATATATAAAGAGTAAACCAAGTTTATAAGTTATGAGTTAGAGACAAAAATACACCAAAACTACAGTGTATCAAACCCATAGTAACACTAAATAACCAAAAACATAAACCTATAAATTTAAAGGATAAGTCTTAAAACAAAAGTATGTGTGTACTCCCCCTATTACTATGCACACTTCCCTTTGAGCTTTCTCCCCCTTACTGAATGCTCTCCCCCTTTTTGGCACGAATAGCTAAAGGCTGTCATCTAACTTTTGTTGAATAGCTTCTAGCTGATTCTCCATGGACTCGAGTTGCATCTGAACATGGTTGTTGGTGGAGTAGAGAAGTGTCACCATTTCGTCAATGCGCTTCTAAATACTTTCAAGCATGCTACCCACTCTATCAGTTTGATGATCAGATTGTACTTGTGGAGTGCTAGTTTGTTGAACTTCAGGAAAGACACGCGAAGTGGGGGTGGTATGTACATGTGTCTCTGATGCAGGAGCAGATGGAGTAACCGGAGAGATATGTGCACTCTTTGGTGTTTTAGAGGAATGACTTCTGCTGGCTTGTAAAGTGAATATGGAAATTGGACAAAGACGGGTCATCATTTTTCCATCTAAGGGAGGATTGATACCTTCACGAAGAATGAGCTTCATGATGAGACTGCAAAATGGAATACATCCTCGTGCTGCTGATCTAACTGCGGTCTTCCTCATGGTTTGAAAGATGTGGGCACAGATATCGATGGGGGCTCCTGTAATAAGGTCACAAAGAAATAGTGTTCTTCCAAGATTGATGAAGGTTGTGTTGGACAACGGGTAGAGATTGGAGAACATGATCAGCTTTAGTGTGGTCAACTCCGGTACAAACTTGGTTGTGCTTATGGATGTGCCTGTACTAGAGACTTCATGGTCAGGCCCAAGAACTTGTAGAATGTCTTGAATCTCTGGAGTTCGATCATCATACGGAGTTAGATCCACATTTTGAGGTCTAGTGTGCGGAGAATATCGGCTATGGAGTTCGGGGTCATGATAAACTCCTTTCCTCTGACCCAGCAAATTAGTTCACCTCCAAGGTCACTTGTATTAGAATAGCATTCCTTAACCAGTTCATCCATTGGGTCGTCAAAGTTCCCGAACAAATTTGCCCAATCTCTTAACTCAAAGATCCGAGGGACAAAAGTGGTCCCCAAGGTGTCAAACTCAACCACACGGTCCACTATAGGAGATGCCTTGTCAAAGATGTTTGAGTAGATGTATGGGGTAAGAGGGGTTCTAAATCTCTCACAATCAGAGTCTTTGGATGGCTGAGATGAGAGTCGAGTCCGTTTAGCAATCGGGGTTGATGAATCATCAATTACAACATCTTTGCCTTTAGAGGATCGACGAGACATCTGCAAGAGAATAGGAACACAGCAAAGAACCAACAATACCACCACAAATGACAGAAATCAACTTGATTAGATTCAGAATGTAAACCATAGAAATCACACACAATTTCAAACATAAGTCATGACAATATAGAATGAGGCAGGTACATCAAAATGGTGAAATTGCAATAGATCATAGAGTAAAACAACCTTATAGTCAACTGTCAATAAGACAATCTACTATGAGTATGATATGCACAATGAAAACCACATACAACCACAATAGAGCAAATGACAGATCTAAACTTTCATACTCACAAACGGAGTAAAACCCAGAAAAAAATTTACCAAACCCATTTCCCAAATGAGTATGAAAACCCAACAAACGCCAAAGCACAATGTAACCAACAATATGACACCAGATGAAATCAGTATCAAACACAACCAACCAAACCCAGCACTCTAAGAGTAAAAAGATCGAACACATTAAGACTCTAAAAACAATAACAACTCAAAACAAAGCAAGAAAATAAAACTTAAAACATAAATATGAAGTGAGGAAGAGAAAACCCATACCTTTTCTTGATGATTTTGAGAAGAAATGAAGCAACAATGGAGTTCGAAAATGGAGACACGGAGTGTTTGGGTAAGAACATTTGAGAGAGAAAATGAACAGTCACAAAAAGTTCGAGGGAAAAACTGAAAAAGATTAAAAAAAAAAAAAAAAAAAAAAAACTGCCCTTGTTTATGCCAAACACGCATTTTTCGCGACTGAAGTGAGTCGCCAACAAGACGCCAGGACAAGCCGCCAAATCACTCAAAGACAAAATTTTGAAAATTTTTCTAAGTGTTTTTCGCGACTGGAGGGTCTACCCGCGAGGGAGTCGCGAGCTGAGTCGCGAAAATCTCTGTGTATCCCTCGCGACTGGACCTTCCACTCGCGAACAAGTCGCCAAAGTTGACACGCGATCTCGCGACTGTGGCATGCGACTTGACATACCCACGACTGAGTCGCCAAAACAGGGCAAAAATGATTTTTGAAATTTTCAGTTTTTTAAGAACAAAATACTTTCCAAAAACACCTAAAACACTCAAAAATCTTTTTGTGCTTGAATCGACAAGGATTGAGCATGTGAAAACACATTTCATCAAGTACAATCACACAAATGAATATGGCATTTATTGAACATAAACTTGTGTGTTGTGTGTGGATATCAACAATGAGATAGTCCATAGTCTAATGTGAAGCTTCAATGATCAATTCAACCAAGGCATACACAATTAGCACTAGATCATGATACCCATCTCAGTTATAGAAGTATGCATATATGACTTCCCACAAAACTTGATAACATAACTTGGAGCTTTACATTTGACTCCACTTTCAATCATGACATTTGATCTTTTTGATCCTTTTGAGACAATCACCTCTCATTGTGAGAGTGATATTTGATATTTCACTTTGAAGAGATAGCCTTTGGCTTTTTGAATAAACATTCACTTTAATATTTTGGTTGCTTTCCCTTTTTCCTAGTCAAATACTAGTATGTGCGACAGACTTTTGCAGCTCAATATCTCTTTTCATTTTGAGATTTACATTTGGTGAGCTCTTTTTAGCATAAACAAAAATAAAGAGTAGGGAGATATATAGACATAAGTCTATGCATGTCTCAAGATCAACATAACCATTCACTAATCATTCATGACAAGTTTGAAGATCTATTTACAACAATCACATAGATTTCAAGATTTCTCCCACAATGATAAGAGTGCAAAGAAACAAGCTATGCTCGAAAATGCACAAAGCCATTAGCACAAAAGTACAAGGCAAAACAAGTTTTGAGACAAAACTCAACAATGTCAATCAAACTTTTTGATTTTCTAATTTTTTATGTGATTTTTGGATTTTTGACACATAAGAAGAAAAAGATTGATCAAAAACAAAAATGACCAAAAGTATGCATAAATAGACAGACAAACAACCATCAACATAAACAATAAGCAAACAATCAAACACCGTCACAAGGCATAGGAAGAATTGATGCATGGACATGTTGTAATGCTTATGCATGAGTACCCTTTTTCACCCACACGTCACTTGCGTTTGGGGTGATTTCCTTATAGGATTGGGTACGAGAGTTAGGGCTTTCAAACCTTTGTGTGAAACTTTCCAAGCAGTTGGTGAATGCACCGATCATCTTCATCACATCCATCATTCCGGGATCACCATTTTGATCTCTTGATGGTTCACCAGCCCAATTTCTCCTATCATTTCTAGGCCCTCGTGACCTTTGAGGAGTTGCACTATTCATTGCTCTCAGCTTTTGACAATTTGGTTGAGTATGCCCTTGAAGTCCGCAATGATGACACATAATTTGATCTAGGACCTCTTTGTGGTCGTGGACGAGACTTGGCTCGGGATTCAGACCTGCCCACGGATTGATTACGTGAATTCAGCAACCGTTCGTTTCCCACATTCCTCTTCTCCTCTATCTTGGGCTTCTCAACAGTAGGCCCAACATCAGCTGATTCTTTGGCCTTTATAAACTTCACTTCTTTAGTGATATTGCCAGAAGAGCTACTCCCCCCGGTATATCCCAACCCGGATTTGTCTGAAAAATGCTTTTGAGATGAAATAACATCATCGAGCTTCTTGGTGGAGACCCTCTCTATCTTGGCATTGGCTTGCACAACCTCTTGCTCAAGAAATCTCACTTTTGTGTAGGCTTCTGACAACTCACCGTTCAGTGTTTCTATCTCACATTTGGCCTCCCTATATCGAATTAGAAGACTTTTGTAGTCCTCCTCTGCCTTCTTCATTTTTCTCACAGCTGCCTTGGCCACCCTTGTGTACTCACCCGACTTCTCCAAAAGTGAGTTATAATTCTCTTGAAGATTGGCTGTGCTTTCATCTTCTTCAGCATATGATTCTTCAACAGCTCCCAATGATTCTTCATCACTATGTTCTCCAAGGTCTCGTACAAGCAGATTCAACTCGTCTGAAGACTCAACATGGGCAATAGTCATAAAAGCTGAATAATTCCCTTCTCCATCACAACTTTCCTCAGAATCTGAGTCGAATGAATCTGAGTCACTTAATGTCGTGGCATACACCTTGCCTTTCGATTTCAAATAATTCGGACATTCTTTCTTAAAGTGTCCATGCCCGTTGCATTCAAAACAAGTGACACCTTGTGTAGATTGGGATTCTTTTCCATCTTTCTTTTTGAATTCCCTTTTCTCCCTTCCTGAACTTTGGAATTTTCCTTTATCACCAAATTTTCCATTATTCTTGAATTTCAAGAATTTTCAGAAATTTTTTACAAGGTATGCAACATCTTTATCAACCACATCTTCATCCGATGAGTCATGGACTTCTACCTTCTCATTAATGGTCTTAAGAGCAAGAGATTTGCTCCTCCGTTGATTTGGCAGCGACATTTCATAAGTCTGAAGAGAACCAACCAGCTCCTAGACTTTGATGTCATCAAGGTCCTTACTCTCTTCAATTGTTGTTACTTTGGCACAAAAGCTTTCCGGCAATGATCGAAGGATCTTCCTTACTATTTTAGAATCCTCCGTTTTCTCGCCTAAATTGAACTTGCTGACAACCACCTCATTCAGCTTCCCATAGAAAGAGTCAAATGACTCATCCTCACTCATTTTGAGCTCCTCAAACCGAGTGGTCAGCATTTGCAGCTTGGTGTCTTTCACTTTCTTCGTGCCTTCGTAGGTGGTTTCCAATATCTCCCATGCTTCTTTGGCAACGGTAATGTGGGAGATCCTGTGAAATTCATCTGGAGACACACCACAGAAAATAGCATTGAGTGCTTTACTGTTAGCATTAGATGCAGCGAGTGCTGCCTTATCTCATGTGGATTTGGCTGCCTCAGGTCTGGTCCAACCAATCTCAACAGCATCCCAAATAGATTCATCAATGGAGCACAGAAATGCTCTCATGCGAACTTTCCAAAAAGCATAATTACTACCATCAAAATATGGAGGTGCATTTAGGGATTGAGACCGATCCATCTCAATAGGGAGTCAAGGATCACACAATGGTAATAAAACCAATAGAAGTATACCCGCTCTGATACCAATTGAAAGTTCAAATAGTGTAAAAACACCCTTGAACGTTTAGACCCCCAATTTACAAATTAACCAATTCAAGCTTTATATCAAACAACTAGTGTGCGGAAAATGAACAAAAGCTATAAACCAGAATTGGAAAAACTATCTAAGCCAAATTAAAATCACAACCCACAGCAGATAATAAAAGCCAAAGATAAAAGGGAAGGAAGATGCAAACACAAAGACAACACGCGATGTGTTATCGAAGAGGAAACCGAAGCCCTCGGCGTAAAACCTCTCCGCCGCCCTCCAAGCGGTAAACAATCCACTAGAAAATGTAGTTGGGATACATGGACAGCAATAGACCCCCCAAGCCTAATCTACCCAGTGCACCTAAGCCCTCTAAGCTTCTTGCTCCAACAAGGTTGCGCCAAACCTTTTTCTTTTCTAGCTTCCCGGATTCCGCTACTTGACCATAGCATCAACCAATGTAGATTGGTCCCTTCCTAACTGCTTCCCAGAACACCAAACAACCCTCTCACAGTAATGAATATGGTGAGAACAAGGTTTTGGTAAAATGCCTCTCAAGGGTTTGACAATGGAGAGGAAGAGAGTTGAGGAATTTGAAGAGACTTTTATGTAAAGATTGTAGATGAATCAATCTTGTTTTACTCTAGGGTTTTTCTCTCAAAATTCTCTCTAGAAGCTCTCTTTCTTTTGTGGGTATAAGGGGTATATATACTAGGGTGAGAGAGGAATGTGAAACATCAGGTTTTTCAAAACAGGGCTGGCTCGCGACTTGGCCTCGCGACTTGATCCAGTCGCGAGATAACCGAACGGCCAGTTGTCCTATTTTGTCCTGTAGTGCTCTAGCTAGCATGACTGTTTATCTTCTGGCATGCTTGGCATGTGTGCTGCATCTGGCGGCTTGCAGCCGCGAGTCACCCGCAAGATCCAGCCACGAGACTCTGTCTTCTTGCACACTCTTGAGCATTCAACACTCTATCTCACTCACTACCCTTACAACAAACCCACCTAAATACAGGGTTACTAATTGCTGAATTACAAGCAAATTTGGCATGGAATAAAGCCAATTAGATGGTTGATTAAATTCAACCTTACATTCTCCTTTTCTTACATGATCTCACAAACTTTGTTTTTGTGTTTTCCCCCTTTCCTTTTCATCCCTTTCTCCTTCCTATCTCATTCTCTTTAGGCAGAGAAAGATTGCTATCAAAAGGTGCAAGAGAACCCAAGTAGCCCGAAGCCCAATCTGGACAAGGTCACACAAAATGGCCTCTATTAACATCAATCCAAAAATGGAAAATGTTGCTTAGATTGTCATCCTCAAAGGGCAAATGGGGAAATCGATGAAAATGATACAAACCCTCCATTCCAAAGCTAATGAGCAACCTCCAAAGGGCCTAGAAGACCAAGTTGGGGATAATGAAAAAAAGCCCGAAGTTATCCATATTACTGACGACAAGCCTAAGGGAGACCCTGCTGCCAGAATCCACCAAGTAGAGACCATGATAGAAGGTTTGGGGGAAAAGATCAGGGAACTACAAGGCTACAACACCTATGGTGACACTGACTTTGTCACCCGATCTTGGTTTCCCTCGATGGAAATCCCACATAAGTTCAAAGTCCCCGATTTCCAGAAATACGATAGGACGGGAGACCGCGAGTTACACCTCACCATGTATTCCCATAAGATGGCCGACCATGTGAGCAACGAGCCCCTGCTCATTTCATTCTTTCTAGACAACTTGACAGGCCCTACAGCTATGTGGTTTTTGAAGCTCAAGAAGGTGATCAGATGGAAGGATCTAGCACAAGCCTTTATACAGCAATACATCCATAACCATGAGTTAGCACCCGATCCGACTGATTTGCAACGGATGAGGAAAAAGAGTGATGAATCTTTCAAAGAATATGCACAACGTTGGAGGGAGAAAGCTGCCCAAGTCCTACCTCCCATGACAGAAGGAGAAATGATCAAGACCTTTATTGATACTCTCGAACCTTCATTCTTTGAGAGAATGATTGGGACCCCAGCTCGGCTTTTCACTGACCTCATACCCATAGGAAGTCATATTGAAGATGGTATTAAGAGCAAGATGCTCATGGACATGGCTACCTTTGTGGCCCACTATGAACAATCCAAGGTGATCAATTCCAAAGACAAAGAAAATGAGGTGCATACGGTGACCAAAGGCCTAAACAAGATGGAATCCACTAAGCTACCCTCAATCCAGAAAACCAAAGAAAAATCAGGAATTTCCAAGAAGAAACTAGTAGAGTACCACCAACTTCCTATGCCAGTTGCTCATTGTACCCAATTCTGTTGAAACGCAGTGTAATCACTCCAGTTGAACCTAAGCCAATCACTAACCTCCTTGAGGATTATGATCCCTCGAAGACTTGCAAATTTCACTGTGATAGTCCAGGCCATTCACTAGAAGACTATCTCTTGCTAAGACATCAGATTCATGATTTGATTGATAATGGGGCCATAGTCTTTTAGAAAACTGCACCATCTCAAACCACCACCATTACGACCTCCAATGAAAAAGGTAAAGAAGTGAACGTGATAACCGAGGAAGGAGATGACCGTCCTGATTTGAAGTATCTGCACAGATACATGAACCCTCTTTTTGAATCACTTATGAGTGCAGGATACATATCCCTAAAAGAGCCTAATGGGCAAGGAAACTCAGATGAAACTTGTAGATGCCATTCAGGGGCAAAAAAACACTCTTTAAGAGATTGGTAGAATTCAGAAAAGAGCTCCAAAGCTTAAGTGACCATGGGAAGTCTAAGGTGGCCGAGTGTTGCATGACTTCTAAAGAGTCATATGGGTTAGAGGCAAGAACAAAGCAAGAAGTTTGATGATATGCACTATTTGATGAGCCGGATACTCAAGAACAAGATCCAAGACCTTATTGAAAATAATAAGTTCTCGTTCAATGCCATCGATCATCACCATCCGTTGAAGGTTTTCTTGTTTCTCCATATCCTTAAGAGATTAAACAACTTAGAGAAAGGAATTAAGGTTTTGGAATCCGCCTTATTAATTTATACCAGCATATATTTATGATCATTAATTTTTTCCAGCCACTACATGATAATTTAGAAATCAATCTTGCTATCATGGAAAATATTATCATTAAAACTTATATTTAAAAATCTAAAACATGCTCTTCTTCGCTTTTTAAGTATTAAATCAAATCATCAATTGTATCCATTGACAAACAAATCACAAGAGGTATCTAATTCTATAATCAAGAAATAATAAACCAAGCATTCAATTAATTAAGATAAATCCTAAATCATGAGAAAAATATGATTGAACTCATATCTAGAATCCTATCTTTTTCAATTGATATGAAGCAAAAACAATTTAAATCATTAAAGAACAATTATTGTGGGAAAAATCAAATCACATAAATAATATTGATTTTTTAACAAGGTTTCATCCTCAACCTTAATCATAAATTTAGCCACTCATAGTAATTGAAAGAAAATACAAAACTAAAATACTAAACATTGAACTAGACAAACAAAATAGAGAAAGAAATAGTCACAATGCTAAAGAAAATCCATAGAAGAAGCCACATGCAGCTGTCTACTCCCTAGGCTCCAACCCTAGCAGTCTATTTTCTCCAGGGACGGACCTAGGTAGAAGGCTAAGGGGGTCCGGGCCTCCCCTGGGCCCAAAACAAAAAAAAAAAATTAGCAAGTAAAATTTTCCAAAAAAAAAAAGGGGGCTTAGGCCCCCCTGAGTTTTTAGCTCGGGCCCCTCCCAAAAATCATGAACCCCTAGGCTATCATTTGGTCAGGAGCCCATGACCCATGTAAAAAAAAAAAAAAAAAAAACCCTCAACTCAAGTCTCAGCAGTCCAAAAGGAAACGAAGAAAGCAAAAAAAGAAGGAAAAAAAAGAAAAAAAAAAGAAGAAAGGAAAGCGAGACAGAGAGAGAGGCGAGATAGAGAGAGCCATCTTGATCGGAGAGGAGACCTGTGTCGGTGTCACCGTGATGGAGAGAGACAGAGAGATAAAGAGCCTGAGCCGTGTCGATGATGACCTGACGCCGTGGCCCGTGAAGCTTGCGAGATCGGAGCGGAGACCCATCTTCATCAGTTGAGTGTCGGTGTCGCCGTGACGGAGAGAGACATAGAGATAGAGAGCTTGAGCCATGTCGGTGACGGCGTGACGCCGTGGCCCGTGAAGCTTACAAGACCGGAGCGGAGACCCATCTTCATCAGTTCATCTAATCATCTTGTACCCACGCCGGCAAAACCCACGCCGTCACGCGAGACCCACTTGCTGCAGCCGCCGCCCACGGAGACTCATCACACTCACAAGTATTTACTCTTATCACTGTGATAACTGAGAATCTGTGCTTGTGATCTGAGAATCTGAGATTCACAGAAACTATGCTTCATACTTGTGCCTTGTTCATGTTTGTGTTTTTACTGAGAATATGAGAATCTGTGTTTTTTAGAATCTGAGAAACTATGCTTGTGATCTGAGAATCTGTGTTTTTTTTTTGGGCTTTTTGGCTTTGTGACTATCACTCTGTGTTTGTAACTCTCTCTCTTGCATTATATAGATAAGAGAGATAGAGAGAGAGAGAGAGAGTAGAGTTTGTAGAGATAGTTTTTTCTTTGTTGACTGGTAGTTGGGCATAATAGGGACAAGTGGAGTTGGGCAACGGACAAGTGACAGAAAGAAAAAAAAAAAAAAAAAAAAAAAAAAAAAAAAAAAAAAAAAAAATTGTTAGCAGTGTCGGTAGTGGGATTCATTGGGTTAGTGGGTCAAAATTAGAAAGATGGAGACAACACAAAGACACAAAGACATAAATAAAGGCAAAGAGAGACAACACAAAGACATAAATAAAGGCAGACCAACCAAATACAAAGACATAAATAAAGGCTGAAAGGCAGACCAAAGACAAAAAGAAAAAAACAAATCATATAATATAGAAAATTGTCACACAAATTTAAGAAAATAACGGTGATTCTTATATGATTTTTATTTTATTTGTAGATCATGAAAAAATCAACTACAATGCTTGATTTTTTCAAAAGAAAATGTTCAACTTCAAATTCTTCCGAAGTCAACGTGGAATTGCCAACAACTAATGTTGCTATTCCAATTCTAGAAAATGTGGATGTTCCAATTCTAGAAAATGTCGATGTTCCAATTCCGGAAAATGTCGATGTTCCAATCTCTCAAACACAATTTCAAAGAATTGACCTTTATTCTTTGGATTATGATCCCGGAACACGCAAACAAATATTGGAATATCATGTTAATCAACATGATGAAATTTGACGGGCTTACATTATAAAAGGTCCGCACCAACCTCCTCTAACGACATTCAAAAAAAGTGGAAAGCACAATCGTAGCTTTCAAGCTTCTTGGTTTGGAAATTATTCAACATGGCTTGAATATTCTCCTACGACAGATGCAGCTTATTGTCTACCGTGCTTTGTCTTTTATAATTCAAATGGGGTTGTGGGACAAAATACATTCATTGTTGGTAGATTTAGAAATTGAAAAAAGGTTGGGGGCAAAGATTGTTATCTTCAAGGTCATATAGGAAAAGATCCTAACTCAGTTCATAGAGTTGCCGAGCAAATGTGTAAGGATTTGATGAACCAATGGCAGCATTTACAAAGGGTAGTTAATCATTTCACTACTGAACAAATTGCAAATAATCGGTTGCAACTAAAGGCCACAGTTTTTATTGTCCGATATCTTGCCTTTCAAGCTATAGCTTTTAGAGGTCGAGATGAAAGTTTTAGTTCATTAAATCATGGGAACTTTTTAGAATCATTGGGTATTGTGACTTTTTGGAATGAGAAGGTTGCTGAAATAATAGAAAAAGCTCCCAAAAATGCAACCTACACATCACCTAGGATTCAAAAGGAAATTTTACATGTTTACTCAGTCAAAGTGAAGAAGGCCATTCAAAAGCTCCCACTTCTTTATGTTTAAGGATCCATAAGGCTTGAAGGGGATTAGACTCTATTTAAGGAGGAAATAAAAATATAATATAAAAAAAAAATTAATCAACTTTACAATATTGAAAGCTTTTTACTTTTAAGTCTTTACATTTCAAGCCTTTACATTTCAAGTCTTTATATTTCAAGTCTTTACCTTTAAAGCTCTTTATTTTTCTGCACATATTTCATGTTGTTATCTCTTTATTTTTTCTTGCTGATGATGTGGCATAAAGAAAAGTGCTTGGGTACACATCTCCCCTACTCCCCTATTCTAAGAAAATACTTCCTTTTTAAGTTTTTCCTCATCTTTTCAATTAAAAATTTCAAAAAAAAGAAGACGTATTTTTTCTAAAATATGTTGAACCCGAAATTTCAAAAAATAAAAAAGAAGAAACGATGTATTTTCAAAATGCCCTTTTCCTTCTCTAAAAACGTTTTCAAAAAGGATTTTTCTTAAATACGCCAAAGTTTGTTTCAAAAAATAAAACTATCTTTTTCAAAAAAAGATGGTTCTTTTTACAACAACAACAACCAAAAAAAAAAAAAGCCTTTCAAAACAAAATGTTTTTTCTTTTTTTTTTCAAAATCCAAAAAGGGCAAGTAAAAAAAATATATATATATATATATATATTTTCTTCAAAATAATATTTTTACCACGTTAAAAAAAAAATGCTTTTATCACGTTGGGTTTTCCTTAAAATGTGTTTTTTTCTTTTTCTAAAAAATCCGAAAATCATGTTTTCCAAAAAAATAAATAAATAAAGAAATGTTTTTACCACGTAAAAAAATGTTTGCAAGAATGCTTTGTCATTCTCTTTTCCAAGAATCTAAAAAAGAAATGGCTTTTCAAATAAATAAAATGCTTTCGAAAATAAGGTTTTTTTTCTAAAAAAAATATATACTTTCTTGAAATCCTTTTACCATATAGAAAAATGTTTCTTTTCCAAAAATGTGTTTTTTCTCAACAAAAAAGAAAAAGAAAAAAAGTTAACGTTGTAACTTTCTTTTCCAATTTTCTTCTTAGGATAGGTGTTGTTGTGGGTATGTGTTCAAAGCTCATTTCCTTGAGTATTTGAACATCCAATAAGCATGCATTTGTCTCTAACATATTTGGCACTAAGAAATCTCACTTTGTCATCGTTTGAATGAACATAAAAATGAGAAATGGTGGATGACAATAAGGTGCTATTCTTCCAGCCCTCTCTTTTCATTTCTTTGTGTTTGTTTTTGTATAATTGTTAGTATTCACATGCTAGCTATATAATAAATAGATACTCACATGTTATTGCATAGTATACGCGTATGCTTTTTCATATGTTACTTATGTATATATCTAACATTCTTTGATTGTATATTTTGTTGGAGTTACCATCCACATGATATTTATACATAAATACTTACATGTATATACATATATTGTTCGTGAAAACCTTTTTCAAAAAAAAAAATCAAAATGCCAAGTATTCTATTTCTTTGTAAAAAGTTTACGTTGGGAATAAATTAAAATGAGGTATTACCTTAGGATAAGCGTTGTGGGGTGCCTAACACCTTCCCTACATGTAACCAAACTTCTGAGTCAAAGATCTTTGGTTCAAAGACTTTTGGTTTACCTTAATTAATGGACCTTTAAAATTTGGTTTAGTTAATTAGGTAACTTAAAATAAATTAGATATCTAGGTGATCAATCACACCTAACACAAAATCAATGGTGGCAACTCCTAAAATAAAAGTAAGAAAAAGGGACTCAAACACACACACACACCCCACTCTAGAGACACAAGCACACATGAGTCACGTTGCCAAGGACCCAATGTGCGATAAAACTTGAAAATTTAAATCTTTCAGGAGGCATCCACAAATTCTTCAACACTTGTTGCTAGTGTTTGAATATGTTGGGTCATTGGCAGTGGATCAAGTAGGCCTATAGAATTTGGATCCATTGCATTGTTTGAATAGTAGAGTTACGAAAATCTATAGGATTCAAATCTACGCTTCCCTTAGACAATGCCAAACTGATGAAGCCAAAAATGGTCATAAGTTGATAACCTCGTCGGAGCTTATGACGAGAAAGACATCGGAGTGGCGTTAACCAATGGTTCTCTATGATTAAGTTAGTGGAGTTATCAATATCTCTCAGAGAATCAAAATGTAATTATGTATGTTTGAATTTGTGAACCTTTCTCCTAGTGCTTTGTGGCTTATTTATAGCCTTAGTACAACTGTTAGGAGCCTCATTATGAGCGTAATTGTTGGCAGCCTCTTTATGGCTTTCTTGGCTATTTTGAGTAACATCTGTCTGAGCTTAAATAGAGGGTTAGCTAGCTCATGATTGGCCTTTCTAACTGTTGGAGCTCGTCGGTTACGAAACCATTAATGATTGTTCCATTAATGTTGTATGGTCATCCTTTCATGGACGGCCCTGTGGATTGTATTGTCGTCATTTGTCTAGACGAACCTGTAGATGTAATACTTGTCCGTTTCATGGATGAGTGTATAATTTTAGCACTCGTCAATATCCATGTGATCTTGGGTTCGAAATCTCTTTCTAGCATTTTGGGGCCACCTCCACGAGATTCCTTCCTATTGCGTGTGGAATGGGAGGACCACATACACTCGAGGAAATAGTCAGATACTCGAAGAGGTCTGGATACTTTCATTTATCAACAAAAAAAAGTTATGGCTAAAATATTATTTTGGTCTCTAAATTTTACCAAAAGTTTGTTTTTCGTCTCTAAATTATTGAAAAAATTTCACTTTCTATCTTTAATATAAAGAAAATTAATCTCTAAATTATTTATAATAAAAAAAAGTTATTTTTTGTTCTTATTTTTGTCTCTAAATTATTTATTAAAAAAAATTTACAAATTTATAAATTAAAAAAAAGAAATTTTTAATGTTTAGGGACAAAAAATAAAAAATTTTGATAAAATTTAGGAATCAAAATATTTTTATTTTTAATTTTTTTTATAAATAACCAAAAATTTTACCTAAGAATTCATTAAAAAGCATGTTATGCAAGAGCGGGTAGTGACAATAAAGCACTGAGGATCTTAAATAAAAATGCTTTTAAATCATACCAAGGTGAAGTCGAGGCATAAATGTGTCTGTGAGGATTCAAGAAAGAAGGAGGCCTTAGTCTCAAGCTCGGCAGCAGCAACAGGTTTATGGTCAGTGATTTGGAAGCTCAAAGTGCCAGGAAAGATAAAACCTTTTCTTTGGAGGGCTTGTACAAATAGCTTGCCAACCAAATTTAACTTGATGAAGAAAAAAATTGTATCGGATCCTATGTGCCACCGGTGTGGAAGATGTGAAGAGGATACAAAGCACGCGTTATGGGATTGTGAGGCGGTAAAACAGGTTTGGTGCATTGATTTTGGCTAGGTAAATCAGTTCGAAGCTACTCATGGAGACTTCTTGGACCTGGTTGGCCGATTGATCTCAAAGCCTCGGGTTACTGAGATGTTCGCCACCATTGCCTGGTACATATGGGCTCACCAAAACAAAACTCAGCTTAAGAGCGTCTCCAGCAAATTAGGCAAATTTTTGTACTGTTTGGAGAATGAACAGTGACTTTTACCTTTTAGCTACCCACTTTTTCAAATATACTTTCCAACAGATTCTCTATCCCATTCTCTATCTCATTTAAATATTATTTCTTCATTCATTATTTATTCTTTTTTTAACAACTACACATTTTCCAACATTTTTTTGTTCAATACCTGATTATTATAATAGGGAAAAAAAAAAAAACATTTGAAGAATGAATAGTAGCCCATCAGACTTGATGAGCTACAATTCATGAGCCAAAAAAAATTCCAGGTATAGAGAGTAGGGATGGCAATTTCTACCCGACCCGCGGGTACCCGGTCCGACCCGACCCTAATGGACCGGGTTTTACCCGATCCGATAAGAAATAGGGTCGGGTTTGGGTTTTTTAAAAAAAACCCGAACCGGGTCCGGGTCGGGTCCGGGTTTTTGTAAAAACCCGGCCCGAACCCGGACCCGACCCGACCCGATTATATATTTTTATAATTACTAAAATATCCTCATATATATATAATGTTATAAACCCTAAAATTTCTACATCCTCATTTCATTTCAGCTCACACAACCCGCCTCCCTCATCTCTGTTCTCTTTAGTCTCACTCACAAATCACAATCTCACTCTCTCACTAACAAATCACAATCTCAGTCACTCTCAATCTCACCTTCGACCAACTACCCAACTTCTCACCGCCGATCCATGCCTTCGTCGCCGTCCCAAGCCTTCGCCGCCATCCCAAGCCTTCGCCGTCGTCCCAAGATCTGTTAGTGTCACCGCTCTGCCTCAAGCAACCTCGCCGACAAGCACCTCAAGAGATCAAGCGACCAACTACCCAACTTCTCACCGCCGATCCATGCCTTCGTCGCCGTCCCAAGCCTTCGCCGCCATCCCAAGCCTTCGCTGCCGTCCCAAGATCTGTTAGTGTCACCGCTCTGCCTCAAGCAACCTCGCCGACAAGCACCTCTCCTCACAGACCTCACCTCGCCGGGCCCTCCTCCATCTCACAAGGAACAACTCTCTCATCTTTCTCAGCTCGTTGTGAACTCAAGCTTTTGCACTGAAAATCGTTCATTTTGTTCAAAGAATCAAACTTGTATTTTCTAGTTAAAGTGTTATTTTTGTTGAATAGGATCGGCTTGTTTGATTTGATTTTGTAGGTTCTATATGTTAATTCTTGTTTTTACTTTTGATGTGGGAAAATTTTGTAATGAAAAGAAAGGGCTTCCGATCTGTTCAGATCTGGATTTTCTTGAGTGTTCCCTACTGTTTGGTTGCTGAGAAAATCGGTATCAAGCTAACTTTTTTTTTTTTTTTTTTGATTGGGCAACGGAATGGCCGAATGGGCCCTGATCTGGCAGGGCTTAACGGGGCCCGTGGGACCCGCGGGGCCCGGCGGGGGCGGGTCCGGGCCCCGGAAAAAAAACCCGTTTAGTAAACGGGCCGGGTCTGGGCCATGGGTCTTGACCCGCGGGTCGGGTCCGGATATGAAAAAACCCGGCCCGAACCCGACCCGTTGCCATTCCTAATAGAGAGTCCATTGGAGACCTATTTTGTGGGTTTACTCTCTATAGTAGAGAGGATTTTGTATTTAGCTCTCCTGTTGGAGATGCTCTAAGGAGCAAACTTTACCGCTAGATAGGATCAGAGACACAACCTGGAATTTTCTGCAACTCTTCAAAGCCAACCGAGACACGCCTTGCAGGAGCAAGCCAAGCAAATCATAAAGGAGACCTAAATTCACTGTTTATATTTTTTAATTTGATTTAATTCTTTTGTTTGGTGCCATACAGCTACTATACTTAAAGGAGACCTAAATTATCACATAATCAATGAATTTTTAGATGATCCTAACAAACTCTATAATAACTCCATTGATATAAATCTATCCCAAAAAACGGAATATATCTCCATTAATTTGATATTTCTACGTTGATGACATTTTTTTTATATCTCCATTAATTTTCATTTTTTTTATATGAACATTGATTAAAAATTATAATTTCAATAGGATTTAAACTCTATAATTATATCAAACTAGCATATAACCCATGTATGGATGCATTTAAAATTAAATACAATTTTTTTTATAAAAATATAAATAACTAGTCAAATTATTTTACCTAATTAGTAATAGACCATATATAGTCATGGTATATATATATATATATATATATGATTAGATTTTTATGGTTTATTTATATTGAACTCCTCGTTTTTAACATAGAATTAACTCACTTGGCACAAAAATTAAAAAAAACTTACATTATATGAGACATGTGACGCAAAATTAAACTTTAATTGAATTCCAATTTTTACACAGAATTAACTAACTTGACACAAATTTTAAAAATTAGATTAGATGGGACACATGGCATAAAATTAGAATCTAATTGAATTTCAATTTGAAATCTAATTGGATTTTATCTCAGTTTCACCTATTAATATATATATGTATGTATGTATATATATATATATATATATATATATATATAGATGAGACTCAATAAATATATATCATTTTTAATTTCAATAGGATTTAAATTTTATATCAAATGGACTCTACCAACATATTCATCCTTTAAAAAAAAATTTATATAACCAAATTTGATTAGGAATCCATAACCCTATATTATATTATAAATAGTTTTTTTTAGGGATTATTTGTTACAATTTCAACTCAGCTTTTCATTCCTATATTATATTTTAAATAGTATATATATATATATTTATATATTTATATATTTTGGATTATTCTTCCAACACTACTTTGTTGTACAGTCTCTTGCATTGATTTTGGTTCTTGGAGCGCCTTCAAAACAAAAGGTATGTAAAGTTTTCTTATCAAGTTTAATGTTAACATATATTAGAGATATTTTGGTCGATTAGAAAAAGTTTGATGAAACATTAAAGGAAGAAGAACTAAAGAACGCCCAATCTGAAGAAAAAAAAATAGTGACTATATTAGGCAAAGACATTTGGAGATTGTTGTTTTTATTTTTGGAATTCTTTATGTTCATGTGTATATACATATTGGGTTTAATTGAATTGGAATTTTCTTTGAAACTTTGGTTTTGATTGAAAAATGAAAATGGCAAAAGAAGTATGTTCCAATATTTGGAGTCTTCTGTATATGTAGTGTTGTAGTACTTGGTATTTGAATTGTTAAATTATTAATTCACAGTTCCATTGTTCATCTATTAATCATGAATAATAATATTGCTATTTGCAACAATCATGACATGGTATCAATGATGTAATCATTCCGAATGCTTTCCTTTAGAGTTTAGATAAAGTCTATTTTATGATTAAAAAAAATACTGTAAGGACCAAGTTTGAACTTCTAGCCCAACACGTGAATGGACTTCGGCCCAAAAAGCCCAAAACAATGAATTTGTAGAGAATGGGTTAGAAAAACTGGGCTTCAGTTGATCTCACAATGAATAGGATAAGTTTGATGATAACAAAAGGAAATTAGACAACAATAATATGAAGAAAATACGTCCTCGGCGAATTCCAAGGACACTGATTCTTATATATAGCTCTTGAGTTACGTTACAGGTTTGGTTATGAAGTGCTATAGTATTTTCTCTCTCAATTTCCGATCCCTTTCTTTTTCTCCTCCTCTATCTTTTTATACTGTCTTTTCTTTTCATGTATCCCTTCCACGTGTTTGCTAGACCGTCGGTGTGGATACTTGTCCCATCAGTAATACTGATAAGTCTTCATCTAGTAGCTGTAAGGCTGAAATGTACTGTTCAAGTATCACCTCCACATTAATGCGGCCAAGGAGTTAGCTGGAGTGCATTTAATGCGAAGGTAGCAACTTTCTCCTTAGATATTTAGGTCTTTCCCTTGCCTGATGCTTCTATAATGCTCGTCAACACCAACGAGATTTTTTAGTGAGGTCACTCTGAGCAACAGACACCTTCTTCTGACCTCGGCAATGGTCGGCCGAGGGTGCCTTTATCCTCGGCCCTTTCGTTTGGGTCCTTTTGATCAGAACTATCCTCTATTTACTAACTCAGTCTTTTCTAACAGAGATGTTTCTTCTTCGAGTAATCCTCCATCCTCGAATCAGGCCCTAGGCCTGAAATTTAAACCAACTGTTGGACTCCTAAGCCCAATATCCCCACAATAGCCCCTCGAGATTCTTCTTTTTGGATTCTCGGGAAGAAAGGAGGATTTCGACGTCACCACACTCGCTCCGTCCTCATTTCGTCCCACTTCTGCCCACAAAGGCGCCTTTTTAACTGCCCAACACACGTTCCTATCGTTTTGGCTTTCGAGGCGCGTTCCACATTAAATTTTTACGGCCTTATGTCTCTCACGTTCTACGGTGCGATACTAATCTAACAGTTTTCCCACTCCGCAGCCCTCTCTTCGATATAAATATCATTTGAATCAAACGATCTCTTTACTTTAGCAATCATTCAACTCTTAGCACACATACAGTGAACCTACCAACTCCTTCACCTTACTCGTGCTTCTACAAATACTAGGAGTCTGTCTGAGCATACACTCCTTACTCCCGTAAGTATTTACAAATCTTTACACTTTACTTTTTCATACATTTTTCTGTTCTTCTGTATTTTTCCTCTTCTTGGCTCCATTCCTCTCCCCTCAACCACTCTTGGTCCCTCTAAACCCTTCTAGAAATGGGTAGATTCAAGAGTTTGGTAAATTCTGAAGAGAAGATAGAGAATTTTAGGGTCCAGTATAGGATTCCCCCGGGTGTAGGTATTAGGTATTGCGAAGAGGGAGAGTGGCTTGAGCAAAGGTAGGAGGGAGAAGTGGTGATCCCAATGATTGCCTTTATAGAGGGGGGGATGAGAATTCCCATGGGCACCGTGACCAGAGATTACCTTAGGGCCCACAGGTTAGCTCCTACCCAATATGCCCCAAACGTGTTTAGGATTTTGGGGTCTGTAGATGCCCTTAACGAAAAGATGGGTTTAGGGCTCACCCATCACGACGTCAATTGGGTCTATAACCTCCACCATCTCAAGAACCAAGGGTACTACTTGAAATCAAGGTACCCCGAGGTTAGGCTCATTCAATGTCTCCCTGAATTCAATAAAGGGCTGAACAAAGACTTCCTGATCTTATCAAGGGAGTGGAGTGATGGTCTCCCTTGCCCGAAGAGAGAGGGAGAACCAGGTGGGGTATTAAGCCTAGGGTATTCATTTATAAGTCCTTTCTTTGATTTATTGTTTCTTTATACCTGATAAAATTTCATTTCATTGATGGATTTGCAGATAGACGCGCCGTTGAACCAAATTTCAACCTGGTCAACAAGGATAGCCTAGACAAGATCCTTAAGGCTAAGGTGCTTGTGAATTCAGACGGTCAATTACGAGTGGCCCATTTGATCCTGGGATACATGCCCATTTCGTCAAGCTTCCAAGCCCCGAAGTGTGTCATAAGGGCCAGAGACCCCCGGCTACATCGGATAAGTGTAGCTGCTCCAGGTTTCCTCCTTCCTAGTCCAAAGGTAGAAAGCGAAGAAATCACGACCCCCATTCCTGAAGGTATACCCAACGTAGGGGCCTCGTCACTACAACAAACAGCCAGCGCAACCACTTCGTCTTACCCTCCCAGCATAAAAGAAGAAGAAGTGGTAGAAGTAGCTGACTCCGAGGACGAGTTCAAAGTTTTCGACCAAACCTTGTCCCCTAACATTCCAAATCCTGATCTCGGCCCTCCATTCTCTCCAATAATCGACGAGATGGGGATACAGCACAAACAGAAGACCAGTTTGCTTGACTTGATAGAATCTCAACCTGGGAGGGACGCACCTGGGAAAGCTGCCCAGACTAAGCTTCCCACTCCCTCCCAGACTAGGCTTCCCACGCCTCCACCTGCCTTGCCCTCTCAAGCAGCAGAGCTGAAGAGGAAGAGAGAGTCTAAAGGGAAAGAGGTGATGGGAGCTAGACAAACTCTTCCCCCCCGTGACGACGAGGCTCAAAAGGCATCCAAGCAAGTCAAAACGGGGCAAAGGGGCACTGAGAAGGTTACCGAGAAGAGGAGCGATCCCCAGGTTGGGCCTTCAGCCTGGCTCCCTGCCCCAATGTTGAATGGGGAACCTCTCCTTGCTAATGCCTTAATTCGTGACTTCCAAGGAGGAGTAGTCGGCCACGTGGCCGACGCAATGGAGCAAGCCCTGTTGCTCCCCGAGGACATGGCCGAGCTATGAGACATGAGGAGACATGAGGTCTTTCTCAGTCTCAAAAGATACCTGGGGATGGTACGTCTCCTTCCTTTCTTTCTAACTTATTCTCATCACTTTCCTCTTCTGATCCTTTTTCCTTTCCTTGGCAGGCTGTTCAAGCATCTTTCCGGGCCGAGGAGGTAGCCAGCTCCTACCATCGACAGATGATGGAGGAGGAAGAGAGGCGCAATGCTACTATGGACGCCTTTCATGTGGCTGAGAAGAGTATCCACGAGCTTAAGAAGAAGCTGCTGGATGAGGAAAAAGAAAGGAAGTATGTGGCAGCAGCCCTGGAAAATGTTGAAAAACAAGCTGAAAGCCAGAGGTTGCTATTGTGTACTACTGAGGACAATTTGACCTCTTCCAAAACCTAGATTGCCGAACTAAAAAAGAAACTGGAAGAGGCCGAGAAGGCCAGAGTCCAAGCCGAGAAGGCCCGAGAGGAGGCAGAGAAGGCCAAAGGTGAGGCAGAGCAGGCTAGAGATGCAGTTGAGCAACATGGGTATGATGTTGGGGTGGTTGAGACTGAAGACGCCCTCAGGGCTGAGATCCCAGCCGTGTGTAGGACTTATTGCGCCTTGGTATGGGGTGAAGCCCTCAACCAAGCCGAGGTTAAGGCTTCTTCCGTACTTAGGAAGGCAGAAAGCATCTACTACCCCCCAGCCATTCGCCCCTCAGGCTCTTCAGACTCTAAGGCCGATCCACCATCCTCGAAGGCAGGTGAAATTCCAAGCGGCCCCGCTGAGGATGCTCCAAAGCTAGGTGATGCCAATAAAGACGGAGCCCAAGGCTCTAAACTACCTCCTCCTGCTCCTAAGGATCCCTCCAAGGAACAAGAAACTCTTCAAAGTACGGAGCTGGTTCTGGCAACCTTAACCATACCCCTAAAGGAGGATCCCAAGGATAAGGCCGAAGTGTCCACCATGGTAGCAAACACCCAACCTCCCAACAATCCAAAAGATAAACTTGTAATAAAAATGAAGAAATAGACTGTTTTAGTTTCCTAGTTCTGTATTTGTATTAGATTTCTATAATCCATCTACTTTTGTCAAAGGCTCAATGTGAATGAGACTTATAAATTTCATTTAATGATTTTGGTGTGAATGTTGTTTCTTATTTAACCTTCGCCAATTAATGCAAGTGATGGCATATATCCCAAGCATAACATAGTTAATATTAAAAACAACAAACTACTAAGTTCATCACTTTGGCAAAGCATGATGATAACTGTAAGGACTAGTACAGAAAAATGATCTATTTTCACATAGACATAGGCACGCCCATAAATGCCTTAATTGATGCTCATAAGTGTCCAATTTGGGAATTTTGTTGTAGTGAGAAGTATTGTCGGTCAGAATGATTACAATCGACTTTAACGTTTTAATGTGCTAATGTACCCGAGATATATAGTCCGAGGAATCAAGCCTAGCTTAGATTCCAATTGATACTTAAGAGAAGTAACCAAAAGATATCAATTTTCCCAAGGTATGTGGTCTGAGGATCTGAGCATGACCAGGGTTCTGTTTGATACTTAGATTGATGTCAAGAAGTATTAATTTTCCCAAAGCAGATGGTCCGAGGCACCAGGCATAGCTAAGGTTCCATTTAATACTTAGATAGTTGTCATAACGTGTTAATTTTCTCAAAGCAGATGGTCCGAAGAACCAGGTATAGCTGAGGTTCTGTTTAACACTTGGAAATATAATTGAAAGATATCAATTTTCCCAAGGTATATGGTCCGAGGATCCAGGCATGACCAAGGTTCTGTTTGATACTTAGATCGATGTCAAGAAGTATTAATTTTCCCAAAGCAGATGGTCCGAGGAACCAGGCATAGCTAAGGTTCTGTTTAATACTTAGATATATAATTGAAAGATATCAATTTTCCCAAGGTATGTGGTCCAAGGAGCTAGGCATGACCAAGGTTCTATTTGATACTTAGATTGATGTCAAGAAGTATTAATTTTCCCAAAGCAGATGGTCCGAGAAACCAGGCATAGCTAAGGCTCCATTTAATACTTAGATAGTTGTCATAACGTGTTAATTTTCTCAAAGCAGATGGTCCAAGGAACCGGGTATAGCTGAGGTTCTGTTTAACACTTAGAAATATAATTGAAAGATATCAATTTTCCCAAGGTATGTGGTCCAAGGATCCAGGCATGACCAAGGTTCTGTTTGATACTTAGATCGATGTCAAGAAGTATTAATTTTCCCAAAGCAGATGGTCCGAGGAACCAGGCATAGCTAAGGTTCTGTTTAATACTTAGATATATAATTGAAAGATATCAATTTTCCCAAGGTATGTGGTCCGAGGAGCTAGGCATGACCAACATTCTGTTTGATACTTAGATTGATGTCAAGAAGTATTAATTTTCCCAAAGCAGATAGTCAGAGGAACCAGGCGTAGCTAAGGTTCTGTTTAATACTTAGATATATAATTGAAAGATATCAATTTTCCCAAGGTATGTGGTCCGAGGATCCTAGCATGACCAAGGTTTTGTTTGATATTTAGATAATTGACGAAAAATGTATGACACATAATGTAACAAACCCAAATTGGACAAAGGGAGCCTTTATTAATAATAATACCTCCTAAGGTTATTTACATTCCAGGGATGTGGTACAGCCTTTTCCTCTAGATCTTCAAGATAATAGGCACCTATTCTAGCCACTGATGTGATACGATACGACCCTTCCCAGTTAGGTCCTAATTTTCCCCATGCTGGGTTCTTGCAGTTCCTAAAACCTTTCTTAAGACCAAGTCCCCTATTGCCAATGGTCTCAGTTTTACGTTGGCATCGTATCCCTGCTTGAGCTTGTGTTGATAATAGGCTAATTGGACCATAGCACTTTCTCTTTGTTCTTCAATCAAGTCTAAACTCTTCTCCAACAGTTCGTCGTTGCTGCTCAGAGTGAAGGAACTTGTTCTCAGTGTGGGGAATCCCATCTCCAGAGGGATAACAGCCTCGGCCCCATAAGTCATGGAAAATGGAGTTTCTTTTGTGGACCTACGTGGTGTAGTCCGGTAAGTCCATAAAACATGTGATAGCTCTTCTACCCATTTCCCTTTCGCATCATCCAACCTCTTCTTGAGCCCACTTACTATGACTTTATTAACAGCTTCAACTTGGCCGTTCCCCTGTGGATATGCCGGGGTGGAATATCTATTGGTTATGCCCAAGTCGCTGCAATATTTTCTGAAGGCCTTACTATCAAATTGTAAACCATTGTCTGAGATGAGAGTACGAGGGACTCCAAACCTGGTGACAATGTTTTTCCAAATAAATCGCTTAGCATCTACGTCCCTGATGTTTGCCAGTGGTTCAGCTTCAACCCACTTAGTGAAGTAATTCGTGCCAACCAACAAATACCTTTTGTTTCCTGCTGCCTTAGGGAAAGGGCCAACAATATCTAAGCCCCACTGAGCAAAAGGCCAAGGACTGGACAAAGGATTAAGGACCCCCCCCCCCCCCCGGTTGGTGAATGTTTGGGGCAAACCTTTGGCACTAATCACACTTCTTCGCATAGTCCTGAGCCCCTTTCTGCATATTTGGCCACCAGTAGCCTTGTGTAAGGGCCCTGTGTGACAGAGATCAGCCTCCCATATGGCTTCCACAAATTCCTTCATGCAATTCTTCTAGGATTAGTTCAACCGCTTCAGGGTGTACACACAACAGATATGGGCCCGAAAAGGACCTTTTATACAATTTTTGGTCCTCAGACAGCCAGAACCAAGGAGGCTTTCTTCGTATTTTGTCAGCCTCAGATTTATCTTCTGGCAAAATATCCTCTTTGAGGAACAATACAATAGGGTCCATCCAGCTAGGACCCACCCTTATTTGATGGATCTGAACTATACTTCTTTTTACCTCAGTAGGATTGCATAGATCTTAAACAAGAATCACCCAAGGAAGGCTCTGCGCCGAGGACATTGCTAGTGTGGCAAGAGAGTCCGCATGGGTGTTCCTACTTCTAGGAACTTGTGATAAATTAAAAGACTCAAATCCAGACTGTAAATGTCTAACTTGACTCAAGTATTCCTGCATCCTGGGATCTCTGGCTTCCAGCTCTCCTTGGACTTGGACTACCACCAACCTTGAATCTGAGAAAACCTCCACCGCCTTTCCCCCTAACTTCTAGACCATGATCATTCCTACCAACAAAGCTTCGTATTTAGCTTCGTTGTTAGTAGCCAAAAAGCCTAATCTTAAGGATTTTTCAATCGTGATCCTCTCTGGAGATATCAGGACTAGCCCCACTCCAGACCCTTTGTGATTCACTACTCCATCAACGTAGACCTTCTAGGATGAAAATTCTTGTACGGAGATTACTCCAACCGATTTTTCATCCATGTTATGCTCCTCTACCCTTTCTTCCACTGGGATTTCCGTAAACTCGCCTACCAGGTCAGCCTGACCGAGGTGCGAGGCATGTATTTGATATCAAAAGCTCCCAGTTTAGTGCCCCACTTTGCGATTCTCCCCGTGTAATCAGCACTCCAAAGTAGAGATCTGAGGGGAATTGGGTTAGGACAACAACCGTATGTGACTGGAAATAGTGGGGAAGCTTACGCGTAGCATGTACCACGGCCAGAATGGCCCTTTCTAATGGTAAGTAACGGACTTCTGCCTTATGTAAGGACTTGCTCACATAATAAACCGGTCTTTGTATGCCATTATCATCCCGTATTAGGACCAAACTGACTGCGTGGGAGGCCACCGTAATGTAGGCAAACAGAACTTTGTCCACCTCGAAACTTGACATAATTGGTGGCCGAGAAAGGTATTCTTTCAACTGCTGGAAGGCTAGAGCACACTCGTCGGTCCATTCGAACCCCTTCCACTTGTTCAATAACTGAAAGAAGGGCCTGCATCTATCCGCTGGCCGAAAGATGAATCGGTTTAGAGCAGCAGTCATCCCTATAAGTCTCTGAACTTCCTTAGGATTCCGAGGTGGTTACAAATTGTTAATCGCCTTAATTTGGTCAGGGTTGACTTCGATTCCGCGGTGCGTGACCATGTAGCCCAAAAACTTCCCTGATCGGACACCAAAAGAACACTTAGAAGTATTAAGCCATAGCTTGTGTCTCCTTAAGATTTCAAAAATATTTCCAAGATTGCCGACATGATTGGACTCCACCTTGCTCTTTACCACCATATCATCGATGTAAATTTCGATGTTTTGTCCCAACTGAGGTTCAAACATCCTGGTCATCATCCTCCGATAGATAGCCCCAGCATTCTTCAAACCAAAGGGCATCACCTTATAATGATAGTTTCCAGTAGGGGTGAAAAAAACTGTCTTTTCTTGGTCGTCCAGAGATAGAGGGATCTGATGGTACCCTTAAAAGGCATCGAGAAAGCTCATCCGAGGATGACCCACAATAGCATCCACCAACTGATCAATCCGAGGCATAGGGAAAGGGTCCTTTGGGCAAGCTTTGTTCAAATCCGTAAAATCTACACATACGCCCCATTTTCCAGTCTTCTTTTTCACCAATACTATATTAGCTAGCCATTCAGGGTAAAAGACCTCTTTAATAGCCCCAGCCTGCTTAAGTTTCATCACCTCATCCTTGACAGCATCAAAGTGTTCCTTGGACGAACGTCGAGGCGGCTGCTTCTTTGGGGTGATGGATGGGTTAACATTCAAATGATGGAAAATGAAGCTTGGATCCACTCCTGGAGCTTCATAAGCATTTCAAGCGAATACATCGACATTCCCCTTGAGAAACTCCACCAACTCCTCCTTCTCCTGAGGTGGCAGCTGAGCTCCAACTTGAAAATATTTCTCTAGATCATCACCTAGGGTAAATTTCTCCAAATCTTCACATTTAGCCTCCTCGGCTAGCCCCTTCGCAAGTAATTCCTTTGACTTTGACTGCTATAAGTCCTCTTTAGCTGAGGCCGAGGATTCAGCCGCCGGTTAATGTAAAATTGTAGACACAAGGTATTGCCTAGCCATTGATTGGCTCCCTACCAGCTCCTCAATTTGGTCTCCTGACAGATATTTAACTTTTTGATGTAGGGTTGAAGAAAAGGCCCCCAAGGTGTGAAGCCAAGGTCTGGAGATAATTGCTGTGTAGGGGGAGTATGCATCTACTACTACGAAGTCCACCTCCACCACTTCTAAGCCGGCCTGTACTGGCAACCTAATTTGGCCCTTCGGGGCAACAAGCTTCCCATCAAAGCCAGCCAAAGGCGAATTGTAGGTTGTGAGATCTTCAAGTTTTAAATTTAGTCCCTTATATAGGTCAGGATACATGACTTCCACACAACTGCCTTGGTCCACCATCACTTTCTTCACATCATACCCCCCCAATTTTGAGGGTTACCACCAAAGCATCATCATATGGTTGGATGGTTCCTGCCTTATCCTCATCCGAGAAACTCAATGCCAGTCGAATCTCCACTTTGGCCCTCTTCAACCCAAAATTAACTTCCTCGGCCGGAAGCCGAGCTACAGACATCACCCTGGAGGGCCGTGAGCTAGTCCTCCCAGGTGCAGTAAAGATGACATTGATTGTGCCTATAGGGCCTTGAAGAAGCATTCCCTTGATTCCCGGACCTTGACTAGTCTCCTTGCCCGTTTGGACGACACAAAAGATGCTGCAACCTTCCCTCTTTGACCAGCTGCTCCAAATGATTTCACAATGTACGGCAGTCCTCGGTGGTGTGTCCCCGCTCCTGGTGGTACTGACAATGAAGACTTTGATTACGCCTTAATGGGTCTCCACTCATCTTGTTTGGCCATTTGAAATATGGCTCGTTCTTGATTTTCTTCAACACTTGATGCACAGGATCCCTGAACACAGTATTTACCACTTAAGGGGCTGCAGACTCGGACTGCCCAGTAAAATCCCTACGAGGTCTATTATTGTTGTAACGGTCCGACCTGAAATCCCTCATCTCCTGAGGGATAACCTTGCCCTTTCCCCTTTCTTGCTGTTGGTCCTCCTCAACCCTCTTGTACTTGTCAATCCGATCTATGAGTTGGCATATACTGGTAACAGGTTTTCCAGTTCAAGACTTCCTTAAACCATGCTCGGCAGGCTGGCCAAACTTGAAAGTGCTGATGGCAACATCATCAAAATTACCATCTATCTCGTTGAACATCTCCCAGTATCTGTCCGAATATGTCTTCAGGGTTTCTCCTTCTCTTATGGACAAAGACAATAAAGAAGCTAAAGGCCGAGGAACCCTGCTACACGTGATAAAGCGGGACGCAAACGCTTGAGCGAGTTCCTTGAAGGAATCAATGGAACTTGCCCTCAAACTATCAAAACACTTCATTGCCACAGGCCCCAAACTGGACAAGAATACCTTGTACATTAAAGGATCGTTCTTAGAGTATACGACCATCCTTTGATTGAAGTGGCTAACATGCTCCACAGGGTCTGTTCTTCCGTTGTACATGGTGAACGTAGGTTGGGAAAACCGTTAAGGAAGACTCCCCCTCTCAATCTAGCGCGTGAAAGGTGACTTGGAAATCTGGTTAAGTGCTTTACTCATAGCGTCGTTTCCCAGGCCGACCGAGGACGAATTTCTATTTCTGTGCTCATAATGATAGTCCTCATCATATGAGAAAGACTCGCTAGGAGGAGTCCTCAATCTGCGCCTATAGCTACTATCCTCTTCACCACCAGAAGAGAAGTCAGGATTGGATGGAGCCCACTTTCGTTGTTCATGGCGCAAGCTTCTCTTCAGATGATTAATCTCCCTCTGCATGTTTCTGGCATTCTCCTCATGAGAAACATGGCTTTTACCATGAGCTTGGCTTCTACTAGTATGGGTGGTATGTACACTTCCCTCCCGATCCCTTTGCCGTTCAAGATCACAGAAGTGGCCTTGACGCTGAGACCCCAAAGATTCTGCCGGTGTGGACCTGAACTTGCCATCTTTGAAAGTCGAAATCACTAAAACACCAGTATTCCCACAAACGGCGCCAATTGTAAGGACCAAGTTTGAACTTCTAGCCCAACACGTGGATGGACTTTAGCCCAAAAAGCCCAAAACAATGAATTTGTAGAGAATGGGTTAGAAAAACTGGGCTTCAGTTGATCTCACAATGAATAGGATAAGTTTGATGATAACAAAAGGAAATTAGACAACAATAATATGAAGAAAATATGTCCTCGGCGAATTTCGAGGACACTAATTCTTATATATAGCTCTTGAGTTACGTTACAGGTTTGGTTATGGAGTGCTACAGTATTTTCTCTCTCAATTTCCGATCCCCTTCTTCTTCTCCTCCTCTCTCTTTTTATATTGTCTTTTCTTTTCATGTATCCCCTCCACGTGTTTGCTAGACCGTCGATGTGGATACTTGTCCCATCAGTAATACTGATAAGTCTTCATCTAGTAGCTGTAAGGCTGAAATGCATTGTTCAGGTATCACCTCCACATTAATGCGGCCAAGGAGTTAGCTGGAGTGCATTTAATGTGGAGGTAGCAGCTTTCTCCTTAGATATTTAGGTCTTTCCCTTGCCTGATGCTTCTATAATGCTTATCAACACCAACGAGATTTTTTAGTGAGATCACTCTGAGCAACAGACACCTTCTTCTGACCTCGGCAATGGTCGGCCGAGGGTGCCTTTATCCTCGGCCCCTTCATTTGGGTCCTTTTGATCAGAACTATCCTCTATTTACTAACTCAGTCTTTTCTAACAGAGATGTTTCTTCTTCAAGCAATCCTCCGTTCTCGGATCAGGCCCTAGGCCTGAAATTTAAACCAACTGTTGGACTCCTAAGCCCAATATCCCCACAATTACAATTAAAAGACTTTTGAAATTACATTTTTTTTTTAAAAAAAATTATTGGATATGTTGGATCTTAAATGACTTCTATTAAACTCTATCTTTTATAGCATCATTAAAAAGAAAACTCATATAGATAGGTATTACGATATTATTTGAAACTATCATAATGGACTAATGTATTACACATGGTATGGATCTAAATGTAACATCCTATACTATAAAATATAAATTAGGCCTATGGTTATCTTTTCTTTGCAAAAAAAAATAGTTAAATTCTCATTAATTGTGATAGTTCACTTTTAGATAAAATAGAAACTCTATTAACTAAGTTTTAAGAAATTTAAAATTCTATGTCAAAAAATTTCCAGAACATTAGATTTTATTTTAATTATTTTGATAATTTTATATTGTAAAAAAATAAAATTTATACATTACATATAATCATTACTTCAATTATCTTCTAAATGATGGAGGATACGAGAATGCAATTTGTAAATCTACTATCAAGATAACATAGATTAGATTGGCAGTGGATAGTAGATTTAATTGCAGTTGAGTATTATGTGAAGTCATCACCATAGAATAACTCACGTCGGGATGTGTTATATGGAATCAATGATATGAAAGAAAAAGAATTTTTCTAAACCATTATATTGAAGAAAAAATTACTTATTTTCATTCATTTTCAAGTTATACATTTTTTTAAGTCAAGTCATAGACCTTTAAGCAAAATAAATACTTTCAATTTTTATTTAAGTTGTTAGAATTATGTGCCCTCAAAAACAATAATATGCATTTTTATTTGATAATAAAATTTTATTTTCACATTCATAATTTTTATAGGTATATTTCATTGTTTAAATGTGGCATGTGATGTCACCTCTGTAGAAAAATCATGTTAATGGTTAAGGAACCAAAGACAGGAAGTAATGATTTTTCATAGATTATTAAATTGTTCTAGGCTGTGGATATTAATTGAATATTACCACTAAAGCCTACACTTGTTGTGCTGCTATATGATAGGATGATTTACTCCATCATTGAGGTAGTGACTTTAAGCAGACAAGTGGGTGTAATGTAACAAGCACTGAATTGGATCCGATCAAGGACACCTTATGGAGTGATCACTGTTAATTAAAAGGTTGTTTTATCATAATTTTTCTATTGTCCTCAAACATGAGGGGTTTGTGTATATTTATTTATTATGCACATAATTTTGACAATGTCAACTGGTGATGCCAATTTTAAAGGCTATATACAGACACATTGGGTTATGTATGTAATGAGTAAAATATATAAATGCTCAACAATGAATCCACTGGTCTCTAAAGAAGATAGTATATTCAGTTGATTTTCATATTGAAATTGGACTCAAAACAAAACCGGCCGGTGACGTTTTTCAAAAAAAAATTTCATATATATAATATTGTATATATATATTTAAAGAGTTTTTCAAAAATATTTTGGAGTCCAATAGAAATTATGAAATCAAGAAATTAAGGGTTACATAAGCTAAGGACATGACAGTGATATTAATCCGGTCCTAGTAGCTTATGGGAATATAGTATGGTGGAAGGACATAGATATAAAATTTTAAGTAATGGGACCTCATTTGTTATTCTTTAATCTTCAGGGGTCAATTGCAATGTGTTGATGGACATTATTGCAATCTGTAGAAGTTCAAATATTTCCTTGATATGGTTGAGAAAATTAACGAATAATTTTGAAAGAGTTTCAAGATAAGTCAATAACGTTCAAAAATTTATTGATGAATCCTATAGCTGAATATTAGGATCCCTAAGGATCCCACATCCAATCTCTCTCTTAGGTTTTAGAAGTCTTAAATAAAAATAAGATTTTAAAAAAATATATCATATCAGTTGTTGGCCATCAGAACTACTGAGTGAGACTACAGTCTTCTGAAAACTCAAAAAGAAACAAAGAGAGAGAAACATGAATACCTTGGGAGGCAATACACTTGGGTTGCTAAGAGAGGTACGCAATTTTGTTCTATTTAGAATCCATGGTTGTGTGTTACAACATTCTTTAAATGAAAATATAAATTTTTGTTTTATATTACTTCCGCAAAAACTTTCATAACTATCTCGTGCATCGCATGAGTTAGTGACTAATTATTTTTAACTGCGAAGGATTCAAGGTTTAGGAGCTTAACAATGGTATATCAAATTATGAATAAAGAACTTTTCCTGTAGAAAGAGGACATTTGAAAGTGCTTCATTGGCAAGCCAACTAAAACTAATCTATTCGAGCATCTCTTTTTCTTTCCCATTTTTTTATTTATTTTAAAAAATTCAATTAAAGCTCTCATTGAGGGTCCGTTTGGTAAGAGATTTCTAGTAACGTTATCTAAGTGTTGTTGAAATACGTGTGAGTTAAAAAGTGTTGTAAAAATACGTATTGTGTTTTGTTTAAACAACAATACAAACGGACCCTGAATTATTGAAATTAGTGACTCACTTTTCCTTGGAGTTGGAAGCTTTAAGCCTAAGCAAGATTAACGGACTGAAGTACAATCATGACCTGGAGTTGGACCCCGTCTCACAAATAGTCACATGAAGGTGAAGCCATTATTACTCGTGACATGAATAGGACATCAACATGTTGACTGCAAATATATTGCGCTTGATTTATGAGAAGCAAAGATTAATAACCACCGTGATTACTGCTGCTGGAGATAAAAACAAACATCAATTACACCATTCGCATCCATTAATGCAAAATATTTTGTCAATTTTAATATAAATTTTTTATTTTTTATTTTTTATTTTACATATTTTTTTTTTCAAAACATCTAAAAAAAATTTATTTAGACTAAAATACAAAACTTTTATACAAAACTCAACCTTTAAGTTTCACATTTTGTCATTTCAGTCATTTAACTTAGACTTTTATCATTTCAATCCTCTAAATTTCAATTATACTCAATTCAGTCTTCCGTTTGCTATTTGTTAAATTGCACCGTTAACACAAAACAACGCCATTTTACAGTTTGATTAACATTTAATTTTTTTAATTCCTGACTTTTTTTTTAAAAAAAAAAAAACCGTTAATTAAAAAAAAATCAACTTAAACTAAACCCAAAACAGAGTTGCTCCCTCCCACCCGTGAAGAACAAAGTCTGAAACCCCGTGCCCACCCGGTAACAGAGAAACCGAGAGAGAGAGAGATCAGAACACTCGACAACAATGCAATTGAAGAGAGCAGATCGGCGCGAGTTTTATACTTTGTTTTGGTTTATTTTGTTTATACTCTGTTTGACTTTTCTTCTTTCGCCAAGATAAAGAATCTTGAACTTTAGGTTCCCGGAAAGATACATCTTTCAAGTACAAACATAAATATGTAACTTGTGAGCATAAAACAGTAATGCATCCAGACAAAAAAAATAAACGGTTATGCACTAGACAATGGCTAGTATCTTGATATCTCTCTCACATTGAACCTCTGAGATTGGCTGGGGGTGGGGTTTCAGACTTTGTTCTTCATGGGTGGGGAGGGAGCAACACCACCGTTTTGGGTTTTTTTTTTTTTTTTTTAATTAACGTTTTTTTATAAAATTCATAAATTAAAAGAAAAATAAATATTAATTAAACTGTAAAATGGCGTCGTTTTGTGTAAGTTAACGATGCAATTTAACATATTGTAAACAAATGACTAAATTAAGTATAATTGAAATTTAGAGGACTATTTCTCAAAGAAATTTAGAGGACTAAAATAACAAAAGTCAAATTTAGAGGACTAAAATGACAAAATGTGAAACTTAGATGATGAATTTTGCATTTTGGCCAATTATTTATTTTACACTAAATTTCATTAAAATATCAAATTTTCTTTATTTTTTTAATTGTTGTTTTTTTCTTTAGACACTACAACCACCATCTATTCTCTTCCTTTATCTTTAGAATACGTAAAAAAAAGAATAAAAGAAACTAAATGAAAATGAGTGTCTATATAAATTTACAAGGTTACTATAATAACCATGTACTTTTACACAACTTGGCATGACTTGATATGAGTGAATTTTTGTCTTAATTGGTTAAAATGTGATTTTTTTAAATGATTCAAGGACTAATGTGAGTGCTCTTAGGGGAGTCATTCTTAGATAGTCCTAAAATAGTGTTTTAGGCTCTCATATTGAATTATGCTAGGGACACAACTTTTGGCACAACTTTGTGCCACAGCTCGCCACATGGCAAGCATGGTTTTTAGACCCGGACCGTTTAACGAACCGGAAAAGGGAGAGGTTCAAGGTTTTTAAGGTCGAACCGAGATTTAACCGAGGTCAAACCGTGATGATGTCATAATTAATTTAATAATAATAAAATACAAATAAAGGTATTAAAATGGAAAACATTAACAAATTTTTACTAAAAGTATGTCTAAAAAAATAAAACAACTTTCAAATGTATTTTCACCATTTTTATAAGGTTAATAGAAAATAATAAAGCATAAACAAGTGTCAAAAAATTGTGTTTAGTGATCTTTCAAATAAAAAAAATTATCTAAAATAAAATCATTTTCAGCATAAATTAATAAATTGTATATTTACATGTAAAAAGTATAGTCCTTGAACCTCTAATAAAATTATCAAATAATAATAGATTGAGTGTGCGTTTGGATTTGGATGAAAATTATAAATTATTTTACTATTCAGCTTATTTTTGCTACTATTCATGGGTCCCATTGCATTTTTTGGTACTATTTATGAGCCCCACTGTACTATTTCAACTAACTTTTACATTTATCTACAATACTTTCAATAATAAGTTTTCAGTTTCAGAAAAATAAGTGGTATCCAAACAGACCCTGAGAGGGGTAATATAATAAATTGGAAAACTATAATCTAAATTGTAAATAAATAAAATATTAAATCTGAGAATAACACAACAAAGGAGCATAGCCTATTGGTTATTGCATCAGTATTTGACTTACTAGGTCCCTGGTTATATCCCTCGCCTACACCTATTTTGGATTTTTTATATTTAAAATGATTGAATCGTAACTTCCACTTAAAAAAACCGTATTTTTATCCGGTTCAAGGCTACCCGGGTCGGACCAGCTGGTCCAGTTCGGGTCTGACATCCCATTTATAATTGGTAAAGGTATGTCAGTGAGCTATGTGGGGGGACACATCCTTACCAATCACAACTCGCCATGTGGCGAGTTATGACACAAAATTGTGCCAAAAGTTGTGTCCCTAGCATGAGGGTGTGGATCTCAGAGTGGCCCACCCTCTATGTGAGATCCCAAAGTACTTCTACGAGATCACCTAAAGTATTTTCCTCAATTAGGGGGCGTCTTATATTGATGCAAATCATAGCCATGTAACTAGGGAGGGGATTCTCCTCTCTGTCCCCACGATGGGAACTATGGAGGGGATTCTCCTCCTTGTCTCTCTGTTGCTAAGAAAAGGGGGATTTTCCTCCTTGTCTTCAACAGTAGAAGTTGTTTGTCCCTTCTACATGAAGGAGTGTTTTGTTTTGGGATTGTCCTTTTGTCTCTTTAGGGATATCGTATCCACGGAGCTAGTGGGGTTTTTTTGTTGTGGGGTTGGGGAAACACTTTTCTTTTTGTGAGAAGCCACTACTCATTCGATGTCGACTAATATGGACGAAATCACTGATACCTGGGTATTATGAGCGAAATCAATATTGCCCAACAGGGAGGAAGACGGTGGAGACTGAGAACGTAGGGAGGAGCGCAGTAAGATCGATGGAGGAAGGTCGTGCTGAAGTGGTCCACATGAACGTTACTTCAATTACAACTCCTGAAGTAACGCCCTCATTGATGCTGCCCTCAGCCACGCAGCTGGATTGGGCTTCAATGCCTGCAATTATTGAGGATTTAGTGCTGCCAAAGTCCACGCCAATTATCAATAAGTCCAACTCAATTAATACACCTTCTATTTCAATGGAGGTATTATAGGAGGATACGTTTTTGGCAAATATAAATAATAATGAAGAGTTATTATTGGCAAAGATTGTTACACCCGATTTGGAGTCTACCAGCCAGCTAGCACGTACAATTGGAGTTAATCCAATTAATGCCTTGAAAAAATATTCCAAGGGAAATCAATTTCAAGTGGTGGCAATAGTGGTAATTCGGGATAATAATGGAGCTGTGCTGGCTTCTTGTTCAGAAAAAATTCATCAAGCTTACAAGCCTGACGAGGTTGAGGCGCTGGCTGCTCTGAAGGCAGTGACCTTTGCGCGTGAATTGGGTTTTCGAAGAGCTACTCTTGAAGGAGATTCTCTCGGTCTGATTAAAGCTTTGAAGTCAACAGAGTGTAGCCTATCTCCAACAGGTCTGCTGGTAGACGATGTGAAAAGGGTTGCTAATAGTTTTGAACGATTGTTGTATTCTCATGTTAAGAGAAACCACAATAGGGTTGCTCATAGTCTGGCAAAAAATGCATTACGCATACCAGATTTTCAAGTATGGATGGAAGATGTCCCATCGCATATTGTTTCGATTTTAGATTTGGATGTAATTGTTTCAAGTTAATAAAATAAGTCAGCTTCTTTCTCAAAAAAAAAAAAAAAAAATGAAAGACATTGACAAAGTTTTAACTTTCATGGTTGTAAATATAATATACAGAGTTTCCTTAATTTGTAATTGTAAATGCTAAAATGTCCTGGCCAATATTTTGAAGTTATCTCTAAAAATGTCTACACATCATGAACACATACAACCAAAAAAAAAAAAAAAAAAAAAAGGTAGACAACGACTCTAACCTCTTCGTAAAACAACATAAAAGAGTGTATTTGTGGTATATTAATGTAACGATATGATTTCACTTAAACGCTAAATTTGTTTTAGGGAAACACAAGTCAAAGGAAAAAAAATTTCCTAGTCAATAGAACGAAAACAGGTTTCCAAATGTTAGGTACTAGGTCACCACAAACAAACTCCATTCTGCTAAAAAAAATATATAAACTTTACTCTTTTTTGTCCCAAATGTAACTTCTCTCTCTTCGTCCCCCCCTCTCTCCACAGGTCAATTGTTAACCTCTATTGATTGGCATTGACATTTTTTTTCTCAGATAAATTGCTCTCACTTAATTTTAAGTGTAAACTTCAAATTTGGAGTTTGTTTTTTTTTCCCCCATTTGAGGTCCACTTTCGTAAATGAAATTTTTTGTTCATATACTTGTTTGAAATAACAAGAAATCTTAGCTCTATTTGCTTCTTTGTTACACAATCAGACTAACTTTGAAGTTAAGGTATGATCATGGAAAAAGATTATGCATCAAGGATCGTCCAGATGTATAAAGGCTTCGTTATGCATCCAAACATGTGAACATGTAAACATTCAAGTATGAAGTATGTGAAAATGTAAACATTCATACAAGAATGTGAGCATTGAACAATTTTATACTCGGTTTAAGTTAATGCTTAAGTCTTATGAAAGGAAGGCATTTAAATGAAGTCTTCTTTAAATCTTGAATACCATTCTTTATTATACTTAATTAATTAAGTGGTCTTGCCTTGTTAAGAAATGGTATTGAATGCTTAATTAATCATTAATGTTCCTTTGATTTAACCTTATTTAACTTCAGACATCAAAGTCTTTTAGGAAATGACGTGATCTTTAATTATCCTCAAAGGTTTTTTTATTAGTTGACTCTTCAATTTAAATTCAAATATGATTTGAATTAATCATTAAAAATCAATTAAGTTGCATTATGGGAATTATTTAATTTGACTTAACCATCTAAGTTTAATTATAATCTTAGAAAGAATTTTTTTTTTTTTTTTTTTTTGTGTGGATACAAGATGAAATTCTACTCTAGCCTAATCTATGTGTATATATGTGTGAAGCTCCACCTTAGAGACTTGAACCCTGGCCTTTACCCCCCCCCCCTTCCCCGCCACAACACTCCACAAGCACTTATACTTATAGAGTGACTATCGTGCCAAAGGTGCGCGATAGTCTTTGAAAGATTTTTAAACTTAATTGATTGTCTTAGAAAAATTCCATATTAATTCCCATCATTAAGTCTTGATTGATTTGCATTAATGGAAAGATTATACTCTTCAAATTATTTCACAATACTTCATCGACTTTTATCCTTGAAATGATTTTATTCATTAAGACTTTCCTTATTTATAACATTTAATCTAAATTACAAATTTTAGTTTAAATTTCAAATCTTTATGATTTTAATTTTGTAGGAAATATATTTTGATTAACTTCCTTAATTGACTCTCTGATTTAATTACCCTTATTGACTAACCCTAGAGTTAATAAAGTTCTAATTTAAAAGCAAAGTAAATGAATGCAAAAAATTTTAAAAAAATCTTAAATATTTTTGGTATTTGGATTTTAATAATTGGAATGAATTAAAACAAGTAGTGATGAAAAGGAAGCTAATTAATTGAGGAAAGAAAACTATGCAACATTTATTGCAAATTTAAAAAGGAAAATAATATGGAAACTGATTTTTGCCCAAAAATGCATACACATTAGGAAGTGCTACTTATGCTACGCACCTGAATGATGGCATATGCATCTAGGTTTCAACCAAATTTCTAGAAGGACAAAGTTTAGCTACAAAATTAGTTGTAGCCTTAATTTACAACCTTACTCAATAAAATAAAAATTACTATATTTTTTGAAAATCTAACCATTGAATTGCATGTTCTTTACGCTCTTAATACACATGTCAAATTTTATGTCAATCAGATACTATTTATTATATGATCTACAAGCTTATATTTTGTGCATAATTTTAAACTACAAAAACTTGCAAGTATGAACAATGCTACTTATGCTACGCACCTGAATGATGGCATATGCATCTAGGTTTCAACCAAATTTCTAGAAGGACAAAGTTTAGCTACAAAATTAGTTGTAGCCTTAATCTACAACCTTACTCAATAAAATAAAAATTACTATATTTTTTGAAAATCTAACCATTGAATTGCATGTTCTTTACGCTCTTAATACACATGTCAAATTTTATGTCAATCGGATACTATTTATTATATGATCTACAAGCTTATATTTTGTGCATAATTTTGAACTACAAAAACTTGCAAGTATGAACAATATAAGAAGAATATGTAATTTAATAGTGAATTTGTTAAAATTCACCTTCAATAAAAAGATATTGAGTAAGTTTGTAGCCTTAGATTACAACCAATTTTGTTGCTAAACTTTGTCCAAAACATGAATAACAAACCAAATCAAGAACAAACAAAGACATGTCTTTGCCCAAAATGGCTTACATCACTCAAGGAGATGCGTACACCTATTATTTTAGGAGTACACAATTCTGGGAAAATTTTTAGATTATTTAAAAATTGCAGAAAACCAAGCAAAATTGTGAGCAACATCATATTATTAATCATCAATCACCATGTTAAGGGTAGAAATATAAATGGACATAAAAATAACTAAAATCAAGAATACGGATCACAGAGAAGATTCATACCTTACCCCTTGGGAACTTTAATTAATGTGAAGTTAATAACGGTCCCCTTGGTTGAAATTGATTATCACATTGATGTTTGTGTTTGGATCAGTGACTTGAAACAACTATTTGGATTGGATTTGGTATTTTTTTGAAACCCTAAAACTAATGGGTTGGATGAAGCAATATGATTGATAGTTGCCAAAAGTGAGTGCAAGATTAGGAAATTGAGCAATTTTAGGGTTTTGTTCTAAAGTTACATCAACATTAGGGATTGAAGCATACATAACCTTGGGAAACCTTTTAGAAAATGGTCTTAAAAATGAAATTTGGGCCAAAACTTGTGTTTTTGGGTTGTTGGGCTTCACATGTGATGCTAATCATTTTGGAAGTGATTTGGATTCCTTGTTATTGGGATCAAGAACTTCGGATATAGGCCGAAACATAATAGGGTGTTACATGTAAATTGAATCAAATAGAACCTTAATGATTTTACATGCAAGCCAAATAATAATAAAAAAATAGCTCATTTAAACAAGTTAATTTTCCAAATCACATTTAATTTTATAGAAAGTGTTTTGTGACTAGTTTTTTAAGGTACTTTATAACACTTTGTTTGGCTGGAGACTTGGAGTTGAGGGAGAAAAAAAAAAAAAATATCTCTTGCATATGTTTTGAAATAGGGAGGGATGAAAAAAAGAAAAAAGAGTTACTTCTCTTTCCTTTGTTTGGCTTGCAAAGGGAAGACAAGTGGAAAGAAAATTACTTATTTTTCTTTTACTTTTTATTTTTTATTTTTTTTTTCTTTGATGAAATAAGAAGAGGAATGTAAATTGATGGAGAAAAATGTAATTTTCTAAGCATTAAAAATCAAAATATGCGTATATATATATTATTGGAATTTCTCTTCATTTTTATCCAAATTGGGATTTTAAATATGGGTCCGGTATTAATCTTCTTTTTTCCTTCTCTCCTATTAGCTTTTTACTTATTTTCCCTTCCCTTCTTTCCAAAAACAGTGTAAATTTATTTTGCTTCATTTTCCCCCGCCGCTATTCTTTTCCTCGAGGCTTCCAGTCAATCACATGAAAAATGTTGATTTAATTAATTTATGTACGTATGGATCTCATGTGGCGGCAAAAATGAGAAATAAATTAGCCAAATAAGCTGTCAACGAGTGGCTAGAATTGTTGTCACTTTAAAAGCTGATAGGATCAAGCCATGTCGTCTCTCCTCAAGCCTTTTTTTATTTATTTATTTTTTATTTCTTCCGTAGCCAGTAGTCACAACTTACAACAGACCTGGATCTCTCTCTCTCTCTCTCTCAAACACACAGACACTAGACGTAAACTAAAATTAATAATATTTCCACTCTAGGTAAATCCGTTAAAAAATAAATTAACCCCTTGATTCACTTCTATTGATGGAAAACTCATAAGTCATATCAAAAGAAAATTCCAAGTCGTAATAATTTAATGACTAAATTCGGAAGAGTAAGTGATAAAAGTTCATCTTTTCTACGTCTTAACCTAAAATTTTCAAGTCAGAAATGAATAGTCATGGTAACCAGTCCAAAGATTATGGATATTGATTAATTCTGCTTAACTAACGGTCTTGCTGAAGGACATAGCAGCTGATAGCCCTATGATGAATGACCTACCAGTTTTTTTTTTTGAGAAAAAGGTAAGCGAGGATTTTATTAATGAATCAACTACAAAGAAACAACCAAAAACTCAGGACAGATCTGATTGAAAAACATCAGCCACCTCCTCAGGTAGAGCTTCTACCCAGACCTCAGTATCTGCAGATAAAACTGCTTTTTTAGCTAAACTATGAACTAATCTATTCCCTTCCCGCCTAACATGTTGAAACATACACCCTCTCAACATCCGACCCAAACACTTAGTCTCATCAATGATATGACCAAACAACAAATTACAAGGGCCTACTCACTGCAAAGCGTTAATAACTTGAAGGCAGTCACCTTCAACTATGATATTAAACAAGCTCAATTCCCTTGCAAAATTCACTGCCCTCCGAGCTGCCAAAGCCTTTGCCATCTCAACCGACTGGACCTGACCCAAATTCTGACATAATGCCGCAATGACTTGCCTAGAAAAATCTCAGTAAACAACACCAATCGCAGCTGCACCTGAATCTTTGGAAAAAGCAGCATCAAAGTTGGCTTTGTAGCATTCTTCAGGCGGAGGAGACCAACACACCCTAGGACAAGGATTTGGCACACAACACACCTCAGAATGCACGTCCCAGTACTCTACCACCAGCTCCCTTGCTCTGTCACCCAATTCATGCAACGGCCAAACAGGTTGATGTTCCCGCAACCGATTTCGACATTGCCATAAACACCAAGCCACCGTGGCAAATAAAGCTATCCGGAAACTCAACCCACCACTAAACAACTCCTCCAATAGCTCAAAGAAGGTTCGGAACTTCTTCAGAACCAACGAACAAAACTCCAAGATTGACATCCATACCAAGCGAGCTTGATCGCAAAGCCAAAGGCTGTGCAAAGTCGTCTCTGTGTGGTCACCACAACCATCACACACCTAATTAATGGGGAGGTGTCGTGCCTGTAAGTTCTACTTTGTGGGCAATGAGTCCTTTGCAGCACGCCAAATGAAATGCCGGATCTTATTAGGAGTTCAAATCTTCTTTATCTGCATGAGAAGAGCTTCAGCAGAGACAAGCATATGGTAAGCACTCCTAACACTATAGTCACCATCATTAGTCAGAGGCCAAATCAGAGTATCTTCAGCCCCCGTCTCACAAAATTGAATCTGCCGCACCATATCTACCTCCCATGGAAGAAAACAACTCTCCAAGCAACCCGGGTCCCAAATTCTTGTGTCAGGGAGGAACAAATCACAAACCCGTTGAACTGAGGAACTAGCTTTTGGAGATATGATCTTACTGTGGTTCAAATCAGGCAGCCACCTATGTTGCCATACATCAATCATTGCCCATTACCAACCCTCCAAATTGCTCCTTTCTTAATAATACCCCGAGCTTGTAAAATACTCCGCCAAGCATAGGAACATCTAGAATGAACTGGAGCCTCAAGAATATTACCATTCGGAAAGTACTTTGCACTAAACACTTTAAAAAGGAGGGAGTCACGATGATGAATAAGACGCCACACTTGTTTAGCCAACAAAGCATTATTAAACTTTTGGAAATCTCGAAACCCCATACCTCCAATTGATTTTGAAAAGCATAACGAACTCCATTTAACCCAATGAATTTTCTTCGCATCACCATTACCCCACCAAAACTTTCGAATCATGGCTTCAATATCCTTGCAAAGACTCACCGGAAGCTTAAACACACTCATCGAGTAGACCGGAATAGATTGGACCACTGCCTAATGAGAATCAACAAGCATTCAAGGATCCATTGCATGTTCCAGTTGGGCCTATTACTAAAGCAAGATCCAAGAAGATCAAAGAAGCACTTAATGGGCTAATTCAAGAGATTTGGGCTGATTCTAATGCAAGACATTCTAAGCTTGGCCCAAAGGAAGATGAAGGTGTAATAAATTTAATCCAAGCTATTGAGGGCTAATCTGGCTTGATTAGGCGTGATTTATGGCGTGGATCAATGGCTGACTGACTTTCAGCCTCCATATCAGTTAATAGACATTTTTCCTATTCTAGAGCTTCTAATTTCATGCCAAATCTACCTTAATTTTAGGCTTTTATTATTTAGAACGTTTTTCAGCTATTTTCCTATTTTGGATCTACTAATTTCAGACCAAATCAACTTTTATTTAGGGTTTTATTATTTAGTACGTTTATTTTTATATTTTCAGTCATGACATATAAATAGCATGCACTCATTGTAATAGAGGATTATTGAATAAAAATCAGAAAAGGTGAGGCTTTGCTCTTCTTTTGGTTCTTCAAGAACTGTGAACTTATCAGGGATTCTTCCTTGTGGCGTTCAAACTTTATACCTTTGGTTCGTGATTCAATTATAATCATTGGGTCAAGGTGTTATACTTATACCTTTGGTTCGCGTTTCGATTATAAACGTTGGGTCAGGGTTTCTATCAAAAATCTGAATTTTAGCTTTCTTGGGCAAGTATTCCAATATTTTTGTTGGGTCTCAAAGTGTGTCGATTGAGGTTCGCATCATTTGGTATCAGAGCACAGGTTCTAAAATCAGTTTTCTATCCCTTTATCTTTTGTTTCTTGTTATCATCCTATCTTGTTCCTTTTGTGTTCTTTATTCCTTGTTCTTATTTTGTGACGTGCACTAGGTTAAAATCGTGCACCAAGCTCCCAAAAAAAAAAAAAAAAA
>JAPQVY010000133.1:45864717-46002217 GCA_028535165.1 Quercus tomentella
GGACAGAAGAATTGGCCTATGATCTGATGTAAAGCAATTCAGATGCTTTACCCTACCTGTAGGAAACCGGGTCAACCACTCATAATTTGCAACTCCCCTATCCAATCTCTCCCATATCCACTCCCCCCTTCGCCTACCATGCCAAGTGAATTCCGGTCCAGAAAACCCTAAGTCAACAAACCCACAATGGTCCAATGCATCACGAAAATTTTGCATCAAAGAATGAGCCCAAGGTACCCCCCCTTTCTTCTCGTGCACTTCAAGCAACTCATTAAAACCTCCTAAATAGCACCATGGAAGCTGCGGTTTAGAACTAAGCATTCGTAACATATTCCAACCCTCACTTCACCGACCTGTATCAGGCTCTCCATAGAACTCAGTCAATCTCCATGCATTCACCGAACCACCATGCACAATAGAATCTATGTGGTAATTCGAAAAACTATCCACCCATACATCAGTCCATGCCTTCCACAAAAGAGCTAAACCACCACCCCTATCATCAGCAGGTACCGTAAAACAACCATCAAACTGAATCCGATCTCTTACCCATTTCATATGCTCCTTAGATGACCATGTTTCTGATAAAAACACAATCATGGGATCTTGTGCTTGCACAATATCAACAAGCTCTTGAACTGCACGCCGGTTCCCAAGCCCCCTGCAGTTCCAAGATAAGATTTTCATGGCTGTCGACGGGGCTGAACATCAGCCTCCACCGTTTGATTTTGGAAAACAATAGCCTGTTTCTTTCTACTAACATTCACAAGTTCCCGTTCCTCACTTAAATCCTCCCTTATGCACTATAAAGACCATAGCTCCAATCTTTGTGTAGAAGAGACACTATCTGGTACAAATTGGATAGGAAAATTCTTCACCAACCTTGCTGACTCATCCATCCGATCTCTCACACCACTAACCATACGATCCTGAGCACCCTTCCCATTTTTCTTCCCACCATCAAAAAGTCCTAACTCCACATCTATATTATCCAACTGAGCTTGAAAATTCTGACTAGTGGAGCCTCTTTGCTGACCTGGGTCCATGCTTAAGTGCGAACCACTCACCTTAGGAGTTCTGTCATCTTCCACTACCACTGGTGCTACAACCTGAACATGCAAAACATCAAAGTTAGCAACCCGGCCCTCATATTCAGCACTTTGGTGATGGTCACTATCACCATTGTTTTGTATAACATTCAACTCATTCCTCTCTCCACCATCACTCTAATCCAGATTTGGAACAACCCTATTATCCTCAGTCACCTCCTCCTCGTACCCTGCAACATGAACCATCGTTTTCTTGGCCAGATTCAAGGTTGTCGCTCGCAGCCATGAACCAAATTGTTTGTCAGTCTCCCTCAATGAACCCTTCCTTTTCAACCAAACCGAGCAATCCTTATCGTGATGGGTAAGATGACCGCACCAATAACATAGGTTAGGCAAACGCTCATATTTGAAGCTTACCCAGCTTTCCTCACCGGTACTCAGTCCTATCTTTCTGCCCCTGCATAGCGGCTTTGTAATATCAATCCTCACCCTCACACGCAAAAAGTGACTTCCCTCATAGTCCTCATCCGCCACCCCTGTGTTTATGACATCTCTTGCAACTGATGCTATGTCCTATGCCACCCTCAACTTCAAACAGCCAATAGGAAGATCATGGACCTGTAGCCACAAGTGTGTACTGTCAAACACCAATCCCTTCATCTCCGTTTGTTGCCCTATCGGTTTCAAAGCAACCAAATACTTATCGAACGACCACGGTTCACCGGCTATCACTCTGTCAACATCAGACTTCTCAAAGAAAATAAACAACACTCGGTGGTCGCCCATATCACGTGCTTCGAATCCCCGCTTAGTATGCCACAATAGTTTGAAGGTTCTTGCAATTGCCTCTATATTCAGCGTCCTGCTCGTAAAGAACCGCGCCGCCAGAAGGAACTTCCCTTCAAGACCACCATCGTCAACGTGATACTTGCTTCCTTCAGACTCCGTCAATGAGAAGGTCTCCCACAAGGCAGACAGATTGTCCATACCTGACTTACCAGAAAAAACCTTATGCCGTGACATTCAGAAAACCACAGAAAAAACCAAAGCCTCACTCAGAGAGTAGGCACATATTCTACCAACCTAGGGTTTAAGTGCCGCCTAAGGTTAGAGAAACTCGGTGGTTGGTTAACTTAAGTGAGTTATGTGTATTGCACATGACAAAGACTAATGTCATCTTTCTATTAGTGATGGGAGTCCAAGGCTCTGGAACATGAATGACCTACCAGTTTATTTCAATGATTAGAAATTATTTTATAAGGGTTGACGAGTAGTGATTAAATGGTCATCTGTTCCAATGAATGACCATAAGCACATTGAAGTCAGAAATAACTCTATTTGACGAGTAGTGATTAAATGGTCGTCCATTTCAATGGACGACCATAAGCACATTAAAGTCAGAAAACTCCACCAATCCAGCTAGCAATAAGTAATGGCAAGAGGGCTGTTACAGAAGCCTTGATGAGTTGCTGCTCAGACGTTATGAATTAAGAGGAGACTTCATTGCCATTAATTCTGCAACTCATTCAGGTGCAACGTCCAGGGGAGATCAATGGACAAACGCATTAACTCGAGTGCTGGTTATATAAAGCCAACTAACTCAAGTAAGTGAACTCACTCACACATCATACTATAGCATATGCTATAGAATCCTAAAGAGAGATTATCTAACTTAAGCATCGGAGGGCCCTTGGCTAGCACCACCCCGATGTCCTTCACCTTTACACTCTTTGCTCTTAATAGGAAATTGGCTTCGTCCATTGACATTGACGAGGAACATACTAACGGGGTGACTTTGTGCTTCATCAGTTTGACGCCATCTGTGGGGACGACAAATTGTAATGCAATACAACAAGTCATCGTATCTCTATTGACAAAGTTCCTTAGGACAAATGGATTCAACTATGACAGCACCGCCAGATCCGGTGGTAATAGCCCAGCAAATCCAAGTGTTAACTGCTAATGTGCAAAAGCTAATGAAACAGAATGAAGACTTGAGGCGACGGACACGTCCTGAGGGTAGCAATACTTCCCTTTAGCAACATAACCGCAGCCGTAACAACGATGAAGCTAACAACCCTGAGAATAGCAAAGGAAGAGACACTTCCGAGCACACAGAGCAGTCGACACACAACAATGATCAGATGATGAAAAGCTTGAGGAGGGAACTAGATGAGGTAAAGAATGCTAGGAAGGGAAAGACAGCTATGAACCTCAATGGCATGCTCAAGAGAACGGACTCGCCTTTCACCACCAGTGTTCTGGAATGCCGCTTACCTCTTAAGTTTCGCCTCCCACAACTAGAATTATATGACGGCAATGAAGACCTCGTCGACCATATTGGAGCTTTCAAGATGATACTGAATCTCCAGCAAACTCCAGATGAGGTAATATGTAGATCTTTCCCCACCACCCTTAGAGGAGCCATAAGGGTATGATTTAGCAAACTGCCAGTATCGTCAATCGCGAACTTTGAGTAGTTAAGTGACTCGTTTGTCCGACACGTTATTGGGGGTCAACGTCTTAAAAGGCCCACTTCTTACTTGCTAATTGTAAAGTAGCAGGAGGGGGAAAGCTTAAGGGAGTATGTGAAGCATTTCAATAAGGCTGTTCTCGAGATTGACAAGGTTGATGATCAGGTTATCATGACGACCTTCCAAGCTAGGCTAAACAATCCTGATCTCATCTTTTCACTGGGAAAGACAATCAACCTCCATGACAGACTTGTTGTTCAAGGCTCAGAAGTATATGAATGGTGAAGATACTCTGACTGCAAAGGGTTTGACTGGCAAACGGAAGAAGGAAGAAGCTAGTGACTCCCAGAATAAAAAGAATGACCGAAAGGATCACTCTTTGGAGACTAAGTCCAATAACAGTAACCCAGAGGCTCTGAAGAAGAAGTTGAACTTCACTCCTCTAGTGATGCCTGCAGATAAGATCCTGATGCAGATCAAGGATGAACCCGGCCTGAAGCTCGTCTTCTAAGAAACGAGACCTAAAGAAGTATTGTCGATTCCATAAAGATCACAGTCATTATACTGATGAATGTCATGATTTGAAGGAGCAGATTGAAGAGTTATCCAAAGAGGGAAACTTCAGAAGTTTGTCAAAAGAAACCATCAGTCTTGGTCAAAGGCAGAAGACAAATCCCATGACAACCATAAAGATGATGAAAAACAAGCAGTGGGGGAAATAAGGATGATCACTGGAAGGCCAGTCATTGGAGGGCCATACAAGTCCTTGAAAATGGCATACCAAAGATAGATCAATAGCGTCCACATCAAACATCCTTTTGCGAAGTACCATCATTCAGGTGATGACGACATTATTTTCTTTGAGCGTGATGCCAATGGGATCATGACAATCCACAAGGAGGGTGTTAGTTGATAATGGAAGCTCGGCAGATATCATGTACATGACAGTATATCAGCAGTTGAAGCTAGACCCTAAGCGACTTTGACCCTTCAAGTCACCCTTGGCCAGTTTCAGCGAAGACCGTATTTATCCAAAGGGCATCATTTCACTTTCAATCACAGTAGGGACATATCCTGCGTAGATAATGAATAAGGACTTCTTGGTTGTCAATTGCCCCTCATCATATAATGTGATCCTTGGATGACCCACGCTAAACCAACTCAAAGCTGTAACCTCAACTTACTGTCTCAAAGTCAAATTCCCTCATGGGATTGGGGAGATATGTGACTAGCTATTATTTTGAGAATGTTACTAGGTAGTGCTAGCTTCCAAAGAAAATCACGCCTGGATGGTAGAGGAAGAACCTGTGAAACCAACCAAAGACCTAGAGGATGTAGAATTGGTGGAAGGGGATCCTTCAAAAGTCACCAAGGTAGGTGGGGAACTCAACCCATCGATGAAAGGAGAGATAGTGGAATTTTTGAAGAAGAATCTAGACATCTTTGCCTGGACCCACGGGGATATGCTGGGTATAGCCGACAAGGTGATAGAACACCGTTTGAATGTCGACACAACAAAAAAGCCCATCTAGTAAAAATATTGGGTCTTCGCTCTAAAGAGGAACAAAGCTGTCATGGAAGAGGTAGAAAAGCTCTTAACTGTAGGTTTCATCTGAGAAGTCTTTTATCCTGAGTGGCTCGCTAATGTTGTCATGGTCAAGAAGTCCAACGAGAAGTGGCGGATGTGTGTGGATTTCACGGACCTCAACAATGCCTGCCCAAAAGACAGTATTCCTCTCCCCAGGATTGATCAGCTTGTAGATTCCATAGCCAAACATGAGTTGCTAACTTTCATGGATGCATTTTCAGGTTATAACCAGATTCACATGAACAAGGAAGACTAGGAAAAAACAGCATTTGTCACTAGCCAGGGGTTGTACTACTACAAGGTCATGCCGTTTGGACTCAAAAATGTAGGGGCTACCTACCAAAGGCTGGTAAATCAGATGTTTAGCAAGCAAATAGGATGGAATATGGAAGTGTATGTGGATGACATGCTCGTCAAGAGCAAGAAGGCATGCTCCCATCTAGACGACCTCAGGGAAACCTTTAATACTCTGAGGAAATATCAAATGAGGCTAAATCCAGCAAAGTGTGTATTTGGAGTTTCATCGAGTAAGTTTCTTGGGTTTATGGTATCTCAGTGAGGAATTGAAGCCAACCCAGAGAAGGTTAAAGCCATACTTGATATGACTTTGCCAAGAAATGTGAAGGAGGTGCAGAGATTGACTAGATGGGCAATAGCCCTAAACAGATTTGTTTCCAAAGCAATAGATAAGTGTCGCCCCTTCTTCAAAACATTAAAGCAAGCCTTCCAATGAACAGAAGAGTATGAAGCAGCTTTCCAAAACCTCAAGGAGTATTTATCCAAACCACCACTCTTAAGCTCGTCTATGGAAGGGGAGGACTTTTTTCCTTTACTTACCTGTGTCCCAAACAGCTATCAGCTCAGCATTGATCCGTGAAGAGCTCAAAGTTTAGCGACCATTTTATTACACAAGCCAAGCCTTTCAAGGTGCTGAGGCAAAGTACCTGCGGATAGAGAAGATGGCTTTCTCTTTAATTGTCGCATCAAGGAAGCTTCGTCCATATTTTTAGGCTTATACCATCTTAGTCATGATGGACCAACCCATCCGGAAAGCCATGAGCAGGCTCGATGCAGTAGAGAGAATGGTTCAATGGGCCATTGAGCTAAGCCAGTTCGATATTGAGTACAAGCCACGAACTGCTATCAAAGCTTAGGCATTAGCAGACTTTATTGCTGAGTTCACCATGACGGATCTAGACCCGAAGGCAAAGTATTGGATGATATATGCAGATGGGTCGTTTGCTGCAGGTCTTGGGGGTGTAGGCGTGATCATCTTTTCTCTTGAGAAGGGATGTTCTTAGATATGGGGTCCAGCTCCAGTTCCTGACTACGAACAATGAAACAGAGTATGAGGCAATTCTCACTAGCTTAAGAATAGCAAGAGCTCTAGGAGCAAGAAACTTGAAGCTGAATACAGACTTAAAGTTGGTTGTAGGGCACATAACCAGCGAGTATGAAGCGAAGGAAGAAAGAATGAAAAGGTAACTAAAACTGACTAATCAGTTAATTTCTCACTTTGATGATGTTAGGATTGATCAAGTACCAAGGGAGGAGAATTTAGAAGCCGACGGAGTGGCTAAGTTAGCCTTACCCAACGGTAATATAGAAAGGCTTGGATTATACATGGAAGAGCAGGCAGGTCCGAGTATAGAAAGGTTGCATGTCTCTCATATTCAATTTGCAAATAGCTGGATGGACCCAATCTTGACCTATATCAGAGACGGAAAACTCCCATTAGATCCGTCAGAGGCTAGGAAGGTCAAAGTTAGGTCATCTAGATTCACTATCTTGAATTAAGAGCTATTCAAAAGGGGATTCTCGCTACCCTACCTAAAGTGTCTAAACTCAGAAGACGCAATGTATGTGTTACGAGAGATACATGAAGGCATATGTGGAAACCACTCAGGTCCACAGTCACTGGTGGGGAAGGTGGTACGAGCAGTATATTTTTGGCCGACCATGCAAAGGACGCAGTTAAGGTCGTCTAAAAGTGTGACAAGTGCTAGGGGTTTGGGAATATGTAGCATGTTCCAATAAAGCACTTGATGAGTATCTCATCCCCCTGGTCATTCTCAACATGGGGAATCAACATGGTTGGTCAACTGCCACAAGGTAAGAAGCAAGTCTAATTTTTGCTTCTTGTTATTGACTATTTCACAAAATGGGTCGAGGTAGAACCTTTGGCAGTAATAATAGAGGCCAAGATACAGAATTCCTTTTGGAAGAACACTGTTTGCAGGTTTGGAATCCCCAGGGTGATCATCTCTAACAATGGACGACAATTTGATAGCCACAAATTCAGGGAATTTTGCAGGGATTTGGGAATAAAGAACCATTATTCTTCACCTGGGCATCCACAAGCCAATGGTCAGACAAAAGTCACAAATTGAACTCTGCTCAAAATCATTAAAGCTAGACTTGATGGGGCAAAGGGAGCATGGCCTTAGGAGCTACCAGTTGTCCTATGGGCTTACCAAACAACCGCAAGAACACCAATGGGAGAAACACCGTTTAAATTAGCATTTGGTACTGAAGCAGTGATTCTCTTTGAAGTGGGGATGTCGAGCCTCAGACGAGCTTATTATGACGACCACAACATCAACGAGGAGTTGAAATTGGCTCTAGATTGTTTGTCTAAAGTCAGAGATAATGCGGTTCAAAGGATGGCTCTGTACCAGCAAAAAATGTCAAAGTACCATGATCAAAGGGTGAAGCTTAGAAGATTTAATCCCAGAGATATGGTTTTACGAAAAGTTTCACAGGCCACCAAAGACCCAACTTAGGGAAAGTTAGGACCTAATTAGGAAGGTTTGTACAAGGTCATCTGTTACTCGAGAAGAGGAAGTTACTACTTGGAAGACCTCAATGGGAGTCATTTACCTCGTCCTTGGAATGTAGAACACCTCAAGAAATACTACCAGTAAAAGTACTAATGCCAATAAATTCCAAACACCTAGAATACCTCGTCTTACTCACTGACAGATAAGCGAGATCTTACTTTTTCATGCAAGTATTTTCTATTTTCCGCATTTTTTACTTTGTTAAAGTTATACCCTTGTAATACCTTCGCAAGCAAGGGTGAATGAAGCAAATAAGGTGTCTCTAAGCCATTTCTTTCCAAAGACCAAGTCTTAACATGCGTACCTAAGCGCAAGCTATGCATAATAAGCATATTGACGGAGTCTCTGAAAGATTTCAACAATGGTAAAAACTCAAAAATGACGAGTTTAAATCATAATGTTTGATGGTAAGAACTTTACTCACAAGTGACGAGTTTAAATCATAATTACCAATGGTAAAAACTCTACTCACAAGTGATGAGTTCAAATCATAATTATCAGTGGTGAAAACTCCGCTCATGAATGACAAGTTAAATCATGACTATCGGCAGTAAAAACTTCGCTCAAGAATGATGAGGTCAAGTCATTATTATAAAAACTCCACTTGCAAGTGATGAGTTAAAATCATAAGTATCAATGGTAAGGACTTCGCTAACAGGTAGCAAGTCCAGAATCCTTATAAGCAAGTTCAAAGCGTGAAGTTCTAAGTAACTCATGAAAACTCTGCCAACGCGTCTAAATCATTGCAAGCTTAGGCCCCCAATAATGGTGAGCCCAAATATTCTCGAAGATACAAACTCTGTAGACGAGCTTAAATCTCAAAGGCTAGACCTTGAGTAAGTCATGAAGAATCAAAGGTGTAAATTCAACGAGCAAATTTAAATCATGTGAGAAATTCCAAGAAAATTTCGTCAATAAACAAAAAGCTCAGTTGATATAAAATACTCAAAAGAAATCGTCAATTTCTAGACGAAATACGCAGTCAAGAGTAGGCAAGTAAAAGCCTCAAAATAGAGAGGCAACCAGTGTTCTTAAACAAAAATAATAATAATAAAAGCCTCAAACAAGGAGGCAACCATTGTTCAAAAAATAAAATAATAAATGTTACTAAACAGAAGGAGCAACAGCCTTGTCCCCTTGACCAGGATCTGCTCCCCCAGCATCAGCAACATCCTCCCCTCCAATAGCAGCAGTAGTTGTTATTTCTTCTTGCTCCTTAGCTTCGTCAGCAAGAACCTCAGTATCAATAGCTTCGAAGTCAAGATTGGAGAAGTCCATGACTTGGCTGTGATGCTTCATAGTCCACCTACGAAGAAGCTCGAAGCCCTTGTAGTATTGAATGAACTAAAGGTCAGAAAAATGTTCAAACTTCATGAATTGTTCAACGACCTTCTCTCATTCAGCACTGGTCCTTAAAAGAGCAGCCTAGATCTCCTCGTCTCTCTGGACGACGAGCATCTTCTCTACTCTAAAGGCCTTATTAAGCTCTTTGATCTTCTCCTTCGCCTTGTTAGTCTCGTCCATAGCTTCAGTCTTTTCTCAGCTTTGAACTTTCTGCTTCAACAGATTCAAGTTTAGAGTTGGCCACCATGACTTTCTCTTCACTACTGAGGTAATCTGTGGTCAAGCATAAGGATTCTACGAGAACTAGGAGGAAGGATTCCAAAGTTAAAATAGAGACTACAGTGAAGTTGATGTTGAAGAATAAGGTCAAAATGTTATACCTACACCAGCTTGTGGATATGACGGCTAACTAGCTCATGGGAAGGAATGGACGTTAGGCCTTTGAGCTGGTCATCTGTAATCACATTGTGAGCTCGTCCAAGGGTCGTAGCTGGATCATCCCAAACGCCTTTTCCCAACTTTGCTCTTTCCCTTCAAGCGAGTAATAGGGGGAGTAAAAGCCTTGACTTCAAGAGATGAGGTTGGGGATGACGGAATAATTTGAATGGACGAAGAGACCACCATGTCACCTTTCTCGTCATGCATTTTTTGCCTCTTCAAATCTGTGGCAAGCTGGGACAATGGCTCGTTTTTCATCCCTTTAATACGGGCATACTTCTCTTTACTGTACCTAGTGGCCATCTCTGCTAATAAAAGAGGAAAGATGAGTAATTAGAGAAAAGAGGGAGGAAAAGACAAGAAGTCTTATAAAGACGAACTTACTTTTGTCTTCTCGGTAAATCTTCTCTAACATGTACCCAGTGGGTTCAAGTCCAAGGCAACAGTCAAACAAATGACAAAGGTCAACTAGGTCGTCAAAATCCTTGATCTCTCAAGCAAAAGCAAGGGCAGTCCGAACTCGGTCGCGGTATTGATTCTCCAACTGAGGACGATCAAAAGCTACAAAAACAAAAGAGAAACAATGTTATACAAGTAAATGTTAAATGAAGGAATCAAGGAAAATGATAAAAATAAAAAAAATAATAATAAAAATAAAAATAAATAAATAAAAAGTACGCACAAGTGGTGGAACTTCCCATTTCCGCAATAACCTCGGGACTTTGCCCTATAGGTCGTCAGACATGGTTTCCTAGCCAGTTCTAGAGATAAAGAAATATCGTGATTTCCAATCACGAAAGGAAGAGGGAAACCTAGAGACGGCCCTAGATTTTCTATCCCAGGGTAAAATCTCAAAATACCTATAATAGGTGGAGGGCTTTAGACGATACAAATATAAAAATTCGTTCAACGTTATCATGTCCCCTTCACAGGCGGACATCCAAATCAACATGCAACTTACAATCGCCCTCCATGTGTTAGGGACGAGTTAACCTAGGGCAATGTGGAAATAAGAAAGAAGTTTAATGATGAATGGATGGACGAGAAAATGAAGGCCACACAAAAAGGCAGCTTCATATAAGCACACTTCACCGTGGGAAAAACTGCAAGCCTTTTCACTAGAACAAGGCAAGCGAGTGACAGTACCTTTGGAAAATTGAAACCTTTTCCTAAAACCTTTCAAGTGCTTTCCTTTTAAAGAGCAAGACTCAAAAAGGGCGTGTAAGGGGGTTGAAGAAGAGGACGAGGGCAGTTTTGACATAGCCGTGTCGACCTCTTTACCCAGGGATTCAACATTTGATGATAGCCCTGTCTCCAACTCACTCGACACCCTCCCTATACTTTACCGTGGTCATCTCTAAATGATGTTTGATCAGAGAGTGGTGAATCAAAGGATAAAGGGTAAGCAAAACAGGTTTGAAAGCAGTAAAACGAGACATGAATAGACCTGCTTGTGGACGCCAACCAGAAGAGTTTAAGGTAGACACCTAATCTAGCAAAGAAGAAGGAGATAGAAGGACACTCTTATCTAACGAAATCAAAATCAACCATCAAGAAAGCATAAAGAAAAGAGACCTTACCAAGGAGAAAGAAGATTTGAAGTTTGAAATTCCTCAAAGCTTCAAGCACAGAGAAAATAAGGCAGAAGGAGGGGAACCGTTTTTTCGAAAAAAAGGAAAACCGAAGTTAAGGCGTCCCAAAATCTAGGAGATTTCTCACATACCACAAGTAGAAGGAAGACACGTGTCTGTCATCTGACAAAGAAGTCGTTTCGCATTTATGGCAAAAAGAAGAGTATCGAGAAACGAAAAAATACGAACCGTCACAATTGATCATATTCCTATACTCGTCCGAGATCTGGATGACAAAGGAACAAAGGGGGCAACTGACAAGTATTGATTAAATGGTCGTTCGTTCCAATGGACGACTGTAAGCATTGAAGTTAGAAATAACTCTACCTGACGAGTAATGATTAAATGGTCGACCATAAGCACATTAAAGTCAGAAATAACTCTACCAATCCAATTAGCAATGAGTAATGGCAAGAGGGCTTCATTGCCATTGATGAGTCGCCACTCAGATGTTACAAATTAAGAGGAGACTTCATTGCCATTAATGCCACAATTCATTCAGGTGCAACGTCCAGGGGAGAGCAATGGACAAACGTATTAACTCAAGTACTGGTTATATAAAGCCAACTAACTCAAGTAAGTGAACTCACTCACACATCATACTGCAGTATGCTATAGGTTCCTAAAGAGAGATTATCTAACTTAGGCATCAGAGGGCCCTTGGCTGGCACCACCCCGGTGTCCTTCACCTTTACTCTCTTTGCTCTTAACAGGAAATTGGCTTCGTCCATCGACATTGACGAAGAACATACTAACGAGATGACTTTGTGCTTCATCAAGGTGATAATTTACAAGAACCTTTTGTTTTTGCTCAATAATGAATAATGTCTATGTTCATCAAAAAAATAATGAATAATGTCTATTCAGCAAAAATAATAATAATAATAATAATGAATAATGTCAAGCAAATAGTGAATATGTTGTTGTCGTATTTCCTGTGTATTTCCGTTGACTGTGGTGTACAACAATCTCAGTCAACACGGATAAAATTTTTCAATGAATATTCTCATCACAACAAATGTTGATGGTATTTATAGCATCTGATGCACCATCATTCTTTTTTTCCTCTACTTTAGTCTCGATGTTTGTGGGATCTTTACATAATACTATGCAGAACAAGATTTCCTTAAATCTTAGCCCACAGAAATGGTAATAAGCCTTTCCATTTTATGAACAAAATAAACTTTTTAAACTTATCATATCTCTCTTTTTCGAGTATGAATTTTGAAAATCTAACCGTTGAATTTCATGTTTTTTATATTCCTAATGTGCATGTCAAATTTCATTCAATTTGGATGTTACTTACTATTCGATCAATAAACTTATTTTTTATACATAATTTTAGATTACAAAAACTTGAAATTTTAACATTTGTTTGATGACATAGCAATTGATCTTTAATCTTCTTGAAATTTTACAAGCATGAAGGATATAATATAAACATGCAATCCAACAGTTAAATTTTCAAATTTCACAGTCAATATAAAAATATATGATAAGTTTGACGGGTTAATTTAGAAAGAAACTTTGTTCCCATTTTATTACTCAAAGGCTCAAGGCTAGAAAAATGAGATAATTCCATCATGAATACAACATTCTTTTAGTTGGACCTGATGACTCAATCGCCATTTTCTTATAATTATGGGTCTAGGCCTAGCATGGGCAACCGTCCACCTATCTGGTATAGTCAAGTTCATGTTATTAATCACATGGCTGCCTAGCTATCTTGCCTAATTTGTAATTTCATTTATTTATTTATTTATTTTTGATATTTTGATAAGTACAAAAGAATCACATAATTGCCTCTCAAAAATTTTGCAACATTTACCTCTACCGCCAGAATAAAAATAAGATTAGAGGAAATAATAGATACATCCATAAATGCCTCAAGTTACAATTCTAGGAACCATCGGGCAGCCAACAGTTCAAATGAAGTACCATGGCACAATGAGGGAGAGGGTTCCTCAAAAACCTCTATGAGAATTGAAGGTCAAGACAGACACAGGCCTTTGATCAAAGTACCTTGGAAAAATGAGGGTACAGAGTGCCTCGTTAATATTTAAGGGCATGGTGCTTGCTCAAGTGCCTCATCCGAATGTTAAGTCTGACACACGGCCCTGGCCTTCAATGTTTTTCTTGAGCTTATCCAGCAATTTCATCTTATGAGCAAACCTTGTAGTCCATTTGTGTAACACAAGAGAAGCTTCTCAAATATTACAATGCCTCCTTCAGATGAAAGGTCCTGGCTATGTCCCTAGCATTGTCATACTCATTGAGCTCAACCAGCATCTTCTTCAATCGCCGGGCAAGCCCACTCGTCTCACTCTCAGTAATACCAATCACATGCCTTTTCTCCAGGGTCTTTCCAAGTAGCAGCAAATAATCAACCAGTGCTTGCAACTTGTGGCTGGATATTTAAATTAATAAAAAGAAGAAAAATAAAAAAAAGGTTAGGAACCTTAGCATAGCCTTCAATGATATTGAACAGCAATATTATTACCTATCAAAAAAATTCGAACTTTCTTTTTTATAGACGATATTAAAAAAACAAATAACAGCCAATGTATAATTAATTATACACATCTTATGGTCAGAAAGGTTCACTTTGTGTTTTTTATAAGATATCTTGTTAATTCACATAATAACCATTTTGGCTTTCAGTAGCACTCTCCCAGGATGTAACTGCAAGTAAGGGGTGTCAATGTTCGACACGACCTGTGAACACGACACAAACACAACACGGGTTAGGGTTGGACCTTTTTCAGGTCATAAACAGGTCAACCTGAAAATGACATGATAAGAAACGTGTTATAAGCAGGTCAACCCGCAAGTGTCACGTTAGACACATCAATTTATTTGTGTTAACCCAAAATAATCCATTTAACACAACCCGTTTAACTCATATAACAAATAAATATTCATTTTATTTTAGATTTGTCAAATACCTTTTATATCCAACTTATATTTTAAACTTAAAAAGAAAATAAGAGAGACATAAACTATGTTATATTTTTTAAACTTATCATTTGGCGAGTTCTTTGGATATTATATTATTGTTGAAGTATGTTATTTTGAATTTGGGTCAAGTGTATGCACTTATTTTGGGATGTAAAGTATTTATTTCTATATGGATGTTATATTTTTGTTGAACTATGTTATTTTGAATTTGGGTTGAAGTGTATGCACCTTTTTTTTTTTTTTTGATAAATAGTGTATGCACTTCTCTTGAGATGTAAAGAACTTATTTCAAGATGGATGATACTACATTATGGACTTAATATTTATTAAGTACTTTGATGTTAATTGGAACTTTTGGACAATGTGTTTTATGCATTTGATGTTAATATTAACTTCCAAATTGTATGTTAGGTATTTTGATGTTATGAATTTGTATTAAATTTCTTGTTTATTAAATTTATAACAATATTAATCCAGTGCTTTTTTGAAGCGGGTTAAATGGATTAAATTTGTGTCAACCCAACCTATTTAATATTAAACAGGGTTGAAATGAGTCGTGTCACATTTATGTCAACCCAACATAACCCGTTTATTAAGTGTGTGAAGTGGGTCGTGTAAACCCGCTTCATTAACAGGTCATATTTGGGTTGAGCCATTTAGCCAAATACCCTTATCTCGACACGACACGCTAACCCGAATTGACACCCCTAATTGCAAGAGGCTACCTCAATAGAAGATAGGAATGAAAGGCATAATTGATTGGACACCCAAGAAAACCAAGGCTTATCCAATCGTGGGTTGTAGGTTTGACAGGCAGATCATGCAACAAGCCTTTTATTTTGTTACTTAATACTTTGTTACTCAACTAAGATGACATTATCAAAAGACAACTGAAAAGTAATTGAACCACAAATCAGGCCGGAAGGCCCGAGATTGTCTATTGGAGTCATTGGAGGTCGAAGACCTTGCTACTTTTTTTTGATATGTAACGTAAAATTTTATTAAAAAGTAGAGCCAACCCAAGTACACTGGGAATGTACTATAGGGGTAAAAATCAAGAACCAAATTTACAAAGATCATGTAAAACAGGAAGGGAAAAACAAAAAACAGATGGCAGGACCAAACTCAATTGAAGGGGAATTTAAAAGAAATAAGACTTAAATGTCAAGCATAGACCATTCACATCCCTTGAAGCTTCTAGCATTCCATTCTCGCCAAATACACCACATCAAATGCCCAAATAGCTAATATTGCAATGTCAACTGAACTTACCTTGCCAAGACTCGAACAACTCGATAACCCTATGTGGCATAACCCAATGAATTCCAAACAAGCAAAAAACCAAAGACCACAGCTCATATGCTATAGGGCAATGAAGACCTTGCTACTTGGTGGATCAAATTGTATGGGCTGAGGTCTCAGCAATCTCTGGGCGGCAGCAACTATATGATGGAGCAGAGACCACTACACAGGGTCATTGATTTTTTTTTAAATTTTGTTTAGGTGTTGGCAGTGGAAGGATTTAGGTTGTTTGAGCTATGTAACACTAGCAGCTGGACTTTGCTAATAACACAGTACGGACCCTGAATGTTGTGTTGGAAACACCATAAAGTACTAGTTGAGCTACAAGGCTCTAGGCAAATTATAAAAATAACGACTTTAGAAAATTAAATAAAATACTCATAACCATATAAACTAATAAGACCATAAATAAAATCCAATTGACCAGTCATAAAAATATTAATGACTTCAAAATTAAATAAAACTAAATCAACAAAACAATTTTCTTTGTGCTCCTTGCATAAAAAGTAATATGTGGAGATCACTCCCAAGGGTAATTTAAAGGCAAGATGAGAATAATTGTATGTACCTGCGTTCACCTGAGACATTTGGACCTGCCCATACATTAGATAGAGATGCAATGATCCTTTCAGTTCTTGTGATTGCATCATGAACATTTGTTGTAATGCTTCGTACATGAGGTAGAACTTTTCCAAACAAAAGCTCGTCAAGAGCAAGCTTCTCCAGAACAGGCAAAGCAAGAATTTCCTTCCACAAGCAGATATTTCTCATCAAACGAACAGACCTCCCAAATTGATATGCTGCTACCCGTGCAGCATTTGGCACAGCCTTCAATACAAGTGGGCTCCATGTTGGGACCTAAGAATTGGAAGTGACGGTAGATTCAATATCAAGAGCATTAGAAGTGAACATATCATGGTTTCTTGAATTTACAATCAAAATTAGAAAAGAAAAAACCATATTAATAAACAGTTTGATAGTTGATAAGTTATACCGTTAGATTAGCAACAGCATCAGCTAGACGAGTGCGAACAGCTACTAATAAATCTGAAAGAGCCTCACTGGAAGCTGGAACATAATTTGTAACCAAGTTTGTGGCATTAACTGCATTCTTCGTCTCTTGTGTACTGAGCATGTCCCAGCAGTGGGCAATTTCGTGATGCAAAATTGGGAGTGCTACCTTTTCCACCAGTTCAGGGACAAGGTTAGCATCAGCATCATCAGATCCAAAATCACTTCCATCATTTGGCACACCATAATTGAATAACAATGAATGCCTGAAGAAGCAAAGAAACACTGAATATAAACAACAGACTTAAGAAAACAAGTACTCATATAATACAAATCTGTGTGTGATGTGTTAATTGAACGGGAAAAGTTACAAGTGGCTTAAGCCTCAAGCAAGTTTAACCCAGCCAGAAGGGCGAATCCTTCTGAACAGAGGACAAAAAAAAAAAGAGGTACTTTTAAACTAGCACTGGAGCTGTTAGTCAAATACCATTTCATATCAAAAAACTCTACATCCTCATGGAGTGGGTCCCACTTCAACAGCTCCAGTCTCACGTATGGAGAAAAGATTTCAGGAACACTTAATGCCATGTAAGCATCATGGTAGCTTGCTGAATAATCTCTCTTCCACTTTTCAAATTTTTCCTTAACCACTGAAAGTTGAGAATATTCCTCAGCAGCATCACTGAAAATTTCGTCAGCAATCTGGATCAACGACTTTTGGCGATGCTCGAATAATTGAAGTTCGCTGTCACTCTCATCAGAGCTTAACTCGCCTTCTATTTTTTGATTTGAACTGTCCAATTCCATCGATGCAATTCTCTTAGAATCAAACCTAGCTTTCCGGTGGTCAGCCCTCTTTCTCATGTCCATATGCTTCTTCCGGTTCATATCTCTACCAAACTCATCTAACTTTACAGATTGATTTGTTTGCTCTCTTACAGCAGCAGATGCTGCCTGGGCTGCACTAGTGGCTGCCGCAACCATTTCAGCACTACTACCTTTTTTACTGAAAACAGATGTTGCTGCATTCACAGCTACCTCTACCTCCATTTCATCATCATTTTCAGCAGCCCGCCTTTCCAAATTAGCTGAAGCACGTTCTTCATGAATTTTCTGCATCTGCTCTTCAAGTTCCTCAATGTAGGGAGCTTTATACTGAAAGTAAAGGGTAACAGCACACTCATAAACACAGATAAAAAGGCAGGACCTTGCTCATAGCCTTTGAAAATTTTAAAAGTAAAAAAGAGATGGAGAGGATGAGGGTGAGAGAGAATGACGATGATATAACAAGAGAACCCATATCACAGTTCTACTAATACCTCTGAAGCACACTGATTAAAATGATAAAATGCAAAGACAGTGAGCATGCATGAAGCCTTTAACCAAAGTGTTTATTGATAGGTAATAAATTTTTTATTGAGAAAGAAAAAGGGTGCAACACAAGGACTTCCCAGGAGGTCACCCATCCTAGAACTAATATATATATATATATATATATATATATTCATTAAGAAACCAAACCAAGCACACGAAATCATGGAGGCAATACTTAGAATAAGAACAATCATGGGAAACAGTCTCTAGTTTATATGGGTTTAATCTCCTACCTGGTTCTTAGACAACCTGGAGGACTTATCCCAGAGCTTTTTACCCTACCATCATAAGTGGTCAGGAATGATACTTCTTTTCTTTTCTTTTTTAATATGTGAAGAATGAGAATTCCTTTGACCTTTTGGAGAAGCTAAATATGGTTTGCTTGCAAGTGTAATATTCCTCGGTGTTGTGTTTCTTTGTATGGGAAAGTGGAAAGGGACTAACCTGAAAGGGCTGCTATGACAAAACCTGTAAGGCAATTCATGACAGATTCAGAGGACCTAGTCCCTGGATTATCCACTCATATTAAGACCAAAACAATGTAGGCAAACTTGTAAAGGAATTGGGGAAATTAAAATTGAATATGAACATGGTACAGGATGCTGGGCTGTCAAGAGCCAGAAGGCCCAAAACATTCACAGTTGAATATAAATGAAAAGAAGATCTTGGAACAAATTTATCCAGTGTGAAGTAGAAGATGGTTTGATTAGAAGTGGATGGGATTTATTCTCAAAATTTATGCAATATGTCGTAGAAGATGGTTTGATTTTGGCATGATCAATGGGATGGAGACATGCCATTGAAAATTTTTTTTTTTTTTTTGATAAGTAAAGGAAATTTTATTCAAGAACTTAATAATGAGTCACCCAAGTATATAGGAAGTATACAGCCGGGGACCAACATAATCAAATACATAAATTACAAGCATCCATCAAAACATAGACCAAAGAAATAGAATGACTTCCTATGATAGACATCCAGTCCGATAGAGTTTTAAAGAAGAAAAGTTTTAAATCAGCTATAGTCCTTTCAAAATCTTCAAAACACTAGTTGTTTCTCTCTCGCCAAATGCACCACATCAAACAATGAGGGACAGAAATCCAAATAACACCATTACGATGATGACCAAAATTTCCTTGCCAACAAGCAAGGAGATCAACTACAGTCTTTGGCATTGCCCAGTGGATACCAAACAAGGTGAACACCATAGACCACAACTGATAAACAATAGGACAATTTAGTAAAAGATGGTTTACCAATTCTCCATTATTTTCTCACATATAACACCAATCTAGAATCAACACCTTCTTCTTACGTAAATTATCAATAGTCAAGATCGTTCCTAAAGCTGCAGTCCAAACAAAAAATGCAAATCTGGAAGGAACTTTTGCTTCCAAATACTTCTCCAAGGGAAGGATTGAGTACATACACCCAACAAAGCCTGATAGTAACTGCTTACCTCAAAACCCTTGCTCTTAGCAGGTGTCCAACACATCTTATCCTAACCAATACCTCTCAATGAGACTCCATATATAACATTCCAAAAAACAAACAGAATCTGATTCCCTATCATGAATTTCTCGTAGGAATTGTAAGTCCCAAAAAAGAACCTCATTGGGAAATTGCATGAGATCAACCACATAAGCCTCCTTATCATTACTGATTCTGAATAAATCTGGAAAACACATACTCAAAGGATTATCCCCGCACCAAACATCATGCCAAAATTTCACTCTAGGCTCCAATCTGAAACTGAATGTAGCGAGAAAAAGTAGACCAACCACTACTGATAGTTTTCCATAAACTCACCCTATAGGAGCCTGAAACAGAATTAGAGCACCAATCTCCCTCCTCAACTCCATATTTAGCCCTTATAACCCTTCTCCATAGCGCTTCTCTCTCATACCCAAATCTCCACAACCATTTTCCCAATAGTGCTTCATTAAAGTATCTCAAGTTTCGAATTGCTAGACCCCCAAACTGGATAGGATAGCATACCTTGGACCAATTCACCAAGTGACGTTTAGAATCATCTCCTAAACCACCCCAAAGAAAATTTCATTGAAGTTGTTCTATACGATATGCTATATCTGTTGGAATTGGAAAAAGGGAAAGGAGATAAGTAGGTAAATTGGATAAAGTACTTTTTATGAAAGTAACTCTCCCCCCTTTGGATAGATACAATCTTTTCCATCCTGCTAACCTCCTTTCCACCTTCTCAATGATGGGATTCCAAACTGCTCTATCTTTCCATTTTGCACCCAATGAAAGGCCTAAATATTTCATAGGAAGTGAGCCCTGCTTACAACCCAAAGCATCTACTAACATCTCAAAATTTGGAACCACTCCCACAGGAACTAGTTCAAACTTATCCAAATTAATTTTCAATCCCGATACAATCTCAAACCATAACAAAATCAAGCGCAAAAACAGCATCTGGTCAATATCAGCATCGCACAGAACCAAGGTATCATTTGCAAAAAGAAGATGAGATACCTGTAAGTGATCACCTGTGGAGGTTCCCACACTAAATCCAGACAATCGACCTTCCGTCACTGCCTTATCCATCATTTTGCTAACTGCCTCCATAACAACAACAAATAATAATGAAGACAAAGGATCACCTTGTCGTAAGCCTCTATAATTTTCAAGGAAACCACATGGAGCTCCATTAATCAAAACTGAGAATTTGACCATGGATATACAATAAAAAATCCATTTTCACCATTTTTTTAGGAACCCAAGCCGCTCAAGCATGTACATTAGGAAACCCCAGTTCACATGATCATAAGCCTTCACCACATCCAACTTGCATAACACCCCTGGAATTCCTGATCTCAGCCTACTATCCAAACATTCATTTGCAATGAGGCATGAGTCTAGAATTTGCCTATTCTTAACGAAAGCATTTTAAGACTCTGAAATAACATCCCGATCACCTCCTTCAACCTATTAGCCAATACTTTAGCAATAATTTTGTAAACCCCCCTATCAGACTAACAGGCCGAAAATCTTTCACCTCTACTACATCTAACTTTTTGGGAATCAAGGAGATAAAGGTTGCATTTAAACTTTTCTCAAACTGACCTCTCTCAAAAAAAACTTGAAAAATCTCCATGAGATCTGATTTGATAACATCCCAGCAAGCTTGGAAAAAAAGCCATAAGGAAACCATCTGGGCCAAGAGCTTTATCCCCCTCAAAGTCTTTAACTACCCCAAAAACTTCTACATCATCAAAAGGCCTCACCAACCAACCAGCCTTGTCATCAGAGATTTTAGGAAAATTCAGCACAACCGGATGTGGGCGACAGACTTTATGTTTCGTAAATAAATTTTTATAAAACTGAATAATGCAATCCTCTATACTTTTTTGATCAGAAGTTAGGACCCCATCAACATTGAGATTAGTAATTGCATTGTTTCTTCTATGTGAGTTAGCCATTTGATGAAAGAACTTTGTGTCGCTATCCCCTTCCTTCAAGTAGAACATTCTTGATTTTTGCCTCCAACTAATCTCTTCCAAAAGGCTGATTTTTTAAATTCTGTTTGAAGCCTTGCCTTTTCTAACTTCTCCTCTTCTGATAGAACTACCACTTCCTCTTTTGCATCCAAAGCATTCAAATCACTCCACAGTTGTATTTTTTTTTACAGCCACGTTTCTGAACTCCAATTCGTTCCATTTCTTCAAGTCTGCCTTCAGGGCTTTTAGTTTCATGGCCATTCTGTAGCTAGGTGTACCTTGGAATTGATAAGAATCCCACCAATCTTTCACCTTCCCCACAAAACCTTCCACCTAGAGCCACATATTCTCATAACGAAAAGGTCTCCGTCCCTTCTGAATTGCACCACCCTCAAGGATAATTGGAAAGTGATCAGATAAGACTCTAGCCAACCTCCTCTGTGACATATTGGGATAATGCTCTTCCCAATCAGGAGAAAAAAGGAATCGATCTATCCTGGATACAGGGATGGAATTGGACCATGTATACCTACCACTTGCCATAGGGAGATCCAACAAACCATGCACAGAAATGAAATCTGAGAAGTCATGCATTGCTTGAGTAAAAATAACAGCCCCTAATCGCTACGTTAGGAAATGAACAACATTGAAATCCCCTGATACACACCAAGGCACGTTCCACCAACTATGAAGACCTAACAATTCCTCCCACAACAATCTACGCTCCCTGTCCACACTAGGACCATAAACACCAGTGAATGCCCACTCAAAATTATCACCAACATTCTTGAATTTGCAAGAAACTGAGTAGTGCCCTACAGCTTCTTCTAACTTCTCCACTACCCTACTATCCCACGTAACCAAAATCCCTCCTGAGGGGATTGAATAACCCTCAAAAGAGGGACGTTTGTAAGAATCTCCTTAAGGAAAGGCGGTGTAATATAGTATGTCCCCAAGAACTAAACTTCCTTCGTTAAATTCTGTTGTTGTGCGAAGCTTATGGGGTAGTCCCTTCATTGATTGGGCTGTCCTAGATGCGGTTCAAACATCCAGGGGGGTTCTGCTACTTTGGGATAAGCGGATGGTTGAGAAAATTGATGTTTTTGTTGGTCAAATTTATGTTAGTGTACTTCTTAGGAGAGTATTAGATGGTTTTGAATGGGTTTGCACCAGTATATACGGTCCCAATGCAGACTAACATAGGGCTGTTTTGTGAGAGGATTTATCCAGGGTGCATGTTCGGTGGACCACAGCTTGGTTATTATTTGGAGATTACAACATCATTAGATATCCATGTGAGAGGCTTGGTTGTGAGTCTTTCAGCCCAGCCATGTTTGCTTTTTCGGATTTTGTAGAGAATAATTACCTAGTGGATTTACCATTAGATGGGGCTTGTTTCACCTGGTTTAGGGATTCTGAGCCGCAATCTATGTCCGTATTGACAGGACTTTAGTATCTATGGATTGGGTGGATAATTTTGGAAATGTGTCTCAAAGGGTGATTCCTCGTATTATTTCTGATCATTGTCCGCTTTTGGTGGAAGCTGGTGGTGTTGGTAGGGGGTGTTATGCTTTTAAGTTTGAGAATATATGGCTAAAAGTTGAAGGTTTTGTTGAGAGAGCTCAACAATGGTGGAATGGGTATTGTTTTATGGGCTCTCCAAGTTTTGTTTTGGCTTAGAAATTAAAGGCTCTTAAAGAAGACCTAAAGAAGTGGAATAAGGAGGAATTTGGAGATTTGGCTTTTAGGAAGAAGAGTTTGATGTCCGAATTATTGGGTCTGGATGTTAAGGAAGAACTACTAGGCCTTTCACATGAGGAACAATCTCGCCGAACACAAGTTAAAGGTGATATTGAAGTTTTAGCTACTATGGAAGAGACATTCTGGAGACAAAAGTCTCGTGCTTTGTATGTGAAGGAGGGAGATAACAACACACACTTCTTTCATAGATTAGCGAATTCTCATAGAAGAGCTACTCACTTTAGGAACATAGAGGTAGATGGTGTTTTATATGAGGATGAATCTGTTGTAAGTTCTCAAGTGGTTCAGTTCTATCAAGATCTCTATACAGAGACAGATGTGTGGCATCCAACTGTGGATGGGTTGGATTTTGCTTGTATTAGGGAGGATGAAAGGTTGTCCCTTGAGAGGGAGTTCTCAAAAGAAGAAGTTACTCAGGTTCTGACGAAGATGGAGGGGGATAAAGCCCCTGGTCCAGATGGATTCACCATGGCTTTTTCTCACAAATGTTGAAGTGTTATGGAGGTTGATGTTATGGTTGTATTTAAGTACTTTCATAGGTACTCTGTGTTTGAATGGTCTCTAAATGCCTCTTTTCTCCCTTTAATTCCCAAGAAAAATAATGCTATAAATATTAAGGATTTTCGGCCTATCAATTTGGTGGGTAGTGTGTACTGTGTACAAGCTGATGTCTAAGGTGTTGGCGAATAGATTGAGGGTGGTGTTAGACAGTGTGATCTCTGAGTCTCAAAATTCCTTGGTTGGTAGGAGACAAATTTTAGACTCAGTGCTTATTGCAAATGAGTGCTTAGATAGTAGGTTGAAGTGTCATTCGCCAAATGTGGCTTGTAAGTTGGACCAATGTAGTTAAAGGCGTTCCGGGCACTCACCTAGGCGCCCAAGCGAGGCCAGGCGCCAGAAAAGCGCCTCAAAGGCACTGAGGCGAGGCACCTTTAGTGAGCCGCTCACCCAGATGTATTTTGTTAGACAAGAGGCGAGAGCCTCGGTAAATTTTGGCATTTTAAAGCCACTGATGGCATGTTTTGTAAATTTAAAGGGGTGCAAGGTTGGTTTTAAACTTGTTATCCTTAGTGGGGATGAGCTATCACCCACTAGTTCAAATAAATTAATATAAAAAATAAAAAAAGCATAAAACAAAAGATCCAAAAAGAATTTTCAAGAACAACTCTTCTTCAACAGCTTTCAGAGCAAAGCATTGGTCTTTCTTCTTCTTCTTCTTCTAGGGTTTGGAAGAGAGGTACCACTGAGAGTGGGCCAGTGGCTGCCAGCAATCAACCAACATTAGGTAATTTTTTCCTATTCTTTTAGTTTTTTTTTTTTTTTTTTACACTTTTTTTTTTCCTGAGTTCTCTTTCACTGCCTCCAGCAACTCTTTCCTCTCTATTTATTCTCTACTTTTTTTTTTCCTTTACTCTTCTCTCTTGGACTCTCTGTCTCTAGCAACTCTCTACTCTCTATTTTTTCTCTGTTTTTTTTTTTTTTTTTCCCTTTAACCCTTCTCTCTTGAACTCTAATTGTCTCCAGCAACTCTCTCCTCTCTGTTTTTTCTCTGCTTTTTTTTTTCCCCTTTACCCTTCTCTCTTGGACTCTGACTATCTACAGCAACTCTTCCTTTTCTATTTTTTCTCTGCTTTTTTTTTTCCCTTTACCCTTCTCTCTTAGACTCTAACTATCTCACAGCAACTCTCCACTATCTTTTTCTCTATTTTCTTTTCTTGTATTTTTCCCTTTTCTCAAACTCATTACTTCGCTCAATTTTTAAAGCTTAAACCATAGTAAATGATACATAGCTAGCTATTCTTTAATAGAATCCTATTAAATGTATTGTATTGGGTTTCATTTTTTTATATGTAGAATGGCTTCAGATAATGGGAAGAGAAAAGATTCAGGATGGAAATATAATTATTTAGCTAATAGTGAAGACAAAAATTTAGTGACTTGCCTCTTTTGTAATAAAGTCACAAAGGAAGGGATACATTGAGCAAAGCAACATCAAGTGGGGAATTTTAAAAGCACTACAAAGTGTTTAAAATGTCCTGATCACGTTAGAAAAGAGCTTGCGTGTTATATGACAGAGAAGGAGAACTATGACAAGATGTCTGATTTTGATGATATAGATAATATGATTGAAATTAAGGATGTAGGTAGAGGAAGTAGAAGTTATCCAAAAAGGAAATGAATCATGCTCTAGTAAGAGAGGGGTTGGCAGTAGCACCCAAGTGAAACCTGTGAAATTAATGTCAAAGTCTTAAAAAATTGAAAGGTCCCATTGATTTTTTTGTGACATTAAAGCCAGAAAAAGTGGTTGAGCTTAGGAAACATGGTAAGATGAAGCAAACTAACATCAATGATAAATTTGAGAAAAGAGCACAAGCTTGCCAGTATATTGGCCGGCTATTTTATCTAGCCGGTATACCATTCAATGTTGCTCACTTAGATGTCTTTAAATAGGCAATTGAAGCTATTGGGCAGTATGGTCCAAATATGAAGCCTCCTAGTTACCATGAGTTAAGAGTTCCAATTCTCAAAAAGGAGGTGGCTTACACAAATGAGTTATTGAGTGATCACAAGGAAATCTTGGAGGAAATATGGTTGTTCTATTATGTCTAATTGGTGGACTAGAAGAACCAATAGGACCTTGATGAACTTTTTGGTGAATTGCCCTCTGGAACCATGTTTGTGAAGTCAATTGATGCATCATCTTTTATGAAAACTAGGGAAAAAATTTTCGAATTACTTGATGCATTTGTAGATCAAATTAGGAAGGCTAATGTAGCCCAAGTAGTATCAGATAATGGATCTAATTATGTGTTGGCTAAGAAGTTGTTGGAAGCAAAAAGGCCAAATTTGTATTGGACTCCATGTGCTACACATTACATTGACATTATATTGGAGGACATTGGGAAAATTTCTAGAATTGCAAAAACTTTGGAAAGAGTCATTCAATTGACTAGATATATCTACAACCATGGGGGTGTGTTAAATATGATGAGAGCATACACAAACCAAAGAGAGCTAGTTAGGGCTAGAAAACTAGGTTTTGCACTTCATATCTTACATTAAAATCCATTTATAAGCAAAAGCATAACTTAAGGGCCATGTTTACTTCTAAGGAGTGGGTTCGTAGTAAATGGGCAAAGGAAGCAAAGGCTAAACAAGAAGCAGAAACGATTTTGATGCCTTTTTATTGGAATACTATAGTTTACATTCTTAAAATTATGGACCCTCTTGTTCAAGTTCTTTGCCTTGTTGAATGAGAGGAAACCGGCTATGGGTTACATATATGAGGCAATGGATAGGGCCAAAGAAGCTATTATAAAAGCTTTTAATGAGAATGAAGAAAGGTATTCAAATATTTTTAAAATCATTGATGAGAGATGGGAATGTCAACTACATCTGCCTCTGCATGTAGCGGGTCATTTCTTGAATCCAGAGTATTTCTATTTCAATCTTGAGATAGAGAAAAATGAAGAAATTATAGCAAGATTGTATGCTTGTATAGAAAAACTAGTTCCTAGAACTGAAATTCAGGACAAGATCATGCTTGAGCTATCCATGTATAAGAAAGCTGAAGGACTCTTTGGCATTCCATTGGCGGAAAGATCTAGAAAGACAAGGGCATATCTAACTTAAAATGACTAGAACACTGGCACTTTTTAAAAATAAAAAATCTAACTTCTATGATATATCATATATCATATATCATTACTCATACTTATTTTTGTAACATAGTTGAATTGTGGAGTTTGTTGTGAGCGTAATTGGAGTGTGTTTGAGCAAGGGAGTTTTTAAGTATAATAAGTAGATTTTATCTTTTGATGAACTACTTTATTTCATAGAAAGTTTCAAAGGTTTAATTATTCACTAATAGTCTAATACTTAGTTTTCATAATGCTTGTAGATTCACACAAAAAGAAGGAATAGACTTGCACAAAAACGACTAAATGATCTGGTCTTTGTGAAGTATAATCAAAAGATCAAGGCATGTATGATAAGCATGATGTTATTGATCCCATCTCCTTAGGTGATATAGATGAAAGTAATGAATGGTTGTTAGGGGAAATGGGTCTGAACCATCTATGAATATTGAAGATGAGTTGGTTTTTGATAATGATGATGATGGTTTGACATGGGGTGTAGTGGCAAGAGCTGCTGGTGTTGGAGAACCAAGGAAGAATACTAGATTCCAAACAAAATCAAGGGCAAGCTCAAAGGCCTCAACATCACAACCAAATATTGAGGAGGAAGATGTTGATTCTGATGAGACCGAGGAAGAGAATGTTGATGGTTATAAATCTGGTTCAAGTGGTTTTGAAAGTGATGGAAACTTGAGTGCATAGTCTGATGATGACCTTTAGATTAAAACTAACAACCACATTCAAGCTATTAGCCTATTAGAATGTTCAATCTTCAAATGCTTTTGTTTTGTCATGGATAGTCATGAAGTTCAATGTTTTGTTTAGGAGTTTTCTTCTTTCTAATATGAAGTTATGAACAATATTTTGGTTTAATATTCAGATTTAGTTGATATTTGGATGGAGACTAATTTTTTAATGGTGATTTATGGTTTAATATTCAGACTTAGTTGATATTTGATTATTATTCAGACTTAGTTGATATTTGGATGGAGACTAATTTTTTAGTTGGGATTCAAACCCAAAAACTGGTTTTATAGACCAGCTCCTATCCATTAGGAATAGAGTCAGATTTGTTTATATAATATTCTTATACATCAAATATATTAGATTGGAACCCTATATGTAAAATAACTATATTTAGAATTTGGCACCTCGCTTCACTCGAGCTAACACCTTTTTGGCGCCTCGTCGCCTCAGGCGATACAAGGCCTTCGCGCCTTAAGGGTGCCTTTGACTACCTTGAGTTGGACATAGAAAAAGCCTACGATCATGTGAATTGGGATGCCTTATTCTATTTGTTGAAGAGGATGGGTTTTGGGGTGAAGTGGAAGGGGTGGATTAAGGCTTGCATTACTATTGTTCGTTTCTCTGTTCTGGTGAATGGATCCCCAACAGGTTTTTTTGGAAGTTCTCGTGGTTTTAGACAGGGTGATCCATTGTCCCCTCTTCTTTTCCTTTTGATTATGGAAGTATTAAGTCGAATTCTGAAGAAAACTAAGGAGAGTGGTCTTCTTCGTGGTTTTCATGTGGGACCAATTAACTCCATTGGGGTACGCACATCACATTTATTGTTTGCAGATGATACCATTTTGTTCTATGATGCTTCTAGAAAACAGTTGTTGTCCATTTGGCTGGCTTTGTCTTGTTTTCAAGCTTTTACTAGTTCAAAAGTAAATGTGGGGAAGAGTGAGATTGTCCCGGTTGGGGAGGTTTGTAATATAGATGCTTTGGCTAATATACTCTAGTGCAGGGTGGGTAGCCTACCTATGAAATATTTGGGAATGCCGTTGGGTACTCCATTTAAGATAGCATCCATTTGGAATCCTATTTTGGAGAAGATAGAGAAGAAACTTTCAGGTTGGAATCCTCTTTATTTGTTTAAGGGTGGTAAACTTACTCTATTGAAGAGTACCCTTTCTAGTCTTCCTACGTACTACCTATCCTTATTTACCATCTATGTAGCTATGGCTGATAGGTTGGAACGTGTTTCAAATATTCTTTGGTGGCTTGGAAGAAGGTGTTCACCTTTAGAGATGGGTGGTTTAGGGATTAGGAAGTTAGTGCATTTCAATCAAGCCCTATTAGGAAAATGGTTAAGGAGGTTTGCAAAATAAGGAACCCATATCTAGCGGAGGATTATTGCCACAAAATATGGAGAGGGTCAAGGAGGGTGGAATACTAAAGTATGCAAAAGGGCCCACGGATGTGGTCCATGGCATAGTATTAATGAAGGTTGGGAGAGATTCTCCAAACATTTGGCCCTAGTGATGGGTGATGGCTCTCGCATTCTTTTTTGGCATGATAGGTGGGTTGGGGATATCTTACTTAAAATGCTCTATCCTCAATTATATGCGTGTTCAAATGACAAGGAAAGTTGCATTTCTAATGTTTTGTATTATTAGGAGGGTGGAAATAATAGAATTTGAAATTTGAGATTTTTATAAGGCCTTTCATGATAAGGAATTAGAAGTTGCCTTCTCTTTCCTTGATTTCATTCAATCTCGGATTCCTAGGGGTGTTGGGTGTGACAGTTCCCATTGGTGTCTTAACAAGAATGGTAAGTTTGATATTTGATCCAATTACAATAAGATCCAGGGTGCTTCTATCCCTAGTTTCCCTTGGAAGGGTATTTGGAAAGTTAAAGGTTCCTAAAAGAGTGGCTTTCTTCATGTGGACAACAGTTCATGGCCAGATCATGTTATGATCCTAGCGTCCCACATGGATTAAGTATAAACTTAACCATGTGTTTATAAGTTCTTGGGCACCCTTTCCTTGCAAGCTGGTTTTCAAAAGAAAGTTCTACCCATGAGTTTGTAACATTTGGTATCAAAGCCAACCACCACCTCGATTAATCAGGCAAAGCTCATTGAGTATGAGATAAAATAAGTTGCGACTTTGTGGTCAAATTCCGAAATGGGTGACCAAGAGGCTAGATTAAAATAACTAATAGGTGAGTGGAGCCACCAAAAGAGAATGGGCTACCATCGGATCAATATCGCTAAAGAAAGTCGTCATGGACGTCGGCTGCGAAGCGTGGTGGTCTGTTATGATCCTAATGTCCCTCATGGATTAAGTATAAGTTTAACCATGTGTTTATAAGTTCTTGAGCACCCTTCCCTTGCAAGCCGGTTTTCAATGGTGAATTCTACACATAAGTTTGTTACAGATCCTTACCTTGGATAATTTGACACTCCGGGGTCCCTCTTTGGAGAATTGGTGCTATATGTGCTGCTGTAACGAGAAATTAGTGGATCATCTTCTCCTCCATTGTCCTATAGTTCACTCGTTGTGGGTGCATATGCTTCAGGTTTTCAAGATCCAATGGGTCATGCCAGGTTTTATGGAAAGTTTGGTGTTTTGTTGGAGTTATTGGCTAGGGAAATTTAATTCGGACATATGCAAGCCGGTTTTCAATGGTGAATTCTACACATAAGTTTGTAACAGATCCTTACCTTGGATAATTTGACGCTCCGGGGTCCCTCTTTGGAGAATTGGTGCTATATGTGCTGCTGTAACGAGAAATTAGTGGATCATCTTCTCCTCCATTGTCCTATAGTTCACTCGTTGTGGGTGCATATGCTTCAGGTTTTCAAGATCCAATGGGTCATGCCAGGTTTTATGGAAAGTTTGGTGTTTTGTTGGAGTTATTGGCTAGGGAAATTTAATTCGGACATATGGAATATAGTTCCTGGCTGTTTGATGTGGATTGTTTGGATGGAAAGAAATCGACGCTCTTTTGAGGCTAAAGAGAAATCGCTTGTTCAGTTACAAGCTCTGTGCCAAAGAACTCTTTTTGATTAGTCTAGGTGCTGGGGTTCTTCAAATTGTTCTTCCATCATTGAGTTTCTTTCTTCTCTTAGAATTGTCCCATAAGTTGCTTTTTCTATCTTTGTCAATATGCCAAAGAACTCTTTTTAATTGGTCTAGGTGCTGGGGTTCTTCGAATTGTTCTTCCATCATTGAGTTTCTTTCTTCTCATTAGAATTGTCCCATAAGTTGCTTTTTCTATCTTTGTTGTTGTTTATTGCTTTTTCTTGTGTTCACCATCATGAACACCTTGCATTTGCTTTATTCGTTTTTTCTCCTTCATTAATACTATTCTTATTACTTGTCAAAAGAATGTTTATTAATTATATTTAAAAAATAAAAATAAAAAATTTGTTATCCTATACAAGGCAAAGAAGAGAAGTTGAGCACACAAGTATTCTGGACAGAATTTGATAAATTCATACCTGCAAAAAGTCACATATAACTGAAACAAATTGGCGAAGCTTTTGCATAAAAATGAACTTATCATTGGCAATAGACAGGGACTTTCCAAAAGCAGTAATATTCGCATATGAGGCAGACAAATCTTCATCAGTCTTTGTCAATGAAGACATGGTTCTGCCATGAGATTCCTTATTAAAGAAACAAACAAAAAGAAAGTAAGTTTAAAGTATGGAGATATATGCATAGACTAAAAGCACAGAACATTATTAATATATATGTCATTTCAACACTTCGTTTCATACCCATGGACAATTTTGCCACAAAAAAAAAAAAAAAAAGGAAAAATGTACACATGTATGGTCCAGGGTTAACCATCTTCCATTATGCAACAAACACGTTACTTCAAATAAAAAATGAAGACACCATTCAAGCAATATTTGAAGGCCAAGACAAGAGCTTTGTAGCTCAATTGACACCTCCTGATGTATCCAACAAACGCATCCAATGTTCAAACCCACCATCTCCCAACTATTGAGGTCTTCACCTCTAACTAAGTGAACCTAGATAGAGACAAGTCTGTTCAAATACTTGGTTTTCTTTTTCTTTCGAAGTCTCATTATATAGTGGGTGCTATTAGCATGCATCAATATAACCTAACCCATGGCACCAACCACCAACAAAAACTCTCCAGCCATCTCTGAACATAATAGAGATTAGTACAGCAGTTGCCTAGCTATTTATGACCTAATGACAGCCACAAATGAATGGCTACAATTTGGTTTTGTAAGTTACACATGCATCTAATGGGTCTTAAACCCACGACCATACTCTCCACCCCATTCTTAGTTACCTCAAAGTTCATTCACTTTTTGTCTAATGGTTGGCACCAAGAGCCTTGCAGCTCAATTGATTGGCACCTTCAAGTATTTCAATGAGACATCTAGGGCTCAAATCCCCCCACCCCCCACAATCGAATTATTAAAAATAAAATAAAAACAAACAAACAAACTTTTTTGTCTAATGAGATGAAGATTTTTATTTTAAGTAGCATTTCCATTTTCCATTCACCTACACAGCTAGAGCTTCCGATGCCTGTCTTCAACCTATAATAGGTTATAAAACTGCCACGGCACCTTGTTGCTGTTTCTAACTGCCAGAAACTTCAAAATGGCAACTAATTCAACAATGCATAACTAATGTATATGCATGATGATTACAGAAATTTCCGAAAATTATTAGGTGTTGATTGTAAAGAATTAGATTTATGGAGTTATTGCTGTCACTTCAATATAATCACTTATATCTACAGGCTGATATGAAAAGAATACTTCTTAAATGTTATAGAAATTCTACTATGTTAATTTGCTTCTTCTTTTTCAAACGGTAATATGTATTTTGCATCTAACCAGTTCTTTCTTCTTAAGGTTATACTCTTAAACTTATATATTCTACAATTTTTTTCTTCTCAAAGGCACTCATATGCGAAAAACTCATAAATAAGAAACCGATTTTATCAGACAACAACAATAAGCCACTCATAACCAATTATTATCAAACTTACTAGCTCTGATGTTTTAGCATACAGCACAAAAAGAAAATACAATAAGAACATAATATATCACTACATATTTAAACCATTCTCAGGTTCAATTTGGCAATGAGACAAGTATTCCATACCTTGAGCCTCTGCACATTCTCCTGCAAAGCTTTTTTAGCAATCTCAGCTTGCTTCGGTATCGACATCATGGCATCCAAACCTTGTGAGGCTCCAACTGCCCCACCTATGCTTGGCACTCCTGACACACTAGTCACCGCAGGATAAACAAACTTCTGCTGCTGCTGCTGCGCACTGTGAACAACAGGAACAACACTAGTAGCAGTCACAACAGCCACTCTACCCGTCCCATCATCCATTCTCTTCCCTAAACCCTTCCGAAACTGCTCTTCCTCCCATATCTTCTCTTCCTCATCCTCATCCACTCCCTCATCCTCACCGCTATCCTTCTTCCCAAAATTCACATCAATTCCCCTCTCATCCACATCTTCAAACACGCCCTTCTTCATTGTAACCATCTCAGTCTTCTTCTCCCCAAACATTGCAATTCGGCCACGAAACTCTGGCTCCTCATCGCTCAACCCTTCAGCCTCACCATGATTGCTGCCTCCATCCAATGAGATATAATCAGGCGCAGCGGCACGCGATTGCCGTAGCCGCTCCCTCTTGGCACGAATAGCATTGATAGTAGCTTGATCAGGAAACAACGACAAGTCCCTCGTAGGTTTTCCAATCCCTAACGAAGCCAATTTCGCCTCAGTATCCTCAGCATTACGCCTATCTTCTTCTTCGTCGTCCAATTCTTGTTCAGAGGAGGGTTTGACGAGGCCTTTGAGGACTATGATGGGCTCAGAGGCCGCCACGGCCGGACGAGAAGGCGCAAGTGTTCGAGTGTTTTTCTGGAGTTCTAAGAGGGCTTCTTTGGTGTAAGTGCCGGCTTGGGGTTGAACATTGGAGGAGGTGGTTGTGGCGGTCGCCGATTGGCGGTCTCTGAGAGAAGTGATTTTATGTTTGGTTGTTGGACGAGAAGAGGAGTTACTAGTGGTTTTCTTGGAGGTGGAGGAGGGTGTTTCAGCGGCGGAGGCGTCTTCGTCATCTGCGAAGCTGAGGAGTTTTTTTGGTTTAGGTTTGGCGGAACGGGCAGTCGTTGTGGTGGTGGTGAAGGAGGAGGAGAGATTGGCGTCGTCGTTTTGGTTGTCGTCGTTATCGTTACCGGCGCGGCGGCGGAAGTTCTTGGCTCTATTACCGCTGCTCATGGTGGTGAAGAAGATTCACTGAAAAAAAAAGGTTTAATAGTTCTTGAATTCAAAGTCCGAACTGAGTATAAGAGCAAAACCCTAGGAGAGAGAAAATCACAAAATTGTTTACCTGTAGCTGTAATGGAATCAAAACCCTAAATTTAAGACTGGAGATAGATAATCCCTAAAAACCCCTGATTTGCCAGAATGTATATACTATTATATACATAGAGACAGACAGAGAGTATATCTGCATATAGACTGTAGAGTGACCAGAACAGAACGGAAAAGAGAGAGTAGAGTGTCGGAAATTTTTTTTTTTTTTTTTTTTAAATCACAGAAAAGAAGGATGATGATACAGATGGCAAAATTGGCTGAATAGTAACTTTTTAAAAAAAATTTAGGTGAATAGCCTGTTTTTTTTTTTTTTTTTTTTTTTTGGTAAATAGACGTTGTATTAAACAAAACTAAACACTAACAGCAGAAACAGAACACATCCTATTACAATAAACACCATTCAAGTCATCCTCAAAGGTGTTTCTCAAAAAAAAAAAAAAAAGTCATCCTCAAAGGCACGTCATAATGGCCAGGAAGCGTTAGACTTCACATGGAGAGGTGGTGGGACTTGGGAGTGGAGCTTCTGTAAAGCTTCATGAATACCTTTTTGGAATGGTTGTTTGCTATAAGTGGAACTCGAGTTTTAAACTTGTGTTCCACGTGGGTTTTTTTTTTTTTTTTTTTTTTTTTTTTTTTGGAATGGTTGTTTGCTAAACTTGATTTTGGGTTGTAATCAGAGTTTACTAAACTCGAGTTCCAAAAACAGTCTACATAACTAAATAATTTCAAACACATACTACTCACCTAAAATTTTCCTAAAAAGTTACTATTTGGCAAATTTTTCCTGATATAGATATAAGCTTGTTTTTTCTTTTGTTCCCTCGTACTAGTCTTTAGTCCTAGTCTTAGAGTCCGTTTGGTTAGGAGGATGGAAAAGTGGGAGGATAGAAAATTGAGAGATAATGGAAAAATAAGAGGATAGAAAAGATTTTAGTTTCCTTCATTTGTGTTTGGTTGAGAGGATGGAAAAGTTGAAAGATGGAAAAAATTTTTGTTTGGTTGAAAATAAAGTTTGTATAAATTTATCATCATGTCCCTATTAAATAAAACAAAAGGTAACACATTATACTTTTAAAAAAATTGTGTATAGATGGACACTTAAAATTTAAAAAAAAATTAAAAAAAAAAAAACCGACAGTTCTAGACAAAAGCAAAGAAAAAAAGAAGAATAGGAAGCCAACACGTTAATAACAAAGAAAGAAAAAATCAAAGGAAAAAAAATGAAGAAGAAGAAGCCAACACGTTGGAGACTTGGAGGTAAATTCCAAAGGTATTTTTGGAAGCTCATTTCATGAGCTTCCTCTTCTCAATTTTCTCTCTATTTTGGAGAGAAAACTTTTTAGTAGGCCCGGGGAGAAAACACCTGGACCCCACTATTTATTTTCCTTCCTCTCCATCCAACCAAACATATTCTAAAAAAGTTTCCCTTCCTATTTTCTCTCCAAAATTTTTCATCCACCCTATTTCACCTTCAAACAAACATACCCCTAGTCGTAGAGAAGAGAGAGTTTGAGTAGTTGGTTTGCAAATTGCAATTTTGCATGGATGTTCAGTCCTCAAAAAAGGCCCAATTTAACACAACCCAACTCAAATTAAATTTTCAATTCAACTGAAATCTCAATCAAACCCATTCTACAACAAAGGCCTAACCTGAAATCCCAAACCCCAAATGTTCATTTAAGCCCACACATTGAAACTACACTACCACAATCCTCTTAAGTCTAAGAGTTAGAAAATTATGTCAAATTTACACATTTAAGTACAAAAACTACTCACATCAGTCAATTTATAAACATGTATATTTACATTGTTGCTACAATAACCATGTATTTTTATGCTATTACTATTCACATGCAAATCTATTTTTAATATTATTTTATTCATATATATATATATATATATATAGAGAGAGAGAGAGAGAGAGAGAGAGAGATGATTTCAAAGAGTAATAAAAATTTGATAAAAAAAATAATATTTTAATAAAATGTAGTGTAAAATAGATAATCTGACATTGGTGTCTTTGAAAAATAATTGTATAAAATAGAAAAAGAAGGTTTTCATACTAAAATAAACATAAATTTTTGTATGAGTTAATGTGAATACTTTAATAGAATTTTCTAAACTATAAGTTCAAATTATTATTGTGAAAAATATTGTGGATGTAGGACTTCTAAAAAAAAATATTTTATATTCACAATATTTTTACAACCCTTTTACAACAAATCATATGTGGTAGGTTGTTATTTCTATCCAAACCGGGCTGAGATAGGCCGAGAAAGAGAAAAAAAAAAATTTCGTTCCGAATTTCGTTCCTACCCGACCCGTGATATAGAATTATAAAAAAAACAGCAAAAATATTCAAAAAATTGAAAAACATAATTCTGGCATTATTTCTATCCAAACCGGGCTGAGATAGGCCGAGAAAGAAAAAAAAAAAATTCATTCCTACCCGACTAGGGATAGAGAATTCAAAAAAAAATAGCAAAAAAATTCAAAAAATTAAAAAACATCATTCCAGCATTATATCTATCCAAACCAGGCTGAGATAAGCAGAGAAAGAGAGAAAAAAAATTTCGTTCCGAATTCCGTTCCTTCCCGACTAGGGATAGAGAATTCCAAAAATAGATAGCAAAAAAATTCAAAAAATTAAAAAACATCATTCCTCCATTATTTCTCTCCAAATCGGGCTAACATAGGCCGAGAAAGAGAGTAAAAAATTTTCATTTCGAATTTCGTTCCTACCTAACCTGGAATGAAGAATTCCCAAAAAAATAGCAAAAAAATTCAAAAAAATAGAAAACATCATTTTGGCTTTATCTTTATCCAAACCAGGCAGAGATAGGCCGAGAAAGAGAGAATAAAATTTTCGTTCCGAATTCCGTTCCTACCCAACCAGGGATAGAGAATTCCAAAAAAAATAGCAAAAAAATTTTAAAAATTTACAAACATCATTCTGGCATTATTTCTATCCAAACCAAGCTAGATAGGTCGAGAAAGAGAAAAAAAAAATTTGGTTCCGAATTCCGTTCCTACCCAACCTGTAATAGAGAATTCCCAAAAAAATAACAAAAAAAATCAAAAAATTAAAAAACATCATTCTAGCATTATTTCTATCCAAACCGAGCTGATATAGGCCGAGAAAGAGAAAAAAAAAATTGTTTCGAATTCCGTTCCTACCCAACCCGGGATAGAAAATTTCCAAAAAAATTCAAAAAATTAAAAAAACACCATTCTGACATTATTTATAGCAAAACCGAGCTGACATAGGTGGAGAAAGAGAAAAAAAAATTCGTTCTGAATTCCGTTCCTACCAGAACCGGGTTAGAAAATTCCAAAAAACATAGCAAAAAAATTCAAAAAATTAAAAAACATCATTCTGGTAATATTTCTATCCAAACCTTGCTAAGATAGGCCAAGAAAGAGAGTAAAAAAATTTCGTTCCGAATTCCGTTCCTACCCAACCCGGGATAGAAAATTCCCAAAAAAATAGCAAAAAAATTCAAAAAATTAAAAAACATCATTCCGGCATTATTTCTATCCAAACCAAGCTGAGATAGGCCGTAAAAGAGAGTAAAAATTTTCTTACCGAATTTCGTTCCAACCCGACCCGTGATAGAGAATTATAAAAAAAAAAAAGCAAAAAAATTAAAAAAACATCATTCTGGCATTATTTCTATCCAAACCGGGCTGAGATAGGCAGAGAAAGAGAGAAAAAATTTCGTACCAAATTTTGTTCCTACCCGACCAGGGATAGAGAATTCCAAAAAAAAAAGCAAAAAAATTAAAAAACATCATTCCGGCATTATTTCTATCCAAACCGGGATAAGATAGGCCGAGAAAGAAAGTAAAAAAATTTCGTTCTGAATTCCATTCCTACCTGACCGAGAATAGAGAATTCCCAAAAAAATAGCAAAAAAATTAGAAAAATTAAAAACATCATTGTGGCATTATTTTTATCCAAACCGGGCTGAAATAGACCGAGAAAGAGAAAATAAAATTTTCGTTCCGAATTCCGTTCCAACCTGACCAGAGATAGAGAATTCAAAAAAAAATAGCAAAAAAATTAAAAAAACATCATTCCGGCATTATTTCTATCCAAACCGAACTAAGATAGGCCGAGAAAGAGAAAAAAAAATTTTGATTTCGAATTCCATTCCTACTCGACCCGTAATAGAGAATTCCCAAAAAAATAGCAAAAAAATTTAAAAAATTAAAAAACATCATTCTAGCAGTATTTCTATCCAAACCGAGCTGAGATAGACCGAGAAAGAGAGAGAAAAAAAATTCGTTTCGAATTTCGTTCCTAACTGACACGGAATAGAAAATTTCCAAAAAAATTGCAAAAAAATTAAAAAACATCATTCTGACATTATTTCTATCCACACCGGGTTGAGATAGGGGGAGAAAGAGAGAAAAAAAATTTCATTTCGAATTCTATTCCTACCAAACCCCGGCTAGAAAATTCCAAAAAAAATAGCAAAAAAATTCAAAAAATTAAAAAACATCATTCCGGTAATATTTCTATCCAAACCTGATTGAGATAGGCCGAGAAAGAGAAAAAAAAATTTTGGTTCCGAATTCTGTTCCTACCCAACCCAAAATAGAGTATACCCAAAAAAAGATCAAAAAAATTCAAAAAATTAAAAACCATCATTCCGGCAATATTTCTATCTAAACCGGGTTGAGATAGGATGAGAAAGAAAGAAAAAAAAATTTCGCTTCGAATTCCATTTCTACCCGACCCGAGATAGAAAATTCCCAAAAAAATAGCAAAAGAATTCAAAAAATTAAAAAACACCATTCCAACATTATTTCTATCCAAACCCGGCTGAAATAGGCTGAGAAAGAGAAAAAAAATTTCGTTCCGAATTCCGTTCCTACACGACCCGGGCTAGCGAATTCCAAAAAAAATAGCAAAAAAATTCAAAAAATTAAAAAACATCATTCTGGCATTATTTCTATCCAAACCGGGCTGAGATAGGTCGAGAAAGGAAAAAAAAAATTTCATTCCGAATTCCGATTCTACCCGACCTGGAATAGAGAATTCCCAAAAAAATAGAAAAAAATTAAAAAACATCATTCTAGTATTAATTCTATCCAAACCGGGCTGAGATAGGCCGACAAAGAGAAAAACAAATTTGGTTCCGAATTCCGTTCCTAGACCCTTGATAGAGAATTATAAAAAAAATAGCAAAAATATTCAAAAAATTAAAAAACATCATGTTGGCATTATTTCAATCCAAACCAGGCTGAGATAGACCGAGAAAGAGAAAAAAAATTTCGTTCCGAATTCCGTTCCTACCCGACCAGGGAAAGAGAATTGCAAAAAAATTCAAAAAATTAAAAAACATCATTCCGGCATTATTTCTATCCAAACCGGGCTAAGCTAGGCCAAGAAAAATATGAAAAAAATTTTGTTCCGAATTCCGTTCCTACCCGACCAGGGATAGAGAATTCTCAAAAAAATAGCAAAAAAATTCAAAAAACTAAAAATCATCATTCTGGCATTATTTCTATCCAAACCGGGCTGAAATAGGTCGAGAAAGAGAAAAAAAAAAATTGTTCCGACTTCCGTTCCAACCCAACCTGTGATAGAGAATTATAAAAAAAATAGCAAAAATATTCAAAAAATTAAAAAACCTCGTTCTGGCATTACTTCTATCCAAACCTGGCTGAGATAGGCTTAAGAAAGAGAAAATAAAATTTCGTTCCGAATTTCGTCCCAACCTGACTAGGGATAGAGAATTCCAAAAAAAAATAGCAAAAAAATTCAAAAATTAAAAAAATCATTCCGGCTTTATTTCTATCCAAAATCGGGCTGAGATAGGCAGAGAAAGAAGAACAAAAAATTTAGTTCCGAATTCCGATCCTACTCGACCAGGGATAGACAATTCCAAAAAAAATTGCAAAAAATTCAGAAAATTAAAATACATCATTCCGGCATTATTTCTATCCAAACTGAGAAGAGATAGGCCGAGAATGAGAGTAAAAAAATTTCGTTCCGAATTCTGTTCCTACCTGACCTGGAATTGAGAATTCCCAAAAAAATAGGAAAAAAATTCAAAAAATTGAAAAACTTCATTTCGGCACTATTTCTATCAAAACCGGGCCGAGATAGGCCATGAAAGAGAAAAAAAAAATTAGTTCCGACTTTCGTTCCCGTTCCTACCTGACCCGGGCTAAAAATTTCCAAAAAAAATCAAAAAATTGAAAAACATCATTCTAGTAATATTTGTATCCAAACCAGGCTGAGATAGGCGGAGAAAGAGAAAAAAAAATTTTCGTTCCGAATTTCATTCTTTCCCGACCAGTAATAGAAAATTCCCAAAAAAATAGCAAAAAAATTAAAAAATTAAAAAACTTCATTTCGGCAATATTTCTATCCAAACTGGGTTGAGATAGGGGGAGAAAGAGAATAAAAAAAATTTTGTTCCGAATTTCATTCCTTCCCGGCCAGGGATAGAGAATTCCCAAAAAAGAGCAAAAAAATTCAAAAATTTAAAAAACATCATTCTGGCAATATTTCTATCCAAACCGGGTTAAGATAGGCCGAGAAAGAGAGAAAACAATTTTCGTTTCGAATTCCTTTCCAGCCCGACCCGAGATAGAGAATTCCAAAAAAAATAGCTAAAAAATTCAAAAATTTTAAAAACACCATTCCGACAATATTTATATCCAATAAACGTCGATAAGCCGAGAAAGAGAAAAAAAATTTCGATTCGAATTTCGTTCCTACCCGACCTGGGCTAGAAATTTCCAAAAAAATAGCAAAAAAATTCAAAAAATTAAAAAACACCATTCCGACGTTATTTCTATCCAAACCAGGCTGAGATAGGTAGAGAAAGAGAGAAAAAAATTTACGTTTCGAATTCCATTCCGACCCAACCCGGGATAAAGAATTCCCAAAAAAATTCAAAAATTAAAAAAACATCATTCCGGCAATATTTCTATCCAAACCGGGCTGAGATATGCCGAGGAAGAGAGAAAACAATTTTCGTTTCAAATTCCGTTCCTGCCCGACCCGGGATAGAGAATTCCCAAAAAAATAGCAAAAAAATTTAAAAATTTAAAAAACATCATTCCGGTAATATTTCTATCCAGACCGCGTTGAGATAGGCCGAGAGAAAGAGCGAAAAAATTTTCGTTCTGAATTCCGTTCCTACCCGACCTGGGTTAGAAATTTCCAAAAAAATTCAAAAAATTAAAAAATACCATTCCAACATTATTTTTATCGAAACTGGGCTGAGATAGGCAGAGAAAGAGAGAAAAAAATTTTGGTTTCGAATTCCGTTCCTACCCGAGCAGGGATAAAGAATTCCAAAAAAAATAGTAAAAAAATTAAAAAACATTATTCCGGCATTATTTCTATCCAAACCAGGCTGAGATAGGCCGAGAAAAAGAAAAAAAAAAATTGTTTCGAATTCCCTTCCTACCCGACCAGGGATAGAGAATTCCAAAAAAAATAGCAAAAAAATTCAAAAAAAATTAAAAACATCATTCCGGCATTATTTCTATCCAAACCGGGTTGAGATAGGCCGAGAAAGAGAATAAAAAAATTTTGTTCCACATTCCGTTCCTACCCGACCTGAACTGAAAATTAAAAAAAAAATAGCAAAAAAATTCAAAAAATTAAAAAACATCATTACGGCAATATTTCTATCCAAACCGAGCTGCGATAGGCCGAGAAAGAGAAAAAAAAGTTTCGATTCGAATTCCGTTCTTGCTCGTCCCAGGATAAAGAATTCCCAAAAAAGAGAAAAAAAACTTAAAAAATTTAAAAACATCATTCCAGCAATATTTCTATCCAAACCGAGCTGAGATAGGCCGAGAAAGAGAGAAAAAAATTTCGTTTCAAATTCCGTTCCCACAGACCAGAGATAGAGAATTCCAAAAAAAATAGCAAAAAAATTCAAAAAATTAAAAAACATTATTCCAACATTATTTCTATCCAAACCGGGCTGAGATAGGCCGAGAAACAGAAGAAAAAAAAAATCCTTTCGAATTCCGTTCTTGCCCAACCCGAAATAGAGAATTCTAAAAAAAAGTGGAAAAAAATTTAGAAACTTAAAAAACATCATTCCGGCAAAATTTCTATCCAAACCGGACTGAGATAGGTCGAGAAAGAGAGAAAAAAAATTTCTTTCCGAATTCCGTTCCTTCCCGACCCAGGCAAGAAATTTCCATAAAAATTGAAAAAAAAAAAAAAAAAAAACACCATTCCGACATTATTTCTATCCAAAACGGGCTGAGATAGGCGGAGAATGAGAGAAAAAAATTTTCGTTCCGAATTCTGTTCCTACCAGGGATAGGGAATTCCCAAAAAAATAGCAAACAAATTCAAAAATTTAAAAAACATCATTCCGGTAATATTATTATCCAAAACAAGCTGAGATAAGCGGAGAAAGAGAGAAAAAAATTTTCGTTTCGAATTCCGTTCCTACCCGACTAGAGATAGAAAATTCCAATAAAAATAGCAAAAAAATTCAAAAAACTAAAAAACATCATTCTGGCATTATTTCTATCCAAACCGTGCTGAGATAGGCCGAGAAAAAGAGAAAAAAAATTTCGTTTCGAATTCCGTTCCTACCCAACCAGTGATAGAGAATTCCAAAAAAATAGCAAAAAAATTATAAAACATCATTCTGGCATTATTTCTATCCAAATCGGGCTGAGATTGGAGGAGAAAGAGAAAAAAAAAATTTCGTTCCGTATTTCGTTCCTTCCCGACTAGGGATAGAGAATTCCCAAAAAAAGGCAAAAAATATTAAAAAATTTAAAAAACATCATTCCTCCAATATTTCGATCCAAACCGAGCTGAGATTGGCAGAGAAAGTAAAAACAAAAAATTTGTTCCGAATTCCGTTCCTACTTGTCTAGGGATAGAGAATTCCAAAAAAAAAAGTGCAAAAAAATTAAAAAATTTAAAAAACATAAGTCTGACAATATTTCTATCCAAACCGGGCTGAGATAGGCCGAGAAAGAGAGAAATCAATTTTCGTTTCGAATTCTGTTCCTGCCCGACCCAGGATAGACAATTCCCAAAAAAGTCGCAAAAAAATTTAAAAATTTAAAAAACATCATTATGGCAATATTTCTATCCAAACCGGACTGAGATAGGCAGAGAAAGAGAAACAAAAAAATTTTCGTTCCGAATTCCGTTCCTACATGTTTAGGGGATAGTGAATTCAAAAAAAAAGAGCAAAAAAATTTAAAAATTTAAAAAAATCAGTCCGACAATATTTCTATCTAAACCAGGCTGAGATAGGCCGAGAAAGAGAGAAAACAATTTTTGTTTTGAATTTCGTTCCTGCCCGACCCGGGATAGAGAATTCCCAAAAAAATTAAAAAATTAAAAAAACTACATTACGGCAATATTTCTATCCAGACCGGGCTGAGATAGGGCGAGAAAGAGAGAAAAAAAATTTCGTTCCGAATTCTGTTCCAACCCAACCCGGGCTAGAAATTTCCAAAAAAATAACAAAAACATAAAAAACACCATTCCGACATTATTTCTATCCAAAACGGGCTGAGATAGGCAGAGAAAGAAAGAAAAAAATTTTCGTTTCGAATTCTGTTCCCACCCGACCAGGAATAGAGAATTCCATAAAAAATAGCAAAAAAATTCAAAAAATTAAAAAACATTATTCCGGCATTATTTCTATCCAAACCGGGCTGAGATAGGCCGAGAAAGAGAAAAAAAAATTCGTTTCGAATTTCGTTCCTAGCCGACCAGGGAATGATAATTCCAATGAAAATAGCAAAAAATTTCGAAAAATTAAAAAACATCAGTCCGGCATTATTTCTATCCAAACCGGGCTGAGATAGGCTGAGACAGGAAAAAAAAAAATTCGTTATGCATTCCGTTCCTCCCCGACCCAAGCTAGAAATTTCCAAAAAAAATATCAAAAATATCAAAAATTAAAAAAATCATTCCGGCAATATTTCTATCCAAACCGAGCTGAGATAAGCTGAGAAAGAGAAAAAAAAATTTTGTTCTGAATTTCGTTCGTTTTGACCCGAGCTAGAAATTTCCAAAAAAATTCAAAAAAAAAAATTTTAAAAATGCCATTCCGGCATTATTTCTATCTAAAACGGGCTGAGATAGGCAGAGAAAGAGAGAAAAAAAGTTTTGTTCTGAATTCCGTTCCTTCCTGACCAGGGATAGAGAATTCCCAAAAAAATAGCAAAAAAATTAAAAAACACCATTCCGAATTTATTTCTAACCAAAACGAGCTGAGATTGGCGGAGAAAGAGAGAAAAAAAATTTCGTTCCGAATTTCGTTCCTTCCAGACCAGGGATAGAGAATTCCCAAAAAAAATATCATAATAATAAAAATTTAAAAAACATCATTCCGACAATATTTTTATCCTAACCGGGCTGAGATGGACCGAGAAAGAGAAAAAAAAAATTTCGTTTCGAATTCCGTTCCTACCCTACCCAGAATTGAGAATTCCCAAAAAAAGAGCAAGAAAATTCAATAAATAAAAAAACGTCATTCTGGCAATATTTCTAACCAAACCGGAGTGAGATAGGCCGAGAAAGAGAAAAAAAAAATTTAGTTTCGAATTTCGTTCTTATTCGACCAGGGATAGAGAATTCCAAAAAAAAGAGTAAAAAAATTCAAAAAATTAAAAAACATCATTCCGACGATATGTCTATCTAAACTGGGCTGAGACAGGCCGAGAAAGAAAAAAAAAAATTTCGTTCCGAATTCCGTTTCTTCCCGACCAGGGATAGAGAATTCCCAAAAAAATAGCAAAATTTTTTAAAAAAATTAGAAAACATCATTCCGGCAATATTTCTTTCCAAACCGGGCTGAGATAGGCGGAGAAAGAGAAAATAAAAATTCGTTTCGAACTCCGTTCCCTCCCAACCGGGGATAGAGAATTCCCAAAAAAAGAGCAAAAAAATTCTAAAAATTTAAAAAACATCATTCCTACAATATTTCTTTCCAAACCGGGCTGAGATAGGTGCAGAAAGAGAGGAAAAAAACTTTCGTACCGAATTTCGTTCCTTCCCTACCAGGGATAGAGCATTCCCAAAGAAAGAGCAAAAAAATTCAAAAATTTAAAGAACATCATTCCGACAATATTTCTAACCAAACCAGGCTTAGATAGGCCGAGAAAATGGGAAAACAATTTTCGTTTCAAATTCCGTTCTAGCCCGACCCGGGATAGTGAATTCCCAAAAAAATAGCAAAAAAATTCAAAAATTTGAAAAACATGATTCCGGCAATATTTCAATCCAAACCGGGCGGAGATAGGCCGAGAAACAGAAAAAAACATTTTCGTTTCGAATTTCGTTCTTACCTGACCCGAGCTAGAAATTTCCAAAAAAAATTCAAAAAAAAATTCAAAAAATTAAAAAACACCATTCCGATAATATTTCTATCCAAACCGGGCTGAGATTGGTGAAGAAAGAGAAAAAAAAAATTTTGTTTCGAATTCCGTTCCTACTCGACCAGGGATAGAGAATTCAAAAAAAAAATAGCAAAAAAATTAAAAAACATCATTTCGGCATTATTTCTATCCAAACCGGGCCGAGATAGGCTGAGAAAGAAAAAAAAAATTTCGTTTCGAATTCTGATCCTACCCGACCAGAGATAGAGAATTCCAAAAAAAAAAGCAAAAAAATTAAAAAAATCATTCCCGCATTATTTCAAATCAAACCAGGCTAGGATAGGCCGAGAAAGAGAAAAAAAAATTTCGTTCCGCATTCCATTCCGAACCGACCAGGGCTACAAAATTCCAAAAAAAATAGCTAAAAGAGATAGGCCGAGAAAGAGAAAAAGAATTTCGTTTCGAATTCCGTTCCTACCCGACCCGGGATAAAGAACTACCAAGAAAATAGCAAAAAAATTCAAAAATTTTAAAAACATCATTCCGGCATTATTTCTATCCAAACCGGGCTGAGATAGACCGAGAAAGAGAAAAAAAATTTGTCGTTTCGAATTTCGTTCCTACCCGACCCAGAATTGAGAATTCCCAAAAAAATAGCAAGAAAATTCAAAAAATAGAAAAACATCATTCCAACAATATTTGTAACCAAACCGGGGTGAGATAGGCCGAGAAAGAAAAAAAAATTTCTTTTCAAATTTCGTTCCTACCCGACCATGGGTAGAGAATTCCAACAAAAAATGGTAAAAAAATTCAAAAAATTAAAAAACAACATTCCGGCAATATTTCTATCCAAACCTGGCTGAGACTAGCTGAGAAAGAGAGAAAAAAAAATTTGTTTCGAATTCCGTTCCTACACGACTGGAGATAGAGAAATCCAAAAAAAAAAAAGCAAAAAAATTCAACAAATTAAAAAACATCATTCCAGCATTATTTCTATCGAAACCGTGCTGAGATAGGCCGAGAAAGAGAGAAAAAAAATTTCATTTCGAATTCCTTTCCAACCCAACCAGTCATAGAGATTCCAAAAAAAAAATAGCAAAAAAATTAAAGAAAATTAAAAAACATAATTCCGGCATTACATCTATCCAAACCGGGCTGAGATAGACGGAGAAAGAGAAAAAAAAAAATTTCGTTCCGAATTCCATTCCTTCCCGTCCAAGGATAGAGAATTCCCAAAAAAAGAGCAAAATAATTCAAAATTTTAAAAACATCATTTCGACAATATTTCAATCCAAACCGGGCAGAGATAGGCCGAGAAATAGAGAAAACAATTTTCTGTTTCGAATTCTGATCCTGCCCGACCTGGGGTAGAAAATTCCCAAAAAAATAGCAAAAAAATTCAAAAATTTAAAAAACATCATTCCGGCAATATTTCTATCCAAACCTGGCAGAGATAGGCTGAGAAAGAGAGAAAACAATTTTCGTTTCGAAATCCGTTCCGGCCCGACCCGGGATAGAGAATTCCCAAAAATATGGCAAAAAAAATTCAAAAATTTGAAAAACATCATTCCGGCAATATTTCTATCCAAACCAGGCTGAGATAGGCTGAGAAAGGGAGAAAGCAATTTTCGTTTCGAATTCCGTTCTTACCCGACTCGGAATAGAGAATTCCCAAAAAAAGAGCTAAAAAATTCAAAAATCTAAAAAACATTATTCCGGCAATATTTCTATCCAAACCGGGCCGAGATAGGCCGAGAAAGAAAAAAAAAATTTCGTTTCGAATTTCGTTCCTGCCCGAACCGGGAGAGAGGATTCCCAAAAAAATAGCACAAAAATACAAAAATTTAAAAAACATCATTCCGGCAATATTTCTATCCAAACTGGGTTGAGATTGGCCGAGAAAGAAAGAAAACAATTTTCGTTTAGAATTCCGTTCCTGCCCGACCTGAGATAGAGAATTCCCAAAAAAATAGCAAAAAATTAAAAAACACCATTTCGACATTATTCCTATCCAAAACGGGTTGAGATAGTGGAGAAAGAGAGAAAAAAATTTTCGTTCCGAATTCCGTTCCTTCCCGACCAGTGATAGAGAATTCCCAATAAAACAGCAAAAAAATTAAAAAAATTAAAAAACACCATTCTGACATTACTTCTATCCAGAACGGGCTGAGATAGGCAGAGAAAGGGAGAAAAAAATTTTCATTCTGAATTCCGTTCCTTCTCGAACACGGATAGAGAATTCCCAGAAAAATAGGAAAAAAGTTCACAAATTTTAAAAACATCATTCCGGCAATATTTCTATCCAAACCGGGCTGAGATAGGCCGAGAAAGAGAAAAAAAAAATTTCGTTTCGAATTCCGTTCCTACCCGACCCAGAATTGAGAATTCCCAAAAAAATAGCAAGAAAATTCAAAAAATAAAAAAACATCATTCCGGTAATATTTCTAACCAAACCAGAGTGAGATAGGCTGAGAAAGAGAGAAAAAAATTTTCGTTTCGAATTCCATTCCTACCCGACCATGGATAGAGAATTCAAAAAAAAAAGTAAAAAAATTCAAAAAACTGAAAAACATCATTTCGGCATTATTTCTATCCAAACCGGGCTAAGATAGGCCGAGAAAGAAAAATAAATTTCGTTTTGAATTCCGTTCCTACCCGTCCAGAGATATAGAATTCCAAAAAAAAAAAGCAAAAAAATTAAAAAAACTAAAAAACATCATAACGGCATTGTTTCAATCCAAACCGGGCTGAGATAGGCCGAGAAAGAGAAAAAAAAATTTCGTTCCGCATTCCATTCCTACCCGACCCGGGCTACAAAATTCCAAAAACAATAGCTAAAATATTCAAAAAATTAAAAAACATCATTCCGGCAATATTTCTATCCAAACCGAGCTGAGATAGGCAGAGAAAGAGAAAAAAAAATTTCGTTTCGAATTTCGTTCCAACCCGACCCGGGATAAAGAATTACAAAGAAAATAGCAAAAAAATTCAAAAATTTAAAAAACATCATTCCGTCAATATTTCTATCCAAACCAGGCTGAGATAGACCGAGAAAGAGAAAATAAAATTTTCGTTTCGAATTCCGTTCCTACCCGTCACAGAATTGAGAATTCCCAAAAAAAATAGCAAGAAAATTCAAAAAATAAAAAAACATTATTCCGGCAATATTTGTAACCAAACCGGGGTGAGATAGGCCGAGAAGGAGAAAAAAAAAATTTCGTTTCGAATTCCGTTCCAACCCGACCAGAGATAGAGAATTCCAAAAAAAATAGCAAAAAAATTCAAAAAATCAAAAAGTATCATTTCGGCATTCTTTCTATCCAAACCGTGCTGAGATAGGCCGAGAAAGAGAGAAAAAAAATTTCGTTTCGAATTCCGTTTCTACCAAACGAGTGATAGAGAATTCCAAAAAAAATATCAAAAAATAAAAAAACATCATTACAGCATTATTTCTATCCAAACCGAGCTGAAATAGGCCGAGAAAGAGAAGAAAAAAAATTTTCGTTCCGCATTCCTTTCCTACCCGACCCGGACTAGAAAATTCCAAAAAAAATAGCAAAAAAATTCAAAAACATCATTCCGGCAATATTTCTATCCAAACCGGGCTGAGATAGGCCGTGAAAGAGAAAAAAAAAATTCGTTTCGAATTCCGTTCCTGCCCGACCCGAGATAGAGAATTCTCAAAAAAATAGCAAAAAAATTCTGAAACTTGAAAAGCATCATTCCGGCAAAATTTCAATCCAAACCAGGCTGAGATAGGTCGAGAAAGAGAGAAAAAACTTTTCGTTCCGAATTCCGTTCCTTCCCGACCTAGACTAGAAATTTCAAAAACAATTGAAAAAAAATTATCAAAAAATCAAAAAACAACATTCCAACATTGTTTCTATCCATAACAAGCTGAGATCGGTGAAGAATGAGAGAAAACAATTTTCGTTCCGAATTCTGTTCCTTCCCGACCAGGGATAGAGAATTCCCCAAAATATAGCAAAAAAATTCAAAAATTTTAAAAACATCATTCCGGCAACATATCTATGCAAACCGGGCTGAGATTGACCGAGAAAGAGAATAAAAAATTTTCGTTTCGAATTACGTTCCTACCCAACCCAGAATTGCGAATTCCTAAACAAATCGCAAGAAAATTCAAAAAGTAAAAAAACATCATTCAGGCAATATTTGTAACCAAATCGGGGTGAGATAAGCCAAGAAAGAGAAAATAAAATTTTCGTTTCAAATTTCGTTCCTACCCGACCAGGGAGAGAGAATTCCAAAAAAAACAGTAAAAAAATTCAACAAATTAAAAAACATTATTCCGGCAAAATTTCTATCCAATCTTGGATGAGATAGGCCGACAAAGAGAAAAAAAAATTTTCGTTTAGAAATCCTTTCCTAAAAACTAGAAATAGAGAATTCGAAAAAAAATAGCACAAAAATTCAAAAAACTAAAAAACATCATTCCAGCATTATTTCTATCCAAACTGTGCTGAGACAGTCGAGAAAGAGAAAAAAAAAACTTTCATTTCGAATTCCGTTCCTACTCGACCAGTGATAGAGAATTCCAAAAAAAATAAAAATTAAAAAAAAAACATCATTCCAGTGTTACTTCTATCCAAACCGGGCTGAGTAGGCGGAGAAAGAGAGAGAAAAATTTTTCGTTCCGAATTCCGTTCCTACACAACCCGGGCTAGAGAATTCCAAAAAAAATAGCAAAAAAATTCAAAAAATTAAAAAACATCATTTTGGCATTATTTCTAGCCAAACTGGGCTGAGATAGGCATAGAAAGAGAAAAAAAAATTTCGTTTCGAATTCCGATTCTACTCGACCAGTGATAGAGAATTCCAAAAAAAATAGCAAAAATATTCAAAAAATTTAAAACATCATTCCATCATTATTTCTATCCAAACCGAGGTGAGATAGGCTGAGAATGAGAGTAAAAGATTTTCGTTCGAATTCCGTTCCTTCCTGACCTGGAATAGAGATAGGCCGAAAATCTTTAAAATAGGAAAAATTTTAAAAATTAAAAAACATCATTCTGGCATTTTTCTATCCAAACCGGGCTGAGATAGGTCGAGAAAGAGAAAAAAAAAATTGGTTCCCAATTCCGTTCCTACCCGACTCGTGATAGAGAATTATAAAGAAAATTGCAAAAATATTCAAAAAATTAAAAAACATCATGCTGGCATTATTTCAATCCAAAACCGGCTGAGATAGACCGAGAAAGAGAAAAAAATTTTTGTTCCGAATTCCATTCCTACCCGACCAGGGATAGTGAAATCTAAAAAAAACTGCAAAAAAATTAAAAAAATTAAAACACATCATTCCGGCATTATTTCCATCCAAACCGGGCCAAAATAGGCCGAGAAAAAGAGAAAAAAAATTTCGTTACGAATTTCGTTCCTACCCGACCAGGGATAGAGAATTCCCAAAAAAATATGAAAAAAATTCAAAAAACTAAAAATCATCATGCTGGCATTATTTCAATCAAAACCGGGCTGAGATAGACCGAGAAAGAGAAAAAAAATTTTGTTCCGAATTCCGATCCCACCCAACCCAGAATTGAGAATTCCCAAAAAAATAGCAAGAAAATACAAAAAATTAAAAAACATCATTCCGACAATAATTCAAATCGGGGTGAGATAGGCCGAGAAAGAGAAAAAAAAAATTTCGTTTCAAATTTCGTTCCTACCCGACGAGGGATAGAGAATTCCAAAAAAAACAATAAAAAAATTAAAAAAAAAAAAATCATTCCGGCAATATTTCTTTCCAAACCTGGCTGAGACAGGCCGAGAAAGAGAAAAAAGAATTTTCATTTTGAATTCCGTTCCTACTCGACTAGAGATAGAGAATTCCAAAAACAATAACAAAAAAATTCAAAAAATAAAAAAACACCATTACGGCATTATTTCTATCCAAACCATGCTGAGATTGGCCGAGAAAGGGAGAAAAAAAATTTCGTTTCGAATTCCGTTCCTACCCGACCAGTGATAGAGAATTCCCAAAAAAAAAAGCAAAAAAATTCAAAATACTAAAAAACATCATTCCGGCAATATTTCTATCCAAACCGGGCCGAGATAGGCCGAGAAAGAGAAAAAAAAATCATTTCGAATTCTGTTCCTGCCCGACATGGGATAGAGAATTCTAAAAAAAATAGCAAAAAAATTCAGAAACTTAAAAAACATCATTCCAGCAAAATTTCTATCCAAACCAGGCTGAGATAGATCGAGAAAAAGAAAAAAAAAATTTGTTCGGAATTCCGCTCCTTCCCGACCCGGGCTAGAAATTTACAAAAAAATTTCAAAAAATGAGAAAACACCATTCTGACATTATTTTTATTCAAAACAGGCTGAGATAGGCGGAGAATGAGAGAAAAAAATTTTCCGTTCCGAATTCCACTAGTTCCCTACCAGGGATAGAGAATTCCCAAAAAAAGAGCAAAAAAATTCAAAAACTTAAAAAACATCATTCCGGAAATATTTCTAACCAAATCCGACTGAGATAGGCTGTGAAAATGAGAAAACAATTTTCGTTTCAAATTCCGTTCCTGCCCAACCCGGTATAGTGAATTCCCATAAAAATAGCAAAAAAATTCAAAAATTGAAAAAACACCATTCCGGCAATATTTATATCCAAACCGGGCCGAGATAGGCCGAGAAAGAGAGAAAAAAATTTCGTTTCGAATTCCGTTCCGGCCCGACAAAAGAAAGAGAATTCCAAAAAAAAAAAATCAAAAAAATTCAAAAAACTAAAAAACATCATTCCGGCACTATTTCAATCCAAACCGGGCCGAGATAGGCCGAGAAAGAAAAAAAAAATTTCGTTCTGCTTACCGTTTCTACAAGACCCGGGCTAGAAAATTCCAAAAAAAAAAAGCTAAAATATTCAAAAAATTAAAAAATATCATTCCAGCAAATATTTCTATCCAAACCGTGCTGAGATAGGCCGTGAAAAAGAAAAAAAAAAAATCGTTTCAAATTCCGTTCCTGCCCAACCCTGGATAAAAAATTAAGAAGAAAATAGCACAAAAATTCAAAAATTAAAAAAACATCATTTCGGCAATATTTCTATCCAAACCGGGCTGAGATAGACCGAGAAAGAGAGAAAAAATTATTCGGTTCGAATTCCGTTCCTACCCGACCCAGAATTAAGAATTCCCAAAAAAATAGCAAGAAAATTCAAAAAATAAATAAACATCATTCCGGCAATATTTGAAACCAAACCGGGGTGAGATAGGCCGAGAAAGAAAAAAAAAATTTCATTTCAAATTTCGTTCCTACCCGACCAGGTATAGAGAATTCCAAAAAAAACAGTAAAAAAATTAAAAAACATCATTCCGGTAATATTTCTATCCAAACCAGGCTAAGACAGGCCTAGAAATAGAGAAAAAAAATTTCGTTTCGAATTCCTTTCCTACCCGACTAGAGATAGTGAATTCCAAAAAAAAAAGCAAAAAATTTCAAAATATTAAAAAACATCATTCCAGCATTATTTATATCCAAACCGTGCTAAGATAGGCTGAGAAAGAGAAAAAAAAATTTTCATTTCGCATTCCTTTCCTACCCGACTAGTAATAGAGAATTCCAAAAAAAATAGCAAAAAAAGTCAAAAAATTAAAAAACATCATTCTAGCATTACTTCTATCCAAACCGAGCTGAGATAGGCGGAGAAAGAGAAAAAAAAATTTTCGTTCCGAATTTCATTCCTACATGAACCGGGATAGAGAATTCCAAAAAAAATAGAAAAAAAATTCAAAATTTTAAAAAACATCATTCTGGCGTTATTTCTATCCAAACCAGGCTGAGATAGGCCGTGAAAGAAAAAAAAAAATTTCGTTCTGAATTTCGTTTCTATGCGACCAGGGATCGGGAATTCCAAAAAAAATTGCAAAAAAATTCAAAAAATTTAAAACAACATTCCATCATTAGTTCTATCCAAACCGTGTACATATAGGCCGAGAATGAGAGTAAAAGATTTTCGTTCGAATTCCGTTCCTACCCGACCCGGAATAGAGAATTCCCAAAAAAATAGGTAAGAATTTAAAATTTTAAAAAACTTCATTCTGGCATTATTTCTATTCAAACCGGGCTGAGATAAGCCGAGAAAGAGAGAAAACAATTTGGTTCCGAATTCCATTCCTACCCTACTCATGATAGAGAATTATAAAGAAAATAGCAAAAATATTCAAAAAATTAAAAAACATCATGCTGGCGTTATTTCAATCCAAACCGGGCTGAGATAGACCGAGAAAGAGAAAAAAATTTCCATTCCGAATTCCGTTCCTACCCGACCAGGGATAGAGAATTCCAAAAAAAGGGCAAAAAAATTCAAAAAATTGGAAAACATCATTCCCGCATTATTTCTATCCAAATCGAGTCGACATAGGCCGAGAAAACGAGAAAAAAATTTTCTTTCCAAATTCCGTTCCTACTTGACCAAGGATAGAGAATTCCCAAAAAAATAGCAAAAAAATTTAAAAAACTAAAAATCATGATTCTGGCATTATATCTATCCAAACTGGGCTGAAATACGTCGAGAAAAAGAAAAAAAAAATTGTTCCGAATTCCGTTCCAACCAGACCCATGATAGAGAATTATAAAAAAAATAACAAAAATATTCAAAAAATTAAAAAACGTCATTCTAGCATTATTTCTATCCAAACCAGGCTGAAAAAGGCCGAGAAAGAGAAAAAAAAAAATTTCGTTTCGAATTCCGATTCTACCCGACCGGGGATAGAGAATTCCAAAAGAAATAGCAAAAATATTCAAAAAATTTAAAACATCATTCCATCAATATTTCTATCCAAACCAGGTTGAGATAGGCCGAGAATGTGAGTAAAAGATTTTCGTTCGAATTCCGTTCCTACCCGACCCGGAATAGAGAATTCCCAAAAAAATAGGAAAAAATTTAAAAAAGTAAAAAACATCATTCTAGCATTATTTCTATTCAAACTGGGCTGAGATAGGCCGAGAAAGAGAGAAAACAATTTGGATCCAAATTCCGTTATAAAAATAGCAAAAAAATTCAAAAAATTAAAAAACATCATTACGACAATATTTCTATCGAAACTGAGCTGAGATGGGCCGTGAAAGAGAAAAAAAACAATTTCGATTCGAATTCCGTTCCTGCCCCACCCGGGATAAAGAATTCCCAAAAAAAGAGCAAAACAATTAAAACATTTGAAAAACATCATTCCGACAATATTTCCATTCCAAACCGGGTTGAGATAGGTCGAGAAAGAAAGAAAAAAAATTTCGTTCGGAATTTCGTTCCTTCCCGACCCGGGCTAGAAATTTCCAAAAAAATTGAAAAAAAAATTTCAAAAAATCAAAAAACACAATTCCGACATTATTTCTTTTCAAAACGTGCTGAGATAGGCGGAGAATGAGAGAAAAAAATTTTCCGTTCCGAATTTCGTTCCTTCCCGACCAAGGATAGAGAATTCCCAAAAAAAGGGAAAAAAAATTAAAAAATTAAAAAACATTATTCCGATATTATTTCTATCCAAACCGGGCAGAGATAGACCGAGAAAGAGAGAAAAAAATTTTCGTTTCGAATTCCGTTCCAACCCGACCAGGGATAGAGAATTCCAAAAAAATTCAAAAAACTAAAAAACATCATTCTGGCATTATTTCTATCCAAACCAGGCTAAGGTAGGCCGAGAAAGAGAAAAAAAAAATTTCGTTCCGCATTCCGTTCCTACCCGACCCAGGCTAGAAAATTCCAAAAAAAATAGCAAAAAAATTAAAAAACATCATTCCAGCAATATTTCTATCCAAACTAGGCTCAGATAAACAGAGAAAGAGAAATAAAACGGGCTGAGACAGGCGGAGAATGAAAGAAAAAAAATTTTTGTTCCGAATTCTGTTCCTTCCCAACCATGGATAGAGAATTCCCAAAAAAATAGAAAAAAAATTCAAAAAATAAAAAAAATCATTCCAGTAATATTATTATCCAAACCAGGCTGAGATAAGCGGAGAAAGAGAGAAAAAAATTTTTGTTTCGAATTTCGTTCCTACCCGACTAGAGATAGAGAATTCCAAAAAAAATAGAAAAATTAAAAAACATCATTCTGGCAATATTTCTATCCGTATCGGGATGAGATAGGACGAGAAAGAAAAAAAAAATCGTTTCGAATTCCGTTCCTACCCAACTAGAGATAGAGAATTCCAAAAAAAATTCAAAAAATTAAAAAAATCAGTCCGGCATTATTTCTATCCAAACCGGGCTAAGATAAGCCGAGAAAGAGAAAAAAAAAAATCGTTCCGCATTCCGTTCCTACCCGACCCGGGCAAGAAAATTCCAAAAAAAATAGCAAAAAAATTAAATAAATTAAAAAACATCATTCCGGCAATATTTCTCTCCAAACTGGGCTGAGATAGGTAGAGAAAGAGGAAAAAAAAAAAAATTTGTTCCGAATTTTGTTCCTACCCGACCTGGCTAGAAATTTCCAAAAAAAATGAAAAAAAATTTCGAAAAATGAAAAAACACAATTCCGACATTATTTCTATCCAAAACTGGCCGAGATAGGCGAGGAATGAGAGAAAAAAAATTTCAAACCGAATTCTGTTCATTCCCGACCAGGTATAGAGAATTCCCAAAAAATAGCAAAAAAATTCAAAAATTTAAAAGACATCATTCTGGCATTATTTGTATCCAAACCGTGCTGAAATAGGCCGAGAAAGAGAGAAAACAATTTTCGTTTTGCATTCGGTTCCTATCCGACCCGTGATAGAGAATTCCAAAAAAAATTAAAAAAATTATAAAACATCATTCCGGCATTATTTCTATCCAAACCGGGCTGAGATAGGTGGAGAAAGAGAGAAAAAAATTCTCAGTTCCGAATTCCGTTCCTTCACGACCAGGGATAGAGAATTCCCAAAAAAATGGCAAAAAAATTTAAAAATTTAAAAAACATCATTCCGGCAATATTTCTACCCAAAACATTTTGCCCAGAATTCCATTCCTACCTGTCAAGGGATAGAGAATTCCAAAAAAAAAGAGCTAAAAAATTAAAAAATTTAAAAAACATCATTCCGGCAATATTTCTATCCAAATCAGGCTGAGATTGGCCGACAAAGAGAGAAAAAAATTTTCGTTTCGAATTACGTTCCTTCCCGACCCGGGATAGGGAATTCCAAAAAAAATAGCAAAAAAATTCAAAAATCTTAAAAACATCATTCTGTAAATATTTATATCCAAACCGGGTTGAGATAAGCCGAGAAATAGAGAAAACAATTTTCGTTTAGAATTCCGTTTATACCCGACCCAGAATTGAGAATTCCCAAAAAATAGCAAGAAAATTCAAAAAATAAAAAAACATCATTCCGGCAAAATTTCTAAACAAACCGGAGTGATAGGCTTAGAAAGAGAGGAAAAAAAAATTTTGTTTCGAATTCTGTTCCTACCCGACCAGGGATAGAGAATTCCAAAAAAAAGAGGAAAAAAATTGAAAAAATTAAAAAACATCATTCCGACAATATTTCTATCCAAATCGGGCTGAGACAGGCCGAGAAAGAAAGTACAAAATTTTCATTCCGAATTCCGTTCCTTCCCGACCAGGGATAGAGAATTCCCAAATAAAATAGTAAAAAAATTCAAAAAATAAAAAAACACCATTCCGACATTATTTCTATCCAAAACGGGCTGAGATAGGCGGAGAAAGAGAGAAAAAAAAATTTTGTTCCTTCCCGACCGGGGATAGAGAATTCCCAAAAAAATATTTCTATCCAAACCGGGCTAAGAAAGACCATGAAGGAGAGAAAAAAAATTTCGTTTCGAATTCGGTTCCTACCCGATTGAGAATTAAGAATTGCCAAAAAAATAGCAAGAAAATTCAAAAAATAAAAAAACATCATTCCGGCAATATTTCAAACCAAACCGGAGTGAGAAAGGCCAAGAAAGAGAAAAAAAAAATTTTGTTTCGAATTCTGTTCCTACCCGACCAGGTATAGAGAATTCAAAAAAAAAAATGCAAAAAAATTCAAAAAATTAAAAAATATCATTCCGCCATTATCTCTATCCAAACCATGTTGGGATAGGCCGAGAAAGACGTAAAACAATTTTCGTTCTGAATTCCATTCCTACCCGACCCACGCTAGAAATTTCCAAAATAATAGCGAAAAAATTCAAAAAATTAAAAAACACCGTTCCAACATTATTTCTATCCAAACCGGGCTGATATAGGCGGAGAAAGTGAGAAAAGAATTTTCGTTTCGAATTCTGTTCCTACCCTACCAGGGATAAAGAATTCCATAAAAAATAGCAAAAAAATTCAAAAAATTAAAAAACATTATTCCGGCACTATTTCTATCCAAACAGGGCCGAGATCGGCTTAGAAAGAGCGAAAAAAATTTTCGTTTCAAATTCCGTTCCTACCCGACTAGAGATAGAGAACTCAAAAAAAAAATAGAAAAAAATTCAAATAATTATAAAACATCATTCCGGCATTATTTCTATCCAAATCGGGCTGAGATAGGCCGAGAAGTAGGAAAAAAAATTTTCGTTCCGCATTCCGTTCCTACCTGACCCGAGCTAGAAAATTCCAACAAGAATAGCAAAAAAATTCAAAATATTAAAAAACATCATTCCGGCATTATTTCAATCCAAACCAGTCAGAGATAGGCCGAGAAAGAAAAAAAAAATTTCGTTCCACATTCCATTCCTACCCGACCCGGGCTATAAAATTCCAAAAAAATAGCTAAAATATTCAAAAAATTAGAAAACATCATTCCAGCAATATTTCTATCCAAACCGGGCTGAGATAGGCTGAGAAAGAGAAAAAAAAATTTCATTTCGAATTCCGTTCCAGCCCGACTCGGTATATAGAATTACCAAGAAAAGAGCAAAAAAAATCAAAAATTTAAAAAATATCATTCTGGCAATATTTCTATCCAAACCGTGCTGAGATAGACTGAGAAAGAAAAAAAAAATTTCGTTTCGAATTCCGTTCCTACCCGACCCAGAATTGAGAATTCCCAAAAAAATAGCAAGAAAATTCAAAAAATAAGAAAACATCATTCCGGCAATATTTGTAACCAAACCGGGGTGAGATAGGCCGAGAAAGAGAAAAAAAAAATTCGTTTCAAATTTCATTCTTACCCGACCAGGGATAGAGAATTCCAAAAAAAACAGTAAAAAAATTCAAAAAACTAAAAAACATCATTCCTGCAATATTTGTAACCAAACCGGGGTGAGATAGGCCGAGAAAGAGAAGAAAAAAAAATTCGTTTCAAATTTCATTCTTACCCGACCAGGGATAGAGAATTCCAAAAAGAATAGCAAAAAAATTCAAAAAATTAAAAAACATAATTCTGGTATTATTTCTATCCAAACTGTGCTGAGATAGGCCGAGAAAGAGAGAAAAAAATTTTCATTTCGAATTCCGTCCCAACCCGACCAATGATAGAGAATTCCAAAAAAATACCAAAAAAATTGAAAAAATTAAAAAACATCATTCCGGCATTATTTCTTTCCAAACCGGGCTAAGATAGGCGGAGAGAGAGAGAGAGAGAGAAAAAATTTTCGTTCCGAATTCCGTTCCTTCTCAACCAAGGATAGAGAATTCACAGAAAAATTGCAAAAAAATTCAAAAATGAAAAAAACATCATTCCGGCAATATTTCTATCCAAAACAGGCTGAGATAGACTGAGAAAGAGAGAGAAAAGAATTTCTTTTCGAATTCCGTTCCTACCCGACCAAGAACTGAGAATTCCCAAAAAAATAGCAAGCAAGTTCAAAAAAAAAATAAAAAAATAATTACGGCAAAATTTCTAACCAAATCAGAGTGTGATAGGCTGAGAAAGAGAAAAAAAAATTTCGTTTCGAATTTTGTTCCTACCCGACCAAGGATAGAGAATTAAAAAAAAATAGCAAAAAAATTCAAAAAATTAAAAAACATCATTCCGGCATTATCTCTATCCAAACCGATCTGAGATAGGCTGACGAAGACAAAAAACAATTTTTGTTCCGAATTCCGTTCCTACCCGACCCGCTCTAAAAATTTCCAAAAAAATAGCAAAAAAAATTAAATAACACCGTTCTAACATTATTTCTATCCAAACCGGGCAGAGATAGGCGGAGAAAGAGATAAAACAATTTTCGTTTCGACTTCCGTTCCTACCCGACCAGGGATAGAGAATTCGATAAAAAATAGCAAAAAAATTCAAAAAATTAGAAAACATTATTCCGGCATTATTTCTATGCAAACCGGGTTGAGATTGGCTTAGAAAGAGAGAAAAAAAATTTCGTTTCGAATTTCGTTCCTACCAGACCAGGGATTGAGAATTAAAAAAACATAGCAAAAAAATTCAAAAAATTAAAAAACATCATTCCGGCCATATCTCTATCCATACCGGGCTTAGATAGGCCAAGAAAGAGAAAAAAAAAAAATTGGTTTCGAATTCCGTTCCTGCCCAACCTAGGATAGTGAATTCCCAAAAAGAGGGAAAAAAAATATTCAAAAACCCAAAAAACATCACTCCGGCAATATTTCTATCCAAACCCGGCTGAGATAAGCCGAGAAAGAGATAAAATAATTTTCATTTTGAATTCCGTTCCTACCCGATCAAGGATAGAGAATCACAAAAAAAAAAGCAAAAAAATTAAAAAACAGTATTTTGGCGTTATTTCTATCCAAACCGAGCTAAGATAGGCCGAGAAAGAGAAAAAAAAAAAATTCGTTCCGCATTCCGTTCCTGCCCAACCAGTGATAGAGAATTCCAAAAAAAATCAAAAAACTAAAAAACACCATTCCGACATCATTTAGGCACTATTTCTATCCAAACCAGGCTGAGATAGGCAAAGAAAGAGAGAAAATAAATTTCGTTTCGAATTCCGTTCCTGCCCGACCCGGGATAGAGAATTCCGAAAAAAGTTCCCAAATTTAAAAACATCATTCCGGCAACATTTCTATCCAGACCGGGCTGAGATAGTCCGAGAAAGAGAGAAATAATTTTCGTTCCGAATTCCGTTCCTACCCTACCCGGGCAAGAAATTTCCAAAAAAATAGCAAAAAAAAATCAAAAAATTTAAAAACACCATTCCGACATTATTTCTATCCAAACTGAGAAGAGATAGGCGGAGAAAGAGAGAAAAAAATTTTGTTTCGAATTTCATTCCTACCTGACCATGGATAGAGAATTCCAAAAAAAAAATAGCAAAAAAATTCAAAAAATTAAAAAACATCATTTCGGCAATATTTCTATCCAAACAGGGCTGGGATAGGCCGAGAAAGAGAGAAAACAGTTTTCGTTTCGAATTCCGTTCCTACACGACCAGTGACAGAGAATTCCAAAAAAAAGAGCAAAAAATTCAAAAAATTAAAAAACAGCATTCCTACAATATTTCCATCCAAACCGGGCTAAGGAAGGCCGAGAAAGAGAAAAAACAATTTTCGTTTCGAATTCCGTTCCTACACAACCAGGGATACAGAATTTCAAAAAAAAGGGCAAAAATATTCAAAAAATTAAAAAGCATCATTCCGGCAACATTTCTATCCAAACCGGGTCTCGCCGAGAAAGAGAGAAAACAATTTTCGTTTCGAATTCCATTCCTACACGACCTGGGATAGAGTATTCCAAAAAAAATAGCAACAAAATTCGAACAACTAAAAAACATTATTACGGCATTATTTCTATTCAAACCGGGCTGAGATACGCCGAGAAAGAGAGAAAAACAATTTCGTTTCGAATTCCGTTCCAACCCGACCAGTGATAGAGAATTTCAAATAATAGCAAAAAAATTCAGAAAATTAAAAAACATCATTCCGGCATTATTTCTATCCAAACTGGGCTGAGATAGGTCGAGAAAGAGAAAAGAAAAAATTTCGTTCCGAATTTCGTTCCATCCTGACCCGGGCCAGAAATTTCCAACAATATTAAAAAAAAAATTCAAAAAATTACAAAACACCATTCCAACATTATTTCTATCCAAAAGGGGCTGAGATAGACCGAGAAAGAGAAAAAAAAATTCGTTCCGCATTCCGTTCCAACCCGTCCCGTGATAGAGAATTCCAAAACATAGCAAAAAAAAATCAAAAAACTAAAAAACACCATTCCGACATTATTTCCATCCAAACCGAAAAGAGATAGGCGGAGATAGAGAGAAAACAATTTACGTTTCGAATTCCTCTCTTGCCCGACCCGGGATAAAGAATTCCCAAAAAAATAGCAAAAAAATTTTAAAATTTAAAAAACATCATTCCGACATTATTTATATCCAAACTAGGCTGAGATACGCCGAAAAAGAGAGAAAAAAAATTTTGATTCGAATTCCGTTCCTGCCCTACCCGGGATAGAGAATTCCCAAAAAAATTGCAAAAAATTCAAAAACTTAAAAAACATCATTCCAGCAATATTTCTATCCAAACTGGGCTGAGATAGGCCGAGAAAGAGAGAAAGCAATTTTTTTTTGGAATTCCGTTCCAGCCTGACCCGGGACAGAGAATTCCCAAAGAAATTTAAAAATTCAAAAAACGTCATTTCGGCGATATTTCTATCCAGACCGAGCTGAGATATTCCGAGAAAGAGAGAAATTTTTTTTGTATTTCTGTTCCTGCATGACCCGGTATAGAGAATTCCAAAAAAAAAGCGAAAATATTCAAAAATTTTAAAAACACCATTCTGGCAGTATTTCTTTCCAAACCGGGTTGAGATAGGCCGAGAAAGAGAGAAAAAAATTTCTGTTTAGAATTCCGTTCCGACCAGGGATAGAGAATTCCATAAAAATAGCAAAAAAAATCAAAAAACTAAAAAACATTATTCCGGCATTATTTTATCCAAACCGGGCTGAGATAGGCCGAGAAAGAGAAAAAAAAATTTCGTTCTGCATTACATTCCAACCCAACCAGGGATAGAAAATTCCAATAAAACAGCAAAAAACTAAAAAACATCATTCCGGCAATATTTCTATCCAAATCGGGCTGAGATAGGCCGAGAAAGAGAGAAAAAAATTTTCGTTTCGAATTCTGTTCCTGCCCGACCCGGGATAGAGAATTCCCGAAAAAATAGCAAAAAATTTCAAAAATTTAAAAAACACAATTCCGGCAATATTTCTATCTAAACCGGGTTGACATAGGCCAAGAAAGAGAGAAAAATTTTCGTTCCAAATTTAATTCCTACCCGACCCGGGCTAGAAATTTCCAAAAAAATAGCAAAAAAATTCAAAAAATTAAAAAATATCATTTCGACATTATTTATATCGAAACCAGGCTGAGATAGGCCAAGAAAGAGAAAAAATATATATTGTTTCGAATTCCGTTCCGGCCCTACCCGGGATAGAGAATTCCTTTTATCCAGACCGGGCTGAAATAGTCCGAGAAAGAGAAAAAAAATTTTCGTGCCTAATTCTGTTCCTGCCCGACCTGGCATAGAGAATTCCCAAAAAAATAGCAAAAAAATTCAAGAATTTAAAAAACACCATTTCGGCAATATTTCTATCCAAACCGGGTTGAGATAGTCCGAGAAAGAGAAAAAAAAATTTTGTTTCGAATTCCGTTGCGACCCGACCAGGGATAGAGAATTCCATAAGAAATAGCAAAAAAATTCAAAAAACTAAAAAACATTATTTCGGCATTATTTTATCCAAACTGGGCTGAGATAGGCCGATAAAGAGAAAAAAAAATTTCTTTCCGCGTTACGTTCTAACCCGACCTGAGATAGAAAATTCCAAAAAAATAGAAAAAAAATTCAAAAAACTAAAAAATATCATTCCGGCAAAATTTCTATCCAAACCGGGCTGAGATAGGCCGAGAAAGAGAGAAAACAATTTTTGTACTGAATTCCGTTCCTGCCCGACCCGCGATAGAGAATTCCCAAAAAAATAGCAAAAAAATTCAAAAATTTTAAAAACACAATTCCGGCAATATTTCTATCCAAACCGGGTTGAGATCGGCCGAGAATGAGAAAAAAAAATTTTCTATCCAAATTCCATTCCTACCCGAGCCGAGTTAGAAATTTCCAAAAAAATAGCAAAAAAATTAAAAAAACATCATTCCGACATTATTTATATCCAAACCAGGCTGAGATAGGCCGAGAAAGAGAAAAAAAAAATTTGTTTAGAATTCCGTTCCTGCCCTACTCGGGATAGTGAATTCCCAAAAAAATTGCAAAAAAATTCAAAAATTTAAAAAAATCATTCCGGGAATATTTCTATCCAAACTGGGCTGAGATAGGCCGAGAAAGAGAGAAAACAATTTTTGAACTGAATTCCGTTCCTGTCTGGCCCGGGATAGAGAATTCCCAAAACAGTTTAAAAATTTTAAAAACATCATTTCGGCAATATTTTTATCTAGACTGGGCTGAGATAGTCCGAGAAAGAGTGAAAAATTTTTCGTTCCTAATTCTGTTCCTGCCCGACCCAGTATTGAGAATTCCCTGAAAAATAGTAAAAAAATTCAAAAAACACCATTCCGGCAATATTTCTATCCAAACCGGGTTGAGATAGGCTGAGAATGAGAGAAAATTTTCATTCTGCATTCGTTCCAACCCGACCCGAGCTAGAAAATTCCAAAAAAAAAAGCAAAAATATTCAAAAAATTAAAAAACATCATTCCGGCAATATTTCTATCCAAACCAGGCTGTGATAGACCAAGAAAGAGAGAAAACAGTTTTCGTTTTGAATTCCGTTCCTGCACAACCCGGGATAGAGAATTCCCAAAAAAATACAAAAATTAAAAAAACATCACTCCGACTATATTTCAATCCAAATCGGGTGGAGATAGGCTGAGAAAGCGAAAATAAAATTTTCGATTCGAATTTCGTTCCTGCCTGATCTAGGATAGAGAATTCCCAAAGAAATAGCAAAAAAATTCAAAATTTAAAAAACAACATTCCAGCAATATTTCTATCTAAACCGAGCTGAGGTAGGCCGAGAAAGAGACAAAAAAAAATTCGTTTCGAATTCCGTTCCTACTCGACCAGGGATAGACAATTCGAAAAAAATAGCAAAAAAAGTCAAAAAATTAAAAAACATTATTCCGGCATTATTTCTTTCAAAACTGGGCTGAGATAGGCCGTAAAAGAGAAAAAAAAATTTCCATTTCGAATTCCGTTCCTACCCAACCAGGGATTGAGAATTCCAAAAAAAATAGCAAAAAAATTGAAAAAATTAAAAAACATCATTCCGGCATTATTTTTATCCAAATCAGGCTGAAATAGGGCGAGAAAGAGAGAAAACAATTTTCGCTTCGAATTTAGTTCCTGCCTGACCCGGGATAGAGAATTCCCAAAAAAATAGCAAAAAAATTCAAAAATTTAAAAAACACAATTCCGGCAATATTTCTATCCAAACGGGGTTGAAATATGCCGAGAAAGAGAGAGAAAAAATTTCGTTCTAAAATCCGTTCCTACCCAACTCGGGCTAGAAATTTCCAAAAAAACAGCAAAAAAATTCAAAAACATCATTCCGGCATTATTAATATCCAAAACATGCTGAGATAGGTCGAGAAAGATAGAAAAAAAATTTTGTTTCGAATTCCATTCCTGCCCGACCCGGGATAGAGAATTCCCAAAAAAATAGCAAAAAAATTAAAACATTTAAAAAACATCATTCCGACAATATTTGTATCCAAACCGAGCTAAGATAGGCCGAGAAAGAGAGGAAACAATTTTTGTTTCGAATTCCGTTCCTGCCCGACCCGGGATAGAGAATTCCCAAAAAAATTTAAAAATTTAAAAATATCATTTCGACAATATTTCTATCCAGACCGGGCTGAGATAGTCCGAGAAAGAGAGAAAAAATTTTCGTTCCTAATTTCGTTCATGCCCGAACCGGTATAGAGAATTCCCAAAAAAATTGCAAAAAAATTCAAAAATTTAAAAAACAGCATTCCGACATTATTTCTATCCAAACCAGGAAGAGATAGGCGGAGAAAAAGAGAAAAAAAAATTTGTTTCGAACTCCGTTCCTACCCGACCAGGGATAGATAATTCCATAAAAAAATAGAAAATAATTCAAAAAATTAAAAAACATCATTCCGGCAATATTTCTATCCAAACAGGGCTGAGATAGGCCGAGAAAGAGAGAAAACAGTTTCCGTTTCGAATTCCGTTCCTACACGACTAGGGATAGAGAATTCCAAAAAAAAAAGAGCAAAATAATTCAAAAAATTAAAAAAAAAAAAAGCATTCTGGCAATATTTCTATCCAAACCGGGCTGAGATAGGCCGAGAAAGAGAGAAAACAATTTTCGTTTCGAATTCCGTTCCAACACGATCGGGGTAGAGAATTCCAAAAAAAATAGCAAAAAAATTCAAAAAACTAAAAAACATCATTCCGGCAATATTTATATCCAAATCGGGTTGAGATAAGTCGAGAAAGAGAAAAAAAAAAATTTGTTTCGAATTCCGTTCCTGCCCGACCCGGGATAGAGAATTCTCAAAAAAATAGAAAAAAAATTCAGAAACTTAAAAAATATCATTCCGGCAATATTTCTTTCCAAACCGGGCTGAGATAGACCAAGAAAGAGAGAAAAAAAATTTTCATTTCGAATTCAGTTCCCACCCCACCCAGAATTGGGAATTCCCAAAAAAATAGCAAGAAAATTCAAAAAAAAAAAAAAAAATCATTCCTGCAATATTTCTATCAAAACAGGGCTGAGATAGGCCGAGAAAGAGAGAGAACAATTTTCGTTTCGAATTCCGTTACTGCCCGACACAAGGTCGAGAATTCCAAAAAAAATTCAAAAAATTTGAAAACACCATTCCATCATTATTTCTATCCAAACCGGGCTGAGATAGGCCGAGAAAGAGAAAAAAAAAAAATTCGTTCCGAATTTCGTTCCTACCCGACCCGGGATAGAGAATTCTCAAAAAAATAGAAAAATAATTCAAAAACTTAAAAAACATCATTCCGGCAAAATTTCTATCCAAACCGGACTGAGATAGGTCGAGAAAGAGAGAAAATTATTTTCGTTCTGAATTCCGTTGGTTCCTAACCAGGGCTAGAAATTTCCAAAAAAATTTTAAAAAAATTCAAAAAATTAAAAAACACCATTCGGACAATATTTCTATCCAAAACGCACTGAGATAGGCGGAGAATAAGAGAAAAAAATTTTCGTTCCGAATTCCGTTCCTTCCTGACCAGGGATAGAGAATTCCCAAAAAAATAGCAAAAAAATTCAAAAATTTAAAAAACATCATTCTGGCAATATTTCTACCCAAACCGGGCTGTGATAGACCAAGAAGGAGAAAAAAAAAAATTTGTTTAGAATTCAGTTCCTTCCCGACCCACAATTGAGAATTCCCAAAAAAATAGCAAGAAAATTCAAAAAAAAAAAAAAAAAAAAAACATCATTCCTGCAAAATTTCTTTCCAAACCGGGCTGAGATAGGCCGAGAAAGAGAGAAAACAATTTTTTTTTTCAAATTCCGTTACTGCCCGACCCGGGAAAGAGAATTCCCAAAAAAATTCAAAAATTTAAAAACATCATTTCGGCAATATTTCTATCCAGACTTAGCTGAGATATTCCGAGAAAGAGAATAAAAATTTTCGTTTCGAATTCCGTTCCTAGCCAAGTCAGGCAAGAAATTTCCAAAAAAATAGCAAATAAATTCAAAAAAATTAAAAAACACCATTCCGACATTATTTCTATCCAAACCGAGAAGAGATAGGCGGAGAAAGAGAGAGAAAAATTTCGTTCCGCATTCCGTTCCAACCCGACCTGGGATAGAAAATTAAAAAAAAATAGCAAAAAAATTCAAAAAACTAAAAAACATCATTCCGGCAATATTTCTATTCAAACCAAGCTGAGATAGGCCGAGAAAGAGAGAAAACAATTTACGTTTCGAATTCCTCTCTTGCCCGACCCGGGATAAAGAATTCCCAAAAAAATAGCAAAAAAATTTTACGATTTAAAAAACATCATTCCGACATTATTTATATCCAAACTAGGCTGAGATAGGCCGAGAAAGAGAGAAAAAAAATTTTGTTTCGAATTCCGTTCCTACCCGACCCGGGATAGAGAATTCCCAAAAAAATTGCAAAAAAATTCAAAAATTTAAAAAACATCATTCCAGCAATATTTCTATCCAAACTGGGCTGAGATAGGCCGAGAAAGAGAGAAAGCAATTTTTTTTTGGAATTCCGTTCCAGCCTGACTCGGGACAGAGAATTCCCAAAGAAATTTAAAAATTCAAAAAACGTCATTTCGGCGATATTTCTATCCAGACCGAGCTGAGATAGTCCGAGAAAGAGAGAATTTTTTTTCGTATTTCTGTTCCTGCACGACCCGGTATAGAGAATTCCAAAAAAAAAAAAGCGAAAATATTCAAAAATTTTAAAAACACCATTCTGGCAGTATTTCTTTCCAAACTGGGTTGAGATAGGCCGAGAAAGAGAGAAAAAAATTTCTGTTTAGAATTCCGTTCCGACCAAAAAAAATCAAAAAACTAAAAAACATTATTCCGGCATTATTTTATCCAAACCGGGCTGAGATAGGCCGAGAAAGAGAAAAAAAAATTTTGTTCCGCATTGCATGCCAACCCAACCTGGGATAGAAAATTCCAATAAAACAGCAAAAAACTAAAAAACATCATTCCGGCAATATTTCTATCCAAATCGGGCTGAGATAGGCCGAGAAAGAGAAAAAAAAAATTTCGTTTCGAATTCTGTTCCTGCCCGACCCGGGATAGAGAATTCCCGAAAAAATAGCAAAAAATTTCAAAAATTAAAAAAACACAATTCCGGCAATATTTCTATCTAAACCGGGTTGACATAGGCCAAGAAAGAGAGAAAAATTTTCGTTCCAAATTTAATTCCTACCCGACCCGGGCTAGAAATTTCCAAAAAAATAGCAAAAAAATTAAAAAAATTAAAAAAGATCATTCCGACATTATTTATATCGAAACCAGGCTGAGATAGGCCAAGAAAGAGAAAAAAAAAAAATTGTTTCGAATTCCGTTCCTGCCCTACCCGGGATAGAGAATTCCTAAAAAAATTTAAAAACCTAAAAAAATTATTTCCGCAATATTTTTATCCAGACCGGGCTGAAATAGTCCGAGAAAGAGAAAAAAAATTTCCGTGCCTAATTCTGTTCCTGCCCGACCTGGCATAGAGAATTCCCAAAAAAATAGAAAAAAAATCAAGAATTTAAAAAACACCATTTCGGCAATATTTCTATCCAACCCGGGTTGAGATAGGCCGAGAAAGAGAAAAAAAATTTTTGTTTCGAATTCCGTTGCGACCCGACCAGGGATAGAGAATTCCATAAAAAATTGCAAAAAAATTCAAAAAACTAAAAAACATTATTCCTGCATTATTTTATCCAAACTGGGCTGAGATAGGCCGATAAAGAGAAAAAAAAATTTCTTTCCGCATTACGTTCCAACCCGACCTGAGATAGAAAATTCCAAAAAAATAGCGAAAAAATTCAAAAAAGTAAAAAATATCATTCCGGCAAAATTTCTATCCAAACCGGGCTGAGATAGGCTGAGAAAGACAGAAAACAATTTTTGTACTGAATTCCGTTCTTGCCCGACCCGCGATAGAGAATTCCCAAAAAAATAGCAAAAAAATTCAAAAATTTTAAAAACACAATTCTGGCAATATTTCTATCCAATCCAGGTTGAGATCGGCCGAGAATGAGAAAAAAAAATTTTCTATCCAAATTCCATTCCTACCCGACCCGGGTTAGAAATTTCCAAAAAAATAGCAAAAAAATTAAAAAACATAATTTCGACATTATTTATATCCAAACCAGATTGAGATAGGCCGAGAAAGAGAAAAAAAAAAAATTGTTTAGAATTCCGTTCCGGTCCGACCCGGGATAGAGAATTCCCAAAACAATTTAAAAATTTTAAAAACATCATTTCGGCAATATTTTTATCCAGACTGGGCTGAGATAGTCCGAGAAAGAGAGAAAAAATTTTCGATCCTAATTCTGTTCCTGCCCGACCCAGTATAGAGAATTCCCAGAAAAATGGTAAAAAAATTCAAAAAACACCATTCCGGCAATATTTTTATCCAGACCGGGTTGAGATAGGCTGAGAAAGAGAGAAAAATTTCATTCTGCATTCGTCCTAACCCGACCCGAGCTAGAAAATTCCAAAAAAAAAAGGAAAAATATTCAAAAAATTAAAAAACATCATTCCGGCAATATTTCTATCCAAACCGGGCTGTGATAGACCGAGAAAGAGAGAAAACAGTTTTCGTTTTGAATTCCGTTCCTGCACAACTCGGGATAGAGAATTCCCAAAAAAATACAAAAATTAAAAAAACATCACTCCGACTATATTTCAGTCCAAATCGGGTGGAGATAGGCTGAGAAAGCGAAAATAAAATTTTCGATTCGAATTCCGTTCCTGCCCGATCCAGGATAGAGAATTCCCAAAGAAAGAGCAAAAAAATTCAAAATTTAAAAAACAACATTCCGGCAATATTTCTATCTAAACCGAGCTGAGATAGGCCGAGAAAGAGACAAAAAAAAATTCGTTTCGAATTTCGTTCCTACTCGACCAAGTATAGACAATTTGAAAAAAAAATAGCAAAAAAAGTCAAAAAATTAAAAAACATTATTCCGGAATATTTATTTCAAAACTGGGCTGAGATACGCCGAAAAAGAGAGAAAAAAATTTCCATTTCGAATTCCGTTCCTACCCAACCAGGGATTGAGAATTCCAAAAAAAATAGCAAAAAAATTGAAAAAATTAAAAAACATCATTCCAGCATTATGTCTATCCAAATCGGGCTGAAATAGGGCGAGAAAGAGAGAAAACAATTTTCGCTTCGAATTTAATTCCTGCCTGACCCGGGATAGAGAATTCCCAAAAAAATAGCAAAAAAATTCAAAAATTTAAAAAACACAATTCCGGAAATATTTCTATCCAAACCGGGTTGAAATATGCTGAGAAAGAGAGAGAAAAAATTTCGTTCTAAAATCCATTCCTAGCCAACTCGGGCTAGAAATTTCCAAAAAAAACAGCAAAAAAATTCAAAAATATCATTCCGACATTATTAATATCCAAAACATGCTGAGATAGGTCGAGAAAGAGAGAAAAAAAATTTTGTTTCGAATTCCATTCCTGCCCGACCCAGGATAGAGAACTCCCAAAAAAATTGCAAAAAAATTAAAACATTTAAAAAACATCATTCCGACAATTTTTCTATCCAAACCGAGCTGAGATAGACCGAGAAAGAGAGGAAACAATTTCTGTTTCGAATTCCGTTCCCGCCCGACCCGCGATAGAGAATTCCCAAAAAAATTTAAAAATTTAAAAATATCATTTCGGCAATATTTCTATCCAGATCGGGCTGAGATATTCTGCGAAAGAGAGAAAAAATTTTCATTCCTAATTTCGTTCCTGCCCTAACTGGTATAGAGAATTCCCAAAAAAATTGTAAAAAAATTCAAAAATTTAAAAAACACCATTCCGGCAGTATTTTTAGCCAAATCGGGTTGAGATAGGCCGAGAAAGATAGAAAAAAAATTTCACTCCTAATTCCGTTCCTACTCGACCCGGGCAAAAAATTTCCTAAAAAGTAGCAATCAAATTCAAAAAATTAAAAAAACACCATTCCGACATTATTTCTATCCAAACCGGGCTGAGATAGGTGGAGAAAGAGAGAAAAAAAAAATTTGTTTCGAATTCCGTTCCTACCCGACCAGGGGTAGAGAATGCCAACAAAAATAGGAAAAAAAATTCAAAAACATCATTCTGGCATTATTTCTATCCAAACCGGATTGAGATAAGCGAGAAAGTGAAAAAAAAATTTCGTTCCACATCCGTTCCTACCCAACCCGAGCTAGAAAATATTCAAAAAATTAAAAAACATTATTCCGTCAATATTTCGATCCAAACCGGGCTGAGATAGGTCGAAAAAGGGAGAAAACGATTTTCGTTTCGAATTCCGTTCCTGCCGACCCGGGATAGAGAATTCCTAAAAAATTAAAAAATTTTAAAAACATCATTCTGGCAATATTTCAATCCAAACCGTGCTGAGATAGGCCGATAAAGAGAAAATAAAAATTTCGATCTGAATTCCGTTCCTGCCCGATCCGGGATAGAGAATTCCCAAAAAAAGAGCAAAAAAATTCATAAACTGAAAAAACATCATTCTGGGAATATTTCTATCCAAACCGGGTTGAGATAGGCTAAGAAAGAGAAAAAAAAATTTTCGTTTCGAATTCCATTCCTGCCCGACCCAGGATAGAGAATTGTCAAAAAAATAGAAAAAAAATTCAGAAACCTAAAAAACATCTTTCTGGCAAAATTTCTATCCAAACCGGGCTGAGATAGTTCGAGAAAGAGAGAAAAAAATTTCTTTATGAATCCATTCCTTCTCAACCTGGGCTAGAAATTTCCATAAAAATAAAAAAGAGAAAAAAAAAAATTTACGTTTCGAATTCAGCTCCTACCCGTCACAGAATTGATAATTCCCAAAAAAATAGAAAGAAAATTCAAAAAAAAAAAAAAACATCATTCCTGTAATATTTCTAACTAAACCGAGGTGAGATAGGCTAAGAAAAAGAGAAAAAAAATTCCGTTTCGAATTCCATTCCTGCTCGACCGGGGATAGAGAATTCCAAAAAAAATAGAAAAAAAATTTAAAAAATTTAAAATCAATATTCTGACAATATTTCTATCCAAATCGGGCTGACACAGGCCGAGAAAGACAGAAAATAAATTTCGTTCCGAACTTAGTTCCACCCCGACAAGGGATAGAGAATTTACAAGAAAAAAAGCATTAAAATTAAAAAAATTAAAAAAATCATCCTGTCAATATTTCTATCCAAACCGGGCTGATATAGGAGGAGAAGGAGAGACAAAACTTTTCGTTCCGAACTCCGTTGCTTCCCGACCAGGGATAGAGAAATCCCAAGAAATTCAAAAACTTAAAAAACATCATTCTGGTAATATTTCTATCCAAACCGGGCTGAGATAGGCGGAGAAAGAGAGAAAAAAATTTTCGTTCCGTATTCCGTTCTTTCCCGACTAAGGATAGAGAATTTCCAAAAACATAGCAAAAATTCAAAAAATTAAAAAACATCATTTCGTCAATATTTCAATCGAAACTAGGCTGAGATGAGCGGAGAAAGAGAGAAAAAAAATTTTCCTTCTGAATTTTGTTCCTTCCCGGCCAGGGATAGAGAACTCACAAAAAAAGCGTAAAAAAATTGAAAAATTTGAAAAACATCATTCTGACAAAATTTCTATCCAAACCGACTAGAGATAGGCTGAGAATGAGATAAAAAAATTCTTGTTTCGAATTTCGTTCCTGCCCGACCCGGTATAGTGTATTCCTATAAAAATAGTAAAAAAATTCAAAAACTTAAAAAACACCATTTCGACAATATTTCTATCCAAACTAGGTTGAGATAGGCCGAGAAGGAAAAAAAAAATTTCGTTCTGAATTCCGTTCGTACCCGACCCGGGCTAGAAATTTCCAAAAAAATAGCAAAAACATCCAAAAAATTAAAAAACACCATTCCAATAATATTTCTATCCAAACCGGGCCGAGATTGGCAGAGAAAGAGAGAAAAAAAATTTCGTTTCGAATTTCGTTCTTACCCGACCAGGGACAGAGAATTCCAAAAAAAATTGCAAAAAAATTAGAAAGCATCATTCCAACATTATTTCAATCCAAACCAGGCAGAGATAGGCCGAGAAAGAGAAAAAAAAATTCGTTCCTCATTCCATTCCAAAAAATTAAAAAACATCATTCTAGCAATATTTCTATCCAAACTGTGCTGAGATAGGCCAAGAAAGAGAGAAAAAAAAAATTCATTTCAAATTCCTTTCCACCCGACCCGGTATAAAGAATTACCAAGAAAATATCAAAAAAATTCAAATTTAAAAAACATCATTCACGCAATATTTTTATCAAAGCCGGGCTGAGATAAACGAGAAAGAGAAAAAAAAAATTCGTTTTGAATTCGGTTCATACCAGTCCTAGAATTGAGAATTCGTAAAAAAATAGCAAGAAAATTCAAAAAATAAAAAACTTTCATTCTGGCAATCTTTGGATCCAAACCGGGGTGAAATGGATCGAGAAAGAGAAAAAAAAAATTTCAATTCAAATTTCGTTCCTACCCGAAATTACAAACCATCATTCCGGCAATATTTCTTTCCAAACCGGGCAGAAACAGGCTGAGAAAGAGGGAAAAAAATAGTCGTTCCGAAGTCCGATCCTTCCCGACCAGGGATAGAGAATTCCTAAAAAAAGAGCAAAAAAATTCAAAAATAGAAAAAACATCGTTCCAGCAATATTTCTATCCAAACCGAGCTGAGATTGGCCGAGAAAGAGAGATTACAATTTTCGTTTCGAATTTTGTTCCTGCCTGACCCGGGATAGTGAATTCTTTTAAAAATTGCAATAAAATTCAAAAATTTAAAAAACACAATTCCGGCTATATTTCTATCTAAACCAGGTTGAGATAGGTAGAGAAAGAGAGAAAAAAATCGTTTCGAATTCCGTTCCTACCCGACCCGGGCTAGAAGTTACCAAAAAATTGCAAAAAATAAAAAAATACCATTCCGACAGTATTTCTATCCAAATCGGGCTGAGATAGGCAGAGAAAGTGAGAAAAAAATATTCGTTACGAATTCCGTTCCTTCCCGACCAGGGATAGAGAATTCCCAAAAAAATAGCAAAAAAATTAGAAAACATCATTACGGCAATATTTCTATCCAAACTAGGCTGATATAGGCAGAGAAAGAGAAAAAAAAAAAATCGTTTTGAACTCCGATCCCTCCCGACCATGTATAGAGAATTCCCAAAAAAAGAGCTAAAAAATTCAAAAATTTAAAAAACATCATTCCAGTAATATTTCTATCCAAACCGAGCTGAGATCGGCGGAGAAAGAGAGAAAAAAAAATTTCGATCCGAGTTTCGTTCCCTCCCTACCAGGGATAGAGAATTCCCAAAAAAAGAGCAAAAGAATTCAAGAATTTAAAGAACATCATTTCGGCAATATTTCTAACCAAACCGGGCTGAGATAGGCCGTGAATATGAGAAAACAATTTTCGTTTCGAATTTAGTTCCTGCCCGACCCGGGATAGTGAATTCCCAAAAAAATAGAAAAAAATTCAAAAATTAAAAAAAAACCATTCCGGCAATATTTCTATCCAAACTGGGTAGAGATAGGCCGAGAAAGAGAAAAAAAAAAATTTTGTTTCAAGTTCCATTCTTACCCGACCAGGGCTAGGAATTTTAAAAAAAATTAAAAAATACTATTCCGATAATATTTCTATCCAAACCGTGCTGAGATAGGACGAGAAGAAAAAAAAAAAAATTCGTTTCGAATTCCGTTCCTACCCGAGCAGGGATAGAGAATTCCAAAACAAAAAATGTAAAAAAATTCAAAAAATTCAAAAAACATCATTCCGGCATTATTTCAATCCAAACTAGGCTGAGATAGGCCGAGAAAGAGAAAAGAAAAATTCGTTCCGCATTCCATTCCTACCCGACCCGGGCTAGAAAATTCCAGAAAAAAAATAGCCAAAATATTCAAAAAATTAAAAAACATCATTCCGGCAATATTTCTATCCAAACCGGGCTGAGGTAGGCCAGGAAAGAGAAAAAAACATTTTCGTTTCATATTTCGTTCCTACCCGACCAGGGATAGAGAATTCCAAAAACAACTGTAAAAAAATTCAAAAAATTATAAAACATCATTCCGGCAATATTTCTTTCCAAACCTAGCTACGACAGGTTGAGAAAGAGAGAAAAAAAATTTCGATTTGAATTCCGTTCCTACCCGGCTAGAGATAGAGAATTCCAAAAAAAAAAAGCAAAAAAATTCAAAAAATCATTCCGGCATTATTTCTATCCAAACCCTGCTGAGATAGGCCGAGAAAGCGAAAAAAAAATCTTCGTTTCGAATTCCGTTCCTACCCGACAAGTGATAGAGAATTCCAAAAAAAATAGCAAAAAAATTAAAAAAATTAGAAAACATCATTCCGGCATTATTTTTATCCAAACTGGGCTGAGATAAGCGGAGTAAGAGAGAAAAACATTTTCAGTTCCGAATTTCATTCCTTCTTGACCAAGGATAGAGAAAAAAATTTTCGTTTCGAATTCCGTTAATACCCGACCAGGGATAGAGAACTAAAAAAAAATAGCAAAAAAATTAAAAAAAAACTAAAAAATATCATTCCGGCATGAGATAGGCCGATAAAGAGGAAAAAAAATTTTCGTTCCGCAATCCGTTCCTACTCGACCCGAGCTTCAAAATTCCAAAAAGAATAGTAAAAAAATTCAAAATATTAAAAAACATCATTCCGGCAATATCTCTATCCATACAGTGCAGAGATAGGCCGAGAAAGAGAAAAAAAAAATTCGTTTCGAATTCCGTTCCTGCTTAACCCAGGATAGAGAACCTTAAAAAAAGAGCAAAAATTTTCAAAAATTTAAAAAACATCATTCCGGCAATAATTCTATCCAAACCAGGCTGAGATAGGACGTGAAAGAGGAAAAAAATTTTCGTTTTGAATTTCGTTCCTACCCTACCAGGGATAGAGAATCACAAAAAAAATGGCAGAAAAATTAAAAAAATTAAAAAAACATCATTTCGGCATGATTTCTATCCAAACTGGGCAGAGATAGGCCGAGAAAGAGAAAAAAAATATTTCGTTTCGAACTCCGTTCTTACCCGACCCGGGTCAGAAATTTCCAAAAAAATTGCAAAAAAATTTAAAAAATAAAAAAAACCATTCCAATAATATTTCTATCCAAACCAGGCAGAGATTGGCAGAGAAAGAGAGAAAAAAATTTCGTTACGAATTCCGTTCGTATTCTACCCAGGATAGAGAATTTCCAAAAAAAGAGCAAAAAAATTCATTAATTTAAAAAACATAATTCCGGCAATATTTCTGTCCAAACCGAGCTGAGAATGGCCAAGAAAGAGAGAGAAAAAATTTCGTTTTGAATTCCATTCCTACCCGACCTGGGATAGAGAATGAAAAAAAAATAGTAAAAAAATTCAAAAAATTAAAAAACATCATTCTGGTGTTATTTCTATCCAATCCGGGCTGAGATAGGCCAAGAAAGAAAAAAAAAATTCGTTCCGCAATCCGTTCTTACCCGACTTGAGCTAGAAAATTCCAAAAAACATATGAAAAAAATTAAAAAACATCATTCCGACAATATTTTTATCTAAAACGGGCTAGGATAGGCCGAGAAAGAGAGAAAAAAAATTTTCGTTTCGAATTCCGTTCCTACCCAACCATGTATAGAGAATTCCAAAAAAAAAAATCAAAAAATTAAAAAACATCATTTGGGCATTATTTTTATCCAAACCGAGCTGAGATAGGCTGAGAAAGAAAAAAAAAAAAATTCGTACCGCATTAAGTTCTTACTCGACCTGAGCTAGAAAATTCCTAAAAAAATATCAAAAAAATTAAGGAAAATATAAAACATCATTCCGACAATATTTCTATCTAAAACAGGCTAAGATAGGCCAAGAAAGAGAAAAAACAAAATTTCGTTTCGAATTCCGTTCCTGCACGACTAGGAATAGATAATTCCCAAAAAAATAACAAAAAAAGTCATAAATTTAAAAAACATCATTTCGGCGATATTTCTATCCAAATCGGGCTGAGATAGGTCGAGAAAGAGATAAAAAAAAAAATTCGTTCCGAATTCCTTTCTTTCCCGACCCAGGCTAGAAATTTCCAAAAAAATTCAAGAAAAAAATTCAAAAACACCATTCCGACATTATTTCTATCCAAAATGGGCTGAGATAGGCCGGGAAAGAGAGAAAAAAATTTTCATTCCGAATTCCATTCTTTCCCGACCAGGTATAAAGAATTCCCAAAAAAAATAGCGAAAAAATTTAAAAAATTAAAAAGCACCATTACGACATTATTTCTATCCAAAACGGGCAGAGATAGGCGGAGAAAGAGTGAAAAAATTATTTTCGTTCCGAATTTCGTTCCTTCCCGACTAGGGATAGAGAATTCTTAAAAAAATATTTCTATCCTAACCGGGCTGAGAAAGACCGAGAGGGAGAGAAAAAAATTTTCGTTTCGAATTCTGTTCCTACCCGACCATGGATAGAGAATTCAACAAAAAATAGCAAAAAAATTCAAAAAATTAAAAAACATCATTCCGGCATTATCTATATCCAAATCGAGCAGAGATAAGTCGAGAAAGACAGAAAACAATTTTCGTTTTGAACTCCGTTCCTACCCGACCCGCGCTCGAAATTTCCAAAAAAATAGCAAAAAAATTCAAACATTATTTCAATCCAAACTGGGCTGAGATAGGCGGAGAAAGCGTGAAAACAATTTTCGTTTCGAATTCCGTTCCTACCAGATCAGGGATAAAGAATTTCATAAAAAATAGCAAAAATATTCAAAAAATTAAAAAACATTATTCCGACGTTATTTATATCCAAACCGGGCTGAGATAGGCTTAGAAAGAGAGAAAAAAAAATTTCGTTCCGAATTTCGTTCCTACTCGACCAGGGATAGAGAACTCAAAAAAAATAGCAAAAAAATTCAAAAAATTAAAAAACATCATTCCGGCATTATTTCTATCCAAACCGGGCTGAGATACGCCGAGAAAGAGGAAAAAAAAATTTCGTTCCACATTCCGTTCCAACTCGACCCGAGCTAAAAAATTCCAAAAAGAATAGAAAAAAAATTTAAAATACTAAAAAACATCATTCCTGCAATATCTCGATCCATACCGGGCTGAGATAGGCCAAGAAAGGGATAAAAAAAAATTTCGTACCGAATTCCGTTCCTTCCCGACCCGGGCTAGAAATTTCCAAAAAAATTCAAAAAATTAAAAAACACCATTCCGACATTATTTCTATCCAAAACGGGCTGAGATAGGCGGAGAAAGAGAGAAAAAAATTTTCGTTCCGAATTCCTGTCCTTCCCGACCCTGGCTAGAAATTTCCAGAAAAATTCAAGAAAAAAAGTCCAAAAACACCAATGCGACATTATTTTTATCCAAAACGGGTTGAGATAGGCCGGGAAAGAGAAAAAAAAATTTTCATTCCGAATTCCGTTTTTTCCCGAGAAGGTATAGAGAATTCCCAAAAAAAATAGCGAAAAAATTTAAAAAATTAAAAAACACCATTCCGACATTATTTCTATCCAAAACGGGCAGAGATAGGCAGAGAAAGAGAAAAAAAAATTTCGTTCTGAATTCCATTCCTTCTCGGCCAGGTATAGAGAATTCTCAAAAAAATATTTCTATCCTACCCGGGCTGAGAAAGACCGAGAAGGAGAGAAAAAAATTTTCGTTTCGAATTCCGTTCCAACCCGACTGAGAATTGAGAATTCCCAAAAAAATAGCAAGAAAATTCTAAAAATAAAAAAACATCATTCCGGCAATATTTCTAACCAAACCGGGCTGAGATAGGCGGATAAAGACAGAAACAAAGTTTCGTTTCGAATTACGTTCTTATCCGACCCGGGCAAGAAATTTCCAAAACAATTGCAAAAAAATTAAAAAAAACCATTCCGATAATATTTCTATCCAAACCGGGCTGAGATTGGCGGAGAAAGAGAGAAAAAAATTTCGGTTCGAATTCCGTTCCTATTCGAACAGTATAGAGAATTCCCAAAAAAAGAGCAAAAAAATTCAATAATTTTAAAAACATAATTCCGGCAATATTTCTATCCAAACCAGGCTGAGAATGGCCAAGAAAGTGAGAGAGAAAAAATTTCGTTTCGAATTTCATTCCTACCCGACCGGGGATAGAGAATTAAAAAAAAAATAGCAAAAAAATTCAAAAACATCATTCTGCCGTTATTTCTATCCAATCCGGGCTGAGATAGGCCGAGAAAGAAAAGAAAAAATCGTTCCGCATTCCGTTCTTACCCGAACTGAGCTAGAAAATTCAAAAAAAAAAATACAAAAAAAATTCAAAAAATTAAAAAACATCATTCTGACAATATTTCTATCTAAAACGGTCTGAGATAGGCCGAGAAAGAGAAAAAACAAAATTTCGTTTCGAATTCCGTTACGGTACGACTAGGAATAGAGAATTCTCAAAAAAATACCAAAAAAATTCATAAATTTAAAAAACATCATTTCGGCAATATTTCTATCCAAATCGGGCTGAGACAGGTCGAGAAAGAGATAAAAAAAAAATCATTCCGAATTCCGTTCCTTCCCGACCCGGGCTAGAAATTCCGAAAAAAATTCAAAAATTAAAAAAAACAATTCCGACATTATTTCTATCCAAAACGGGCTGAGATAGGTGGAGAAAGAGAGTAAAAAATTTTTGTTCCAAATTCCGTTCCTTCACGACCCGGGCAAGAAATTTTCAAAAAAATTCAAAAACACCATTCCGACATTATTTCTATCCAAAATGGGCTGAGATAAGCCGGGAAAGAGAGAAAAAAATTTTCATTCCGAATTCCGGTCCTTCCCGACCAGGGATAGAGAATTCCCAAAAAAAATAGCGAAAAAATTCAAAAAACTAAAAAACACCATTCCGACATTATTTCTATCCAAAACAAGCAGAGATAGGCGGAGAAAGAGAGAAAAATAAATATTCGTTCTGAATTCCGTTCTTTCCCGACAAGGGATAAAGAATTCCCAAAAAAATATTTCTATCCAAACCGGGCTGAGAAAGACCGAAAATAATTTTGGTTTCAAATTCCGTTCCAACCCGACTAAGAATTGAGAATTCCCAAAAAAATAGTAAGAAAATTCAAAATTTTAAAAAACATCATTCCGGCGTTATCTCTATCCAAATCGAGGAGTGATAGGCCGAGAAAGACAGAAAACAATTTTCGTTCAGAATTCCGTTCCAAACCGACCCGCGTTTCAAATTTCTAAAAAAATAGGAAAAAAATTCAAAAAATTAAAAAACGCCAATCCAACATTATTTCTGTCCAAACCGGGCTGAGATAGGCGGAGAAAGAGAGAAAACAATTTTCGTTTTGAATTCCGTTCTTACCCGATCAGGGATAAAGAATTTCATAAAAAATAGCAAAAAAATTCAAAAAATTAAAGAACATTATTCCGGCATTATTTCTATCCAAACCGGCCTGAGATAGGCTTAGAAAGAGAGAAAAAAAATTTTTCTTCGAATTCCATTCCTACCTGACCAGGGATAGAAAACTAAAAAAAAATAGCAAAAAAATTCAAAAAATTAAAAAACATCATTCCGACATTATTTCTATCCAAATCAGGCTGAGATAGGCCGAGAAAGAGGAAAAACAATTTTCGTTCCGCATTCCGTTCCTACCCGACCGGAGCTAGAATATTCCAAAACGAATAGTAAAAAAATTCAAAATATTAAAAAAATCATTTCGGCAATACCTCTATCCATATCGGGCTGAGATATGCCGAGAAAGAGAAAAAAAAAATTTAGTTTCGAATTCCGTTCCTGCCTAACCCGGGATAGAGAATTCAAAAAAATAGCAAAAAAATTCAAAAAATTAAAAAACATCATTTCGGCACTATTTCTACCCAAACCGGGCTGAGGTAGGCAGGGAAAGAGAGAAAACAATTTTCGTACCACAATCCGTTCCTACCCGACCCTAGTTATAAAATTCCAAAAAAAAAAATTCAAAAATTCAAAAATAAAAAAACATCAATCCGGCAATATTTCTATCCAAACCGGCATGAGATAGAGTGAGAAAGAGAAAAAAAAAATTTCATTTCGAATTCCGTTCCTTCCCGACCCTGGATATAGAACTCCCAAAAAAATAGCAAAAAATTTCCAAAATTTAAAAAACATCATTTCGGCACTATTTCTACCCAAACCGGGTTAAGGTAGGCTGGGAAAGAGAGAAAACAATTTTCGTTTCGAATTCTGATCCTGCCCGACCCGCGATAGAGAATTCCCAAAAAAATTCAAAAATTTAAAAAACATCATTCTGGCAATATTTCTATCCAGGCCGGGCTGAGATAGTCCGAGAAAGAGAGAAAAAATTTTCGTTCCGAAATCCGTTCCTACCCTACCCTGGCAAGAAATTTCCAAAAAAATAGTAAAAAAATTCAAAAAGTTAAAAAAACACCATTCTGGCATTATTTTATCCAATCTGGGCTGAGATAGACCAAGAAAGAGAAAAAAAAAATTTCGTTCCGCATTCCGTTCCTACCCAACCCGGGCTAGAAAATTCCAAAAATATAGCAATAAAATTCAAAAAACTAAGAATCATCATTCTGGCAATATTTCTATCCAAACAGTGCTGAGATAGGCCGTGAAAGGGGGAAAACAATTTTCATTTCCAATTCCGGTCCTGCCCGACCCAGGATAGAGAATTCCCAAAAAAAGAGCAGAAAAATTCACAAATTTAAAAAACACCATTCTAGCAATATTTATATCCAAACCGTGTTGATATAGGCCTAGAAAGAGAGGAAAAAAATAATCGTTCCAAATTCCGTTCCTACCCGACCCGTGCCAGAAATTTCCAAAAAAATAGCAAAAAAATTCAAAAACACCATTCTGGCATTATTTCTATCCAAACCGGGCTGATATAGGCTAAGAAAGAGGAAAAAAAAAAAAAATTCTTTCTGCATTCCGTTCCTACCCGACTCGGGCTATAAAATTCCAAAAAAATAAAGCAGAAAATTTAAAAAACTAAAAACATCATTCCGTCAATATTTCAATCCAAACCGTGCTAAGATGAGCGGAGAAAGAGAAAAAAAAAAAATTCGTTCTGAATTCCGTTCCTTCCTGGCCAGGAATAGAGAATTCACAAAAAAAGAGCAAAAAAATTTAATAAACATCATTCCGGCTATATTTCTATCCAACCCGGGCTAAGGAAGAGAGAAAAAATTTCTTGTTTCGAATTCCGTTCCTGCCCAACCCTAGTATTCCAAAAAAAATAGCAAAAAAATTCAAAAACCTAAAAACAACGTTTCGGCGATATTTCTATACAAACCGAGTTGAGATGGGCCGAGAAAGAAAGAAAAAAATTTCATTCCGATTTCCGTTCCTACCCGACCCGGGCTAGAAAATAAAAAAAAAAATAACAAAAAAATTCAAAAAATTAAATAACATCATTCTGGCAATATTTCTATCCAAACCGGGCTGAGATGGGCGGAGAAAGAGAGAAAACTTTTCGTTCCGAATTACATTCCTACCCGACTAGAGATTGAGAATTCAAAAAAAATAGCAAAAAAATTTCACAAATTAAAATACATCATTCTGGCATTATTTCTATCCAAACCGTGATGAGATAGGCCGAGAAAGAGTGAAAACAACTTTTGTTTCGAATTTCGTTCCTACCCGCCAATGATAAAGAATTCAAAAGAAAATAGCAAAAAAATTAAAAAAACATCATTCTGGCAATATTTCTATCCAAACCGGGATGAGATAGGCCGAGAAGGAGAGAAAATAATTTTCGTTACGAATTCGGTTCCAGCTTGACCCGGGATAAAATTTCGTTCCGAATTCCATTCTTTCCCGACCAGGAATAGAGAATTCCAAAAAAAATAGCTAAAAAATTAAAAAACTTTATGATGACGATATTTCTATGCAAACTGGGCTGAGATAGGGGTAGAAACAGAGAAAAAAAAATGTTGTTCCGAATTCCGTTCCACCCCCGCCACGGATAGAGAATTCCCAAAAAGAGGGCAAAAAATTTCAAATATTGAAAAAATATCATTCCGGCAATATTTCAATCCAAACCGAGCTGAGATAAGCTGAGAACGAGAGAATACAATTTTTTTTCGAATTCCGTTCCGGCCCGACCCAGTATAGAGAATTCCCAAAAAAATAGGAAAAAAATTCAAAAACTCAAAAAACACCATTCTGGCAATAGTTCTATCCAAACCGAGTTGAGATATGCCTAGAGAGAAAAAAATTATCGTTCCGAATTCCGTTCCTACCCGACTTGGGCTAGAAATTTCTAAAAAAATTGCAAAAAATTAAAAAACCCCATTTGGGTAATATTTCTATTCAAACCGGGCTGAGCTAGGCCAAGAAAGAGAGAAAACAATTTTCGTTTCGAATTTCATTCCTGCACGAACCGGGATAGAGAATTCGCAAAAAAATAGCAAAAAAAATTCAAAAATTTGAAAAACATCATTCCAGTAATATTTCTATCCAGACCGAGCTGAGATAGGCCGAGAAAGAGAAAAAAAAAATCGTTACGCATTCCGTTCCTACCCGACCCGAGCTAGAAAATTCCAAAAAAAATTCAAAAAATTCAAGAACATCATTCCGGCATTATTTCTATCCAAACCAGGTTGAGATACGTGGAGAATGAGAGAGAAAAAATTTTCGTTTCGAATTCCGTTCCTACCCGACCAGGGATGAGAATTCCGAAAAAAAGAGCAAAAAGAGTCAAAATTTTAAAAAACATCATTCCGGCAATATTTCTATCCAAACCGAGCTGAGATTGGCCGAGAAAGAGGGAAAAAAATTTTCTTTTCGAATTTCGTTCCTACTTGACCAGGGATAAAGAATTCAAAAAAAAAAATAGCATAAAAATTCAGAAACTTAAAAAACTACATTCCAGCAAAATTTCTATCCAAACCGGGCTGAGATAGGTCAAGAAGGAGAGAAAAAAAATTTTGTTCCGAATTCCGTTCCTTCTCGACCCGGGCTAGAAATTTCAAAAAATATTTAAAAGAAAATCGAAAAACTGAAAAACACCATTCCAACATTATTTCTATCCAAAACGGGCTGAGATAGGCGGAGAATTAGAGAAAAAAAAATTTCGTTCCGAATTGCGTTCCTTCCCGACCAGTGGAAGAGAATTCCCACAAAAAATAGCAAAAAAATTCAAAAATTTAAAAAACATCATTCCGGCAATATTTATATCCAAACAAGGCTGAGATAGGTGGAGAAAAAGAGAAAAAAATTTTCGTTCCGAATTCCATTCTTTCACGACAAGGAATAGAGAATTCCCAAAAAAATAGCAAAAAAATTAAAAAACCTCATTCCAGCAATATTTCTATCAAAACTGGGCTATGATATGGGGAGAAAGAGAGGAAAAAAATTTTTGTTCCGAATTCCGTTCCTTACCGGCCAGTTATAGAGAATTCCTAAAAAAAGTGCAAAAAAATTCAAAAATTTAGAAAACATCATTCCGGCAATATTTATATCCAAATCAGGCAGAGATAGGCCGAGAAAGAGAGCAAACAATTTTCATTTCGAATTCTGTTCCTGCCCGACCCGAGATAGTGAATTCCCAAAAAAATAGCAAAATAATTGAAAAACTTAAAAAACACCATTCCGGCAAAATTTCTTTCCAAACCAGGTTTAGATAGGCCGAGAAAAAAAGAAAAAAGTTTTCGATCCGAATTTTGTTCCCACCCGACCCGCGCAAGAAATTTCAATAAAAATAGCAAAAAAATTCAAAAAATCAAAAAACATCATTTTGGCAATAGAAAGGGAGAAAAAAAAATTTCATTCCGAATTCCATTATTTCCTGACCACGAATAGAAATTCCCAAAAAAATATCAAAAAATTAAAAAACAGCATTCCGACATTATTTCTATCAAAACCAGACTGAGATAGGCTGAGAAAGAGAGAAAAAAATTTTCGTTTCGAATTCCATTCCTGCCCAAACGGGGATAGAGAATTACCAAAAAAATTGCAAAGAAATTCAGAAATTTAAAAAACATCATTCTGGCAATATTTCTATTCAAACCGGGCTGAGATAGGCCGAGAAAGAGAGAAAATAATTTTCATTTCGAATTCCATTCCTGCCCGATCCTAGATAAAGAATTCCCAAAAAAAAAGCATAAAAATTCAAAAATTTTAAAAACATCATTTCAGCAATATTTTTGCCCACATTGTGCTGAGATAGGCTGAGAAAGAGAGAAAATAATTTTCGTTACGAATTCCGTTCCTGCCCGACCAGGTATAGAGAATTCCTAAAAAAATAACGTAAAATTCAAAAATTTAAAAAAATCATTCCGGCAATATTTATATCCAAACCAGGCTGAGATGGGTGGAGAAAGAGAGAAAACTTTTCGTTCCGAATTACATTCCTACCCGACTAGAGATTGAGAATTCAAAAAAAATAGCAAAAAAATTTCACAAATTAAAATACATCATTCTGGCATTATTTCTATCCAAACCGTGATGAGATAGGCCGAGAAAGAGTGAAAACAACTTTTGTTTCGAATTTCGTTCCTACCCGCCAATGATAAAGAATTCCAAAGAAAATAGCAAAAAAATTAAAAAAACATCATTCTGGCAATATTTCTATCCAAACCGGGATGAGATAGGCCGAGAAGGAGAGAAAATAATTTTCGTTACGAATTCGGTTCCAGCTTGACCCGGGATAGAGAATTCTCAAAAAAATAGAAAAAAAATTCAGAAACTTAAAAAACATCATTCCGGCAAAATTTCTATCCAAACAGGGCTAAGATAAGGAGAGAAAAAAATTTTCGCTCCGAATTCCGTTCCTTCCTAACCCGGGCTAGAAATTTCCAAAAAAATTTAAAAAATTAAAAAACAGCATTCCGACATTATTTTTATCCAAAACAGGAAGAGATAGGTGGAGAGTGAGAGAAAAAAATTTTCGTTCCGAATTCCTTTCTTTCCCGTCCAGGAATAGAGAATTCCTAAAAAAATAGCATAAAAATTCAAAAATTTTAAAAAACCTCGTTCCGGCAATATTTATATCCAAACCAGGATAAGATAGGCGGAAAAATAGAGAAAAATATTTTCGTTTCGAATTCCGTTCCTACCCGGCTTGAGAAAAAGAATTCCAAAAAAAATAGCAAAAAAATTCAAAAAATTAAAATACATTATTCGGGCATTATTTCTATCCAAACTGTGATGATATAGGCCGAGAAAAAGAGAAAACAATTTTCTTTTCGAATTCCATTCTTTCCCGACCAGTGATACAGAATTCCAAAAAAAGGGGCAAACAAATTCAAGAATTTAAAAAACATCATTCCGAGAATATTTCTATCCAAACCGGGCTGAGATAGGCGTAGACAGCGAAAAAAAAAATCTCATTCCGAATTTCGTTCCATCCCGTCCAGGGGCAGAGAATTCCAAAGAAAAAGACAAAAAAAATTCAAAAATTTAAAAAACATCGTTTCAGCAATATTTCTATCCAAACCGGGCTGAGGTATGCCGAGAAAGAGTGAAAACAATTTTCGTTTCGAATTCCGTTCCTGCCCAACCCGGGATAGAGAATTCCAAAAAAAATTAAAAAAATTAAAAAACAACATTCCGGCAATATTTCTATTTAGACTGGGCTGAGATAGGTCGAGAAAGAGGGAAAAAAAGTTTTCGAATCGAATTCCGTTTCTACCCGACTTGAGATAGTGAATTCCTAAAAAAATAGCAAAAAAATTCAAAAAATTAAAAAACATCATTCTGGCATTATTTCTATCCAAACCTTGCTGAGGTAGGCTGAGAAAAAGAGATAAAAAATTTTCGGGTCGAATTCCGTTCCTACCCGTCCAGTGACATACAATACCAAAAAAAATTGAAAAAGATCATGCCAGCACAATTTCTATCCAAACCGGGTTGAGATAGGCGGAGAAAGAGAAATAAAAATTTTTCGTTCCGAATTCAGTTCCTTCCTGACCAGGGAGAGAGAATTCCCATAAAAAGGACAAAAAAAATTCAAAAAATTAAAAAACATCATTCCGAATATATTTTTATCCAAACAGGGCTGAGATAGAAGGAGAAAAAGAAAATGAAAAAATTTCATTTCGAATTCTGTTCTTTCCTGTCCAGGGATTCAGAATTTAAAAAAAAAAAGAGAAAAAAAAGTCATAAATTTAAAAAACATCGTTCCAGCAACATTTCTATCAAAATCGGGCAGAGATAGGCAGAGAAAGAGAAAAAACAATTTTCGTTTCGAATTCCGTACCTGCCCGACCCGGTATAGAGAATTCCAAAAAAAATTAAAAAAAAACATTCTGGCAATATTTCTATCTATACCGGGCTGAGATAGGTCAAGAAAGAGAGAAAAAAATTTTTGTTCCGAATTCCAATACTACCCGTACCAGGCTACAAATCTCCAAAAAAATAACAAAAAAATTCAAAAAATTAAAAAACACCTTTCCAACATTATTTCTATCCAAATCGGGCGGAGATAGGTGGAGAAAGAGAAAAAAAATTTTCGTTTCGAATTCCGTTCCTACCCGACCAGGCATATAGATTTCCACAAAAAATAGCATAAACATTAGAAAAATTAAAAAACACCATTCCGACGTTATTTCTATCCAAAACGGGCTCAGATATGCTGAGAAAGAGAAAAAAAAAATTTTGTTTCGAATTCCGTTCCTTCCCGACCAGTGATAGAGAATTCCCAAAAAAATAGCCAAAAAATTCAAAAAAAAAAAAAAAAATTCATTCCAGCAATATTTCTAACCGAACGAGAGTGAGATAGGCCAAGAAAGAGAAAAAAAAATTTTCGTTTCGAATTCCGTTCCTACCCCCGACTAGGGATAGAGAATTCCAAAAAAAATAGTAAAAAAATTAGAAAACATCATTCCGGCAATATTTCTATCCAAACCAGGTTGAGATAGGCCGAGAAATAGAGAAAACAATTTTCGTTTCGAATTCCGTTCTTGCCCGTCCCGGGCAAGAAATAACCAAAAAAATTGCAAAAAAATTTAAAAATTTAAAAAACATCATTCCGGCAATATTTCTATCCAAACCGGGCTAAGATAAGCCGAGAAAGAGAGAAGAATTTTCGTTCTGAATTCCGTTCCGACCCGACTCGGGCTAGAAATTTCCAAAAAAATAGAAAAAAAATTCAAAGAATTAAAAAACATCATTCTGGCAATATTTCTATCCAAACCAGGCTGAGATAGGACGAGAAAGAGAAAAAAAAAAATTTCGTTCCGAATTCCATTTTTTCCCGACCAAGAATAGAGAATTCCCAAAAAAATAGCTCAAAAATTAAAAAACTTCATTTCGGCAATATTTATATCGAAACTGGGCTGAGATAGGGGGAGAAAGAGAGAAAAAAAAAATTGTTCCGAATTCCGTTTCTTCTTGGCCAGGGATAGAGAATTCCCAAAAAAAGGGCAAAAAAACTCAAAAATTTAAAAACATCATTCCGGCAATTTTCTATTCAAACTGGGCTGAGATTGGCCGGGAAATAGCAAAAAAATTAAAAATCATCATTCCGGCAATATTTCTATTCAAACTGGGCTGAGATAGGCCGAGAAAAAGACAAAATAGTTTTCGCTACGAATTCCGTTCCTGCTCGACCCAGGCTAGAAATTTCCAAAATAATAGAAAAAAAATTAAAAAAATTAAAAAACATCATTCTGGACATCTTTCTATCCAAACTGTGCTGAGATAGGCGGAGAAAGAGAGAAAATAATTTTCGTTCCGAATTCTGTTTCTACCCAACCTGGGCTAGAAATCTCTAAAAAACTAACAAAAAAATTAAAAAAATTAAAAAACACCTTTCCAGCATTATTTCTATCCAAAAGGGGCTCAGATAGGCAGAGAAAGAGAGGAAAAAAAAATTTCGATTCAAATTCCATTCCTACCCGACCAGAGATAGAGAATTCCATAAAAAATCGCAAAAAATTTCAAAAAATTGAAAAACATTATTCCGGCATTATTTGTACCCAAACCAGGCCAAGAAAGGCCAAGAAAGAGGAAAAAAAGTTTTCTTCTCGAATTCTGTTGCCCTCCAACCAGGGATAGAGAATTCCAAAAAAAAAAAACAAAAAATTAAGAAACTTCATTCCGTCTATATTTCCATCCAAACCGGGCCGAGATAGCTCGTGGAAGAAAAAAAAAAATTTTCATTTCGAATTCCGTTCCTGCCCGACCCGTGATAGAGAATTCTGAAAAAAATAGCAAAAAAATTCAAAAAATTAAAAAACATCGTTCCGGCATTATTACTGTCCAAACCTTGCTGAGGTAGGCCGAGAAAGAGAGATAAAAATTTTCGTGTAGAATTCCGTTCCTACCCGACGAGTGACAGAGAATCCCAAAAAAAATAGCAAAAAAATTAAAAAACATCATTCCGGCATTATTTCTATCGAAACCTGGCTGAGATTGGCTGAGAGAGAGAACAAAAAAATTTCGTTCCGCATTCCGTTCCTAACCGACCCGGGCTAGAAAATTCCAAAAAAAATAGCAAATAAATTCAAAAAATTAAAAAACATGATTCCGGCATTATATCTATCTGAACCGAGCTGAGATAGGCCGAGAAAGAGGGAAAAAAAATAATCGTCTCGAATTCCGTTCCTACCCGACCAAGGATAGAGAATTCCAAAAGAAATAGCAAAAAAATTCAAACAATTAAAAAACATTATATCGGCATTATTTGTATCCAAAACGGGCCGAGATAGGCCAAGACAGAGAAAAAAAAATATCGTTTCGAATTCCGTTCCAACCCGACCTGGGATAGATAATTCTCAAAAAAATAGCAAAAAAATTCAGAAATTTAAAAAACATCATTCCGGAAAAATTTCTATCCAAACCGGGCTGAGATAGGTCGAGAAAGAGAGAAAAAAATTTTCGTTCTAAATTCCGTTCCTTCCCGACCGGGCTAGAAATTGCCAAAAAAATTCAAAAAATTGAAAAACACCATCCCAACATTATTTTTATCCAAAACGGGCTGAGATAGGCGGAGAATGAGAGAAAAAAATTTTCACTCCGAATTCCGTTCCTACCCGACAAGAGATAGAGAATTCCTAAAAAAATAGCAAAAAAATACAAAAATTAAAAAACATCATTCCGACATTATTTCTATCCAAACCAGGTAGAGATAGGCGGAGAAAAAAATTTTCGTTTCGAATACCGTTCCTACCCGACAAGGGATAGAGAATCCCAAAAAAAATAGCAAAAAATATCAAAAAATTAAAAAACATCATTCCGGCATTATCTATCCAAACTGGGTTGAGATAGGTTGAGAAAGAGAAAAAAAAATTTCGTTCCGCATTCCGTTCCTACCCAACCCGAGCTAGAAAATTTGAAAAAAAAATAGCAAAAAAAATACAAAAAACTAAAAAACATCATTCTGGCTTCATTTCTATCCAAACCGGGCTGAGATAGGACGATAAAGAGAAAAAAAAAAATTTCGTTACGCATTCCACTCTTACCTGATCCGGGCTAGAATATTCCAAAAAAAAAAATAGCTAAAAAATTTGAAAAATTAAAAAACATCATTCCGACAATATTTGAATCCAAATCGGGCTGAGATAGGCCGGGAAAGAGAAAAAAAAATTTTCGTTTCGAATTCCGTTCTTGCCCGACTCGGGACAAAAAATTCCCAAAAAAATTCAAAAATTGAAAAAACATCATTCTGACAATATCTCTATCCAAATCGGGGGCTAAGATAGGCCGAGAAAGAGAAAAAAAAAATTTTGTTCCTTCTTGATCAGAGCTAGAAATTTCCAAAAAAATAGCAAAAAAATTGAAAAAATAAAAAAAAACCCATTCCGACTTTATTTCTATCCAAACCGTGCTGAGATAGGCGGGGGAAGAGAAAAAAAATTTTGTTTCGAATTCCGTTCCTACCCGACCAGGGATAGAGATTTAAAAAAAAAATAGTAAAAAAATTCAAAAAACTAAAAAACATCATTCCGGCAATATTTCTATCCAAACCGGGCTGAGACAGGCCGAGAAAGAAAAAAAAAAATTTCGTTCTGAATTCCGTTCCTGCCCGACCAGTGATAGGGAATTCCCAAAAAAATTAAAAAAAAAAATAGAAAACATCATTCCGACACTGTTTCTATCCAAACCGGGCTAAGGTACGTGGAGAAAGAGAAAAAAAAATTTTCGTTCCGAACTTTGTTCCCTCCCGACCAGGGAAAGAGAATTTCCAATAAAAGAGCAACAAAATTCAAAAATTTAAAAAACATCCTTCCGCCTATATTTGAATCCAAGCCGGGCTGAGATAAGGGGAGAAAGAAGAAAAAAAAAATTACGTTCCGAATTCTGTTCAATCCCTACCAGGGATAGAGAATTCCCAAAAAAAGAACAAAAAAATTTAAAATTTTAAAAAATATCGTTTCAGTAATATTTCTAACCAAATCAGGCTGAGATAGGCTGAGAAAGAGGGAAAACAATTTTCGTTTCGAATTCCGTTCCTGCCAGAACCGGGATAGTGAATTCCCAAAAAAATAGCAAAAAAATAGCAAAAATTTTAAAAACTCCATTCCGGCAATATTTCAATCCGAACCGGGCTAAGATAGGCCGAGAAAGGGAGAAAAAAATTTTCGTTACAAATTTCGTTTTTGCCTAACACGGGATAGAGAATTCCTTAAAAAATAGAAAAAAATTCAAAAAATTAAAAAACATAATTTTGGCAATATTTCTATCCAAATCGGCCTGAGATAGGCCGAGAAAGAGAGAAAACAATTTTCGTTTCGAAATCCTTTCCTATTTGACCCGTGATAGAGAATTCCAAAAAATATAAAAAAACAACATTCCAGCATTATTTCTATCTAGACCGGGCTGAGATAGGGTCAGAAAGAGAAAAAAAAAATTTCGTTTTGAATTCCATTCCAATCCGACCCGGGCTAGAAATTTACAAAACAATTCAAAACAAAATTCAAAAAATTAAAAAACACGATTCCGACATTATTTTTATCCAAACCGGGCTGAGATAGACGGAGAATGAGAGAAAAAAATTTTCTTTCCGAATTCTGTTCCTTCCCAACCAGGGATAGAGAATTCCCAAAAAAATAGCAAAAAAATTCAAAAAATTAAAAAACATAATTTTGGCAATATTTCTATCCAAATCAGCCTGAGATAGGCCGAGAAAGAGAGAAAACAATTTTCGTTTCGAATTCCTTTCCTGCTCGACCCGGGATAGAGAATTCCAAAAAGAATAAAAACAATTAAAACAACAATATTTCGGCATTATTTCAATCTAGACTTGGCTGAGATAGGTCGAGAAAGAGAAAAAAAAATTTTCGATCCGAATTCCATTCCTGGTGACCAGGGATAGAGATTGCGCAAAAAAGGGGTAAAAAATTTCAAAAATTTAAAAAACATCTTTCCGGCATTATTTCTATCTAAACTGAGTTGAGATTGGTCGAGAAAGAGAAAAAAAAAATTACATTCCTAATGCTATTCCAACCCGACCTAAGCTAGAAATTTCCATGAAAATAAAAAAAAAAATTCAAAAAACTAAAAAACTCCATTCCGACATTATTTCTAACCAAACCGGGCTGAGATAGGCGGAGAAAGAGAGAAAAAAAAAATTGATTCGAATTCCATTCCTACCTGATAAGCGATAGAGAATTCCATAAAAAATAGGAAAAAAAAATTGAAAAGCTTTATAAAATTACGAGATAAAGAAATTTCGTTCCGAATTCCGTTCTTACCCAACCCGAGCTAAAAATTACGAAAAAAATTATAAAAAAATTATAAAAGTTAAAAAACACCATTCCGACATTATTTCTATCCAAAATGGGCTATGCTGAGGAAGAGAAAAAAAAAAAATTTCGTTTCGAATTCCTTTCCTACCCGACGAGGGATAGAGAATTCAAAAAAAATTTGCAAAAAAATTCAAAATTTTCAAAAACATTATTCCGGTAATATTTCAAACCAAACCGGGCAGAGATAGGCCAAGAAAGAGGGAAAACAATTTTCGTTTCGAATTCCGTTCCTACCTGACATGGGATAGTGAATGCCCATAAAAAATAGCAAAAAAAGTCAAAAATTTAATAAACACCATTCCGGCATTATTTTAATGCAAACTAGGCTGAGAAAGAAAAAAAGAAAAATTCATTCCGCATTTCATTCCAACCCGACCCGAGTTAGAAAATTCCAAAAAAAATAGTTAAAATATTCAAAAAATTAAAAAACATCATTCCGGCAATATTTCTATCCAAACCAAGCCAAGATGGGTTGAGAAAGAGAGAAAAAAAAATTCGTTCCGAATTCCGTTCCTACCTGACCCGGGATAGTGAATTCCCAAAAAAATAGCAAGAAAGAACAAAAAATAAAAAATCATTTTGGCAATATTTGTAACCAAATCGGGGTTAGATTGGCCGAGAGACAGGGAAAAAAAATTTTTGTTTCGAATTTGTTCCTAACCGACCAGGGATAGAGAATTCCAAAAAAAAACTGTAAAGAAATTGAAAAAATTAAAAAACATCATTCTAGCAATATTTCTATACAAACCTGGCTGAGACAGGCTGATAAAGAGAAAAAAAAAATTTCGATCCGGATTTCGTTCCTTCCTGACCAGGAATAGAGAATTCAGAAAAAACTAACAAAAAAATTCAACAAATTAAAAAACATCATTCCGGCAATATTTCTATCGAAACCGAGCTGAGTTAGGCGGGGAAAGAGAAAAAAAAAATTTCGTTCCGAATTTCGTTTCTTCCCGAAAAGGGATAGAGAATTCCCAAAAAAGTTCAAAAATTCAAAAATTTAAAAAACAAAATTCCGGTAATATTTCTATCCAAACCGGGATGAGATAGACGGAGAAAAAGAAAAAAATTTCGTTTCGAATTCCGTTCTTTCCCAACCAGGAATAGAAAATCCCCAAGAAAATAGCAAAAAAACACAAAACTTCATTCCGACAATATTTCTATCCAAACCGGGGTAATATAGGTGGAGAAAGAGAAAAAAAAATTTTCATTCCAAATTCCATTCCTTCCCGACCAGGGATAGAGAATTCCCAAAAAAAGAGCAAACAAATTCAAAAATTTTAAACACATCATTCCTGCAATATTTCTATCCAAACTGAGTTGAGATAGGCCGAGAAAGAGAGAAAACCATTGTTGTTTTGAATTTCGTTCTTGCCCGACCTGGGATAGAGAATTCCCAAAAAAATAGCAAAAAAATTCAAAAATTTTAAAAACAGAATTCCGGCAAAATTTTATCCAAACTGAGTTGAGATAGGCCAAGAAAGAGAGAAATAGATTTTCATTCTGAATTCCGTTCCTACCCGACCTGGGCTAGAAATTTCCAAAAAAATAGAAAACAAATTCAAAAAATTAAAAAAAAAAAAAAAAACCATTCCGACCTTATTTTTATCCAAACTGGGCTGAGATAGGCGGAGAAAGAGAGAAAAAAAATTTTGTTTCGAATCCGTTCCTGCCCGACCAGGGATTGAGAATTCCAAAAAAATAGCAAAAAAAATTCCAACAATTAAAAAACATCATTCCGGGATTTCTTCTATCCAAACCGGGCTGAGATAGGCCGAGAACGAGAATAAACAATTTTTGTTTCAAATTCCATTCGTACCCGACCAGTGATAGAGAATTCCAAAAAAAATAGCAAAACAATTCAAAAAACTAAAAAAATCATTCTGGAATTATTTCTATCCAAACTAGGCTGAGACAGGCTGATAAAGAGAAACAAAAAATTTGGTTCCGCATTCCGCTCTTTCCTGACTCGAGCTACAATATTCCAAAAAAAAAAAAAAGCTAAAAAATTAAAAAAATTAAAAAACGTCATTCCGACAATATTTGAATCCAAACCAGGCTGAGATAGGCCGGGAAAGAGAAAAAAAAAATTTCAATTCGAATTCCGTTCCTGCTCGACTCGGGACAGAGAATTCCCAAACAAATTCAAAAATTGAAAAAACATCATTCCGGCAATATCTCTATCCAAACCGGGCTAAGATAGGCCGAGAAAGAAAAAAAAAATTTTCGTTCCGAATTTCGTTCTATCCCGACCAGGGCTGAGATAGGCGGAGAATGAGAGAAAAAAATTTTTGTTTCGAATTACGTTCCTACCCGACCAGGAATAGAGAATTCTAAAAAAAAATAGCAAAAGAATTCAAAAAATTAAAAAACATTATTCTGGCATTATTTGTATCCAAACTGGGCTGAGATAGGCCAAGAAAGAGTGAAAAAAAATTTGTTTCGAATTCCGTTCCTACCCTTCCAGGGATAGAGAATTCCAAAAAAAAAGCAAACAAATTCAAAAAATTAAGAAATATCATTCCGGCATTATTTCTATGCAAACCGGGCTAAGATAGGCCGAGAAAGAAAACAAAAAAATTTCGTTCCGCATTCCGTTCCTACCCGACCCGGGCTAGAAAAACCAAAAAAAAAATTAAAAAAAATCATTTCAGTTATATTTTTATCCAAACCGGGTGGAGATAGGCCGAGAAAGAGAAAAAAAAAATTGTTTCGAATTCCATTCCTATCCGACCCGGTATAGAGAATTCTAAAAAAAAAAACCAAAAAATTCTGAAATTGAAAAAACTTCATTCTGGCAAAAAAAACATCATTCCGGCATTATTTCGTGTAGGCCGAGAAAGAAAGATAAAAATTTTCATGTCGAATTCCGTTCCTACCCGACCAGTGATCGAAAATTCAAAAAAAAAATAGCGAAAAATTAAAAAGCATCATTCCGGCATTATTTCCATCCAAACTAAGCTGAGATAGGCGGAGAAAGAGAGTGAAAAAATTTCATTCCTGTCTAGGGATAGAGAATTTCAAAAAAAAAGTGCAAAAAAATTGAAAAATTTAAAAAAATCGTTCCGGCAATATTTCTATCCAAACCGAGCTGAGATAGGCCTAGAAAGAGAGAAAACAATTTTCGTTTCGAAGTCCGTACCATGTCCAGGATAGAGAATTTCAAAAAAAATAAAAAAAAAATAAAAAAACATCATTTTGGCAATATTTCTATCCAAATCGGGCTGAGATAGGCCGAGAAAGGGAAAAAAAAACTTTCGTTTCGAATTCCGTTCCTGCCCGACGACCCGGGATAGAGAATTCCAAAAAAATTAAAAAACAACATTTCGGCATGATTTCTATCTAGAAGGCGAGAAAAAAAATTTCGTTCCGAATTCCATTCCTACCCGACCCTGGCTAGAAATTTCCACAAAAATAAAAAGAATTAAAAAAAATTAAAAATCTCCATTCTGACATTATTTCTATCCAAACCGGGCTGAGATTGGCGGAGAAAGAGAGAAAAAAAATTTTTTGACTCAAATTCCGTTCCAACTTGTCCAGGGATTGAGAATTCCAAAAAAAAAAAGAAAAAAAAATTCGAAAAATTGAAAAAATTTATTCTGGCACTACTTCTATGCAAACCGGGCCGAGATAGGCCGAGAATGAGAGAAAAAAATTTCGTTCCGAATCCTGTTCTAACCTGACCCGTGCTAGAAATTTCCAAAAAAATTGCAAAAAAATTAAAAAACACCATTCCGATAATATTTATATCCAAACCGGGCCGAGATTAGTGCAGTAAGAGAGAAAAAAAATTTCAAAAAATTAAAAAACATTATTCCGGCATTATTTGTATCCAAACCGGGCCGAGATAGGCCAAGAAATAGTGAAAAAAACTTTCGTTTCGAATTCCATTCCTACGCGACTAGGGATAAGGAACGCCAAAAGAAAAAGCAAAGAAATTCAAAAAATTAAGAAACATCATTCCGGCATTATTTCTATCCAAACCGGGCTAAGATAGTCCGAGAAAGAGAAGAAAAAAATTTCGTTCTGCGTTCCGTTCCTACTCGACCCGGGCTAGAAAATCCAAAAAAAATCCAAAAAATTAAAAAAAACCATTCCGACTATATTTTTATCCAAACCGGGCCGAGATAGGCCGAGAAAGAGAAAAAAAAATTGTTTCGAATTCCGTTCCTGCCCGACCCATGATAGAGAATTACCAAAAAAATAGAAAAAAAATTCAAAAATTTAAAAAACATCATTCCGGAAAAATTTCTATCCAAACTGGGCTGAGATTGGTCGAGCAAGATAGAAAAAAAATTTTCGTTCTGAATTCTGTTGCTTCCCGACCCGGTCTAGAAATTTCCAAAAAAATTAAAAAAATAAAAAAACACCATTACGACATTATTTCTATCCAAAACGGGTTGAGATAGGCGGAGAATGCGAGAAAAAAATTTTCTTTCCGAATTCTGTTCCTTCCCGACCAGGGATAGGGAATTCCCAAAAAAATTAAAAAAAAAATTAGAAAACATCATTCCGACACTATTTCTATCCAAAACGGGCTGAGACAGGCGGAGAATGAGAGAAAAAAATTTTCTTTCCGAATTCCGTTCCTACCCGACCAGTGATAGAGAATTCCCAAAAAAATAGCAAAAAAATTTAAAAACATTATTCCTGTTATATTTCTATCCAAACCAGGTTGAGATAGGAAGAGAAATTGATAAAAAAAATTTTCATTTCGAATTCTGTTTCTACCCGACAAGAGATAGAGAATTCCGAAAAAAATAGCAAAAAAATTTTAAAAATTAAAAAACATCATTCCGGCATTATTTTTTTTCCAAACCTTGCTGAGGTAGGCCTAGAAAGGGAGATAAAAATTTTCGTGCCGAATTTTGTTCCTACCCGACCAGTGATAGAGAATTCCAAAAAAAATAGCAAAAAAATTAAAAAGCATGATTCCGGCATTATTTCTATCCAAACCGGGCTGAGGTAGGCGGAGAAAGAGAGAAAGAAAATTTCGTTCCGAATTTCGTTCTTTCCCGTCCAGGGATAGAGAATTTCAAAAAAAAAGAGCAAAAAAATTGAAAAATTTAAAAAAATTGTTCCGGCACTATTCCGTTCGAATTCTGTTCTTGCCCGACCCGAGATAGAGAAATCCAAAAAAAATTAAAAAAAAATTAAAAACAACATTCCGGCATTATTTCTATCTAGACCGAGTTGAGATAGTGCGAGAAACAGAAAAAAAAAAAATTTCGTTCCGAATTCCATTCCTAGCCGACCCAGGCTAGAAATTACAAGGAAAATAAAAAAAAATTCAAAAAAAATAAAAAACACCATTCCGACATTATTTATAACCAAACTGGGCTAAGATAGGTGGTGAAAGAGAGAAAAAAAAAATTCGATTCGAATTCCGTTCCTACCTGATAAGCGATAGAGAATTCCATAAAAAATAGAAAAAAAAAATCGAAATATTCAAAAATTGAAAAACTTTATTCCGGCACTATTTCTATCCAATCCGGGCCGAGATAGTCTGAGAATGAGAGAGAAAAATTTCTCTCCGAATTCCGTTCTAACCCAACCCGAGCTAGAAATTTCCAAAAAAATTGCAAAAAATTCAAAAAATTAAAAAACACCACTCCGATAATATTTCTATCAAAACCGGACTGAGATTGGGGGAGTAAGAGAGGAAAAAAATTTCCTTTCAAATTCCGTTCCTACCCAACCCGGAATAGAGAATTCCAAAAAAAATAGCAAAAAAATTCAAAATATTAAAAAACATTATTCCGGCATTATTTGTATCCAAAGCGGGCCGAGATAGGCCAAGAAATAGTGAAAAAAAATTACGTTTCGAATTCGATTCCTACCCGACTAGGGATGAAGAACTCCAAAAGAAAAAGCAAAGAAATTTAAAAAATTAAGAAACATCATTCCGGCATTATTTCTATCCAAACCGGGCTAAGATAGGCCAAGAAAGAGAACAAAAAAATTTCGTTCTGCGTTCCGTTCCTACCCAACCCGGGCACGAAAATCCAAAAAAAATCCAAAAAATTAAAAAAAATCATTCCGGCTATATTTTTATCCAAACCGGGCTGAGATAAGCCGAGAAAGAGAAAAAAAAATTGTTTCGAATTCCGTTCCTGCCCGACCCATGATATAGAATTCTCAAAAAAATAGAAAAAAAAATTAAAAAATTTAAAAAACCTCATTCCGGAAAAATTTCTATCCAAACTGGGCTGAGATTGGTCGAGCAAGATAGAAAAAAATTTTCGTTCCGAATTCCGTTGCTTCCCGACCTGGTCTAGAAATTTCCAAAAAAATAAAAAAAAAAACTAAAAAACACCATTACGACATTATTTCTATCCAAAACGGGCTGAGATAGTCGGAGAATGCGAGAAAAAAATTTTATTTCCGAATTCCGTTCCTACCCGACAAGGGATAGAGAATTCCCAAAAAAATAGCAAAAAAATTGAAAAATTTAAAAAATATTATTCTGATAATATTTCTATCCAGACCAGGCTGAGATAGGCAGTGAAATGAAGAAAAAAAATTTTCATTTCGAATTCTATTTCTACCCGACTAGAGATAGAGAATTCCGAAAAAAATAGCAAAAAAATTCAAAAAATTAAAAAACATCATTCCGGCATTATTTTTATCCAAACCTTGTTGAAGTAGGCCTAGAAAGAGAGATAAAAAATTTCATGGCGAATTTCGTTCCTACCCGACCAATGATAGAGAATTCCAAAAAAAATAGTAAAAAAATTAAAAAGCATCATTCCGGCATTATTTCTAGTCAAACCTGGCTGAGGTAGGCGGAGAAAGAGAGAAAACAATTTTCGTCCAGGTATAGAGAATTTCAAAAAAAAGAGCAAAAAAATTGAAAAATTTAAAAAAATTGTTCCGGCAATATTTCTATCCAAACCGAGCTGAGATAGGCCTAGAAAGAGAGAAAACAATTTTCGTTTCGAATTCCGTTCCTGCCCGACCCGAGATAGAGAAATCCAAAAAAAATAAAAAATATTTAAAAACAACATTCCGGCATTATTTCTATCTAGACCGAGTTGAGATAGGTCGAGAAACAGAAAAAAAAAAAATTTCGTTCCTACCTGACCCGGGCTCGAAATTACAAGGAAAAGAAAAAAAAAATTCAAAAAAATTAAAAAACACCATTCCGACATTATTTATAACCAAACCGGGCTAAGATAGGCGGAGAAAGAAAGAAAAAAAAATTCGATTCGAAATAGAAAAATCGAAAAAATAGAAAAAAACTTTATTCCATAAGAAATAGAAAAAAAAAATCGAAAAATTGAAAAACTTTATTCCGGTACTATTTCTTTCCAACTCGGGCCGAGATAGTCTGAGAATGAGAGAGAAAAATTTCGCTCCGAATTCCGTTTTAACCCAACCCGAGCTAGAAATTTCCAAAAAAATTGCAAAAAATTCAAAAAATTAAAAAACACCACTCCGATAATATTTCTATCAAAACCGGACTGAGATTGGTGGAGTAAGAGAGAAAAAAATTTTCATTTCGAATTCCGTTCATACCCGACCAAGGATAGCGAATTCCAAAAAAACTCAAAAAAATTAAAAAATACCATTCCGGCATTATTTCTATCCAAACTGAGTTGAGATAGGCGGATAAAGAGAAAAAAAATTTCGTTCCGAATTCCTTTCTTTCCTGTCTAGGGATAGAGAATTTAAAAAAAAAAGAGCAAAAAAATTTAAAAATCTAAAAAAATCGTTTCGGCAATATTTCTATCCAAACCGAGCTGAGATAGGCCTAGAAAGAGAAAAAAACAATTTTCGTTTCGAATTCCGTACCATCCCGACCCGTGATAGAGAATTTCCAAAAAAATAGCAAAAGAATTCGAAAAATTAAAAAACATCATTTTGGCAATATTTCTATCCAAATCGGGCTGAGATTGGCCGAGAAAGGGGGAAAAAAAACTTTCGTTTCGAATTCCGTTCCTGCCCAACTCGGGATAGAGAATTCCAAAAAAATTAAAAAACAACATTCTGGCATGATTTCTATCTAGACCGGGCTGAGATCGGTCGAGAAGGCGAGAAAAAAAATTTCGTTCCGAATTCCATTCCTACCCGACCCTTGCTAGAAATTTCAACAAAAATAAAAAAAATTCAAAAAATTAATAAACACCATTCCGACATTATTTCTATCCAAACAGGGCTGAGATTGGCGGAGAAAGAGAAAAAAAAAATTTTTGATTCGAATTCCGTTCCTACCTGAGCAGGGATAGAGAATTCCAAAAAAAATAGCAAAAAAAATTCGAAAAATTGAAAAAATTTATTCTGGCACTACTTCTATGCAAACCGGGCTGAGATAGGCCGAGAATGAGAGAAAAAAATTTCGTTCCGAATTCCGTTCTTAACCGACCAGAGCTAGAAATTTCCAAAAAAATTGCAAAAAAATTAAAAAACACCATTCCGATAATATTTCTATCCAAACCGGGCCGAGATTAGTGGAGTAAGAGAGAAAAAAAATTTCATTCCAAATTCCGTTCCTACCCGACCCGGGATAGAGAATTCCAAAAAAAATAGCAAAAAATTCAAAAAATTAAAAAACATTATTCCGGCATTATTTGTACCCAAACCAGGCGGAGATAGGCCAAGAAATAGTGAAAAAAAATTTCGTTTCGAATTCCATTCCTACCCGACTAGGGATAAAGAACTCCCAAGAAAAAAACAAAGAAATTCAAAAAGTTGAGAAACATCATTCCGGCATTATTTCTATCCAAACCGGGCTAAGATAGGCCGAGAAAGAGAACAAAAAAATTTTGTTCCACATTCCGTTCCTTCCTGACCCGGGCTAGATAATTCAAAAAATTAAAAAACACCATTCTGGCTATATTTTTATCCAAACCGGACAGAGATATGCCGAGAAAGAAAAAAAAAAATTTTCGAATTCCGTTCCTGCCCGACCCAGTATAGAGAATTCTGAAAAAAATAGCAAAAAAACTCAAAAATTTAAAAACATCATTCCGGCAAAAATTCTCTCCAAATTGGGCTGAGATAGGTCGAGCAAGATAGAAGAAAATTTTCATTCCGAATTCCGTTGCTTCCCAACCCGGTCTGGAAATTTCCAAAAAAATTTTAAAAAAAAATTTTAAAAACCTAAAAAACACCATTCCGACATTATTTCTATCCAAAACGGGCTGAGATAGGCGGAGAATGCGAGCAAAAAATTTTCTTTCCGAATTCCGTTCCTTCCCTACCAGGGATAGGGAATTCCCAAGAAAATTAAAAAAAAATTAGTAAACATGATTTCGACACTATTTCTATCCAAACCGGGCTGAGATACGCGGAGAATGAGAAAAAAAAAAATTTCTTTCCGAACTATGTTCCCTCCCGACCAGGGATAGAGAAGTCCCAAAAAAAGAGCAACAAAATTTAAAAATTTAAAAAACATCATTTCGGCTATATTTGTATCCAAACCGGGCTGAGATAAGCGGAGAAAGAAAAAAAAACATTTATGTGCCGAATTCTGTTTCTTCCCAACCCCCTATAGAGAATTCCAGAAAAAAGAGCAAAAAAATTCAAAAACTTTATAAAACATCATTCCGATAATATTTCTAACCAAATCGGACGGAGATAGGCCGAGAAAGAGGGAAAACAATTTTCGTTTCGAATTCCGTTCCTGCCAGACCCGGGATAGTGAATTCCCAAAAAAAAGGAAAGAAAATTCAAAGTTTAAAAAACACCATTCCGGCAATATTTCTATCCGAACCGGGCTGAGATAAGCCGAGAAAGAGAGAAAAAATTTTTCGTTACAAATTCCGTTCCTACCCGATCAGGGATAGAGAATTCCTAAAAAAATAGAAAAAAAATTAAAAAAAAAAATTTCGGACCGAATTTCGTTCCTTCCCGACCCGGGCTAGAAATTCGAAAAATTAAAAAACATTATTCCGGCACTATTTCGATCCAAACCTGGCTGAGATAGGCCGAGAATGAGAGAAAAAAATTTCGTTCCAAATTCTGTTCTTACCCGACCCTTGCTAGAAATCTCCAGAAAAATTGCAAAAAAATTCAAAAAACTAAAAAACACCATTCTGATAATATTTCTATCCAAACCGGGCTAAGATTGGTGGAGTAGGAGAGAAAAAAAATTTCATTTTGAATTCCGTTCTTACCTGGCCAGTTATCGAGAATTCCGAAAAAAATACGAAAAAAAATAAGAAAAATATAAAAAAATCATTCCGGAAGTAACAAAAAATTTCCAGCCCGGGCTAGAAATTTCCAAAAAACTAACAAAAAAATTCAAAAAATTAAAAAACATTATTCCGACAGTATTTCTATCCAAACCGGGCTGAGATAGACGGAGAAAGAGAAAAAAAATTTTGTTTCGAATTTCGTTCTTTCCCGTCCGGGATAGAGAATTTAAAAAAAAAAAAAGAACAAAAAAATTTGAAAATTTAAAAAACATCGTTCCGGCAATATTTGTATCCATACCAGGCTGAGATAGGCCGAGAAAGAGAAAAAACAATTTTCGTTTCGAATTCCGTACGTGCCCGACTTGGGATAGAGAATTCCGAAAAAAGTAGCAAAAAAAATAAAAAAACATCATTTTGGCAATATTTCTATCCAAATTGGGTTAAGATAGGCCGAGAAAGAGAGAAAACAATTTTCGTTTCGAATTCAGTTCCAGCCCGACCCGGGATAGAGAATTCCAAAAAAAATTAAAAAACAACATTCCGTCATTATTTATATTTAGACGGGGCTGAGATTGGTCGAGAAAGAGAAAAAAAAATTTCGTTCTGAATTCCATTCCAACCCGACCCGGGCTAGAAATTTCCAAAAAATTCAAAAAACTAAAAAATACCATTCCAACATTATTTCTATCTAAACTGAGTTGAGATAGGCGGAGAAAGAGAGAAAAAAAATTTTCGACTCGAATTCCGTTTCTACCTGACCAGGGATAGAGAATTCCGAAAAAATAGTAAAAAAAATTCGAAAAATTAAAAAAACATTATTCCGGCACTATTTCTATCCAAATCTGGCTGAGATAGGCCGAGAATGAGAGAAAAAAATTCCGTTCTGAATTCTGTTCTTACCCGACCCTTGCTAGAAATCTCCAGAAAAATTGCGAAAAAATTCAAAAAACTAAAAAACACCATTCTGATAGTATTTCTATCCAAACCGGGCTGAGATTGGTGGAGTAAGAGAGAAAAAAAATTTCGTTTCGAATTCCGTTCTAACCTGACCAGTTATCGAGAATTCCGAAAAAAATACGAAAAAAAATCAGAAAACTATAAAAAAATCATTCTAGCAGTATTTCTATCCAAACCGGGCCGAGGTAGGCTGAGAAAGAGAAAAAAAAAAAATTGGTTTTGAATTCCGTTCCAACCCGACCAGGTATAGAGATTTCCAAAAAAAAAGCAAAAAAATTAAAAAAATTAAAAAATTTCATTCCAACAATATTTGTAACCAAACCGGGCTGAGATAGGTCGAGAAAGAGAAAAAAAAAATTTTGCTTCAAATTCCGTTCCTAACCAGCCCGGGCTAGAAATTTCCAAAAAACTAACAAAAAAATTCAAAAAATTAAAAAACATTATTCCCACAGTATTTCTATCCAAACCGGGCTGAGATAGACGGAGAAAGAGAAAAAAAATTTTGTTTCGAATTTCGTTCTTTCCCGTGCGGGATAGAGAATTTAAAAAAAAAAAGAACAAAAAAATTTGAAAATTTAAAAAACATCGTTCCGGCAATATTTGTATCCATACCTGGCTGAGATAGGCCGAGAAAGAGAAAAAACAATTTTCGTTTCGAATTCCGTACGTTCCCGACTTGGGATAGAGAATTCCGAAAAAAGTAGCAAAAAAAATAAAAAACTTCATTTTGGCAATATTTCTATCCAAATTGGGTTAAGATAGGCCGAGAAAGAGAGAAAACAATTTTCGTTTCGAATTCAGTTCCAGCCCGACCCGGGATAGAGAATTCCAAAAAAAATTAAAAAACAACATTCCGTCATTATTTATATTTAGACGGGGCTGAGATTGGTCGAGAAAGAGAAAAAAAAAATTTCGTTCTGAATTCCATTCCAACCCGACCCGGGCTAGAAATTTCCAAAAAATTCAAAAAACTAAAAAATACCATTCCAACATTATTTCTATCTAAACTGAGTTGAGATAGGCGGAGAAAGAGAGAAAAAAAATTTTCGACTCGAATTCCGTTTCTACCTGACCAGGGATAGAGAATTCCGAAAAAATAGTAAAAAAAATTCGAAAAATTAAAAAAACATTATTCCGGCACTATTTCTATCCAAATCTGGCTGAGATAAGCCGAGAATGAGATAAAAAAATTTCGTTTCGAATTCTGGTCTTACCCGACCCTTGCTAGAAATCTCCAGAAAAATTGCAAAAAAATTCAAAAAACTAAAAAAAACCATTCTGATAGTATTTCTATCCAAACCGGGCTGAGATTGGTGGAGTAAGAGAGAAAAAAAATTTCGTTTCGAATTCCGTTCTTACCTGACCAGTTATCGAGAATTCCGAAAAAAATACGAAAAAAAATAAGAAAACTATAAAAAAATCATTCTAGCAGTATTTCTATCCAAACCGGGCCGAGGTAGGCTGAGAAAGAGAAAAAAAAAAAATTGGTTTTGAATTCCGTTCCAACCCGACCAGGTATAGAGATTTCCAAAAAAAAAGCAAGAAAATTAAAAAAATTAACAAATTTCATTCCAACAATATTTGTGACCAAACCGGGCTGAGATAGGTCGAGAAAGAGAAAAAAACAATTTTGCTTCAAATTCCGTTCCTAACCAGCCCGGGCTAGAAATTTCCAAAAAACTAACAAAAAAATTCAAAAAATTAAAAAACATTATTCCGACAGTATTTCTATCCAAACCGGGCTGAGATAGACGGAGAAAGAGAAAAAAAAATTTGTTTCGAATTTCGTTCTTTCCCGTCCGGGATAGAGAATTTAAAAAAAAAAAGAACAAAAAAATTGGAAAATTTAAAAAACATCGTTCCGGCAATATTTGTATCCATACCAGGCTGAGATAGGCCGAGAAAGAGAAAAAACAATTTTCGTTTCGAATTTCGTACGTTCCCGGCTTGGGATAGAGAATTCCGAAAAAAGTAGCAAAAAAAATAAAAAACATCATTTTGGCAATATTTCTATCCAAATTGGGTTAAGATAGGCCGAGAAAGAGAGAAAACAATTTTCGTTTCGAATTCAGTTCCAACCCGACCCGGGATAGAGACTTCCAAAAAAAATTAAAAAACAACATTCCGTCGTTATTTATATTTAGACGGGGCTGAGATTGGTCGAGAAAGAGAAAAAAAAATTTTCGTTCTGAATTCCATTCCAACCCGACCCGGGCTAGAAATTTCCAAAAAATTCAAAAAACTAAAAAATACCATTCCAACATTATTTCTATCTAAACTGAGTTGAGATAGGCGGAGAAAGAGAGAAAAAAAATTTTCGACTCGAATTCCGTTTCTACCTGACCAGGGATAGAGAATTCCGAAAAAATAGTAAAAAAAATTCGAAAAATTAAAAAAACATTATTCCGGCACTATTTTTATCCAAATCTGGCTGAGATAGGCCGAGAATGAGAGAAAAAAATTTCGTTCCGAATTCTGTTCTTACCCGACCCTTGCTAGAAATCTCCAGAAAAATTGCAAAAAAATTCAAAAAACTAAAAAACACCATTCTGATAGTATTTCTATCCAAACCGGGCTGAGATTGGTGGAGTAAGAGAGAAAAAAAATTTCGTTTCGAATTCCGTTCTTACCTGACCAGTTATCGAGAATTCCGAAAAAAATACGAAAAAAAATAAGAAAACTATAAAAAAATCATTCTAGCAGTATTTCTATCCAAACCGGGCCGAGGTAGGCTGACAAAGAGAAAAAAAAAAATTTGGTTTTGAATTCCGTTCCAACCTGACCAGGTATAGAGATTTCCAAAAAAAAAAGCAAGAAAATTAAAAAAATTAAAAAATTTCATTCCAACAATATTTGTAACCAAACCGGGCTGAGATAGGTCGAGAAAGAGAAAAAAAAAATTTTGCTTCAAATTCCCTTCCTAACCAGCCCGGGCTAGAAATTTCCAAAAAACTAACAAAAAAATTCAAAAAATTAAAAACATTATTCCGATAGTATTTCTATCCAAACCGGGCTGAGATAGACGGAGAAAGAGAAAAAAAATTTTGTTTCGAATTTCGTTCTTTCCCGTCCGGGATAGTGAATTTAAAAAAAAAAAGAACAAAAAAAATTGAAAATTTAAAAAACATCGTTCCGGCAATATTTGTATCCATACCAGGCTGTGATAGGCCGAGAAAGAGAAAAAACAATTTTCGTTTCGAATTCCGTACGTGCCCGACTTGGGATAGAGAATTCCGAAAAAAGTAGCAAAAAAAATAAAAAACATCATTTTGGCAATATTTCTATCCAAATTGGGTTAAGATAGGCCGAGAAAGAGAGAAAACAATTTTCGTTTCGAATTCAGTTCCAGCCCGACCCGGGATAGAGAATTCCAAAAAAAAATTAAAAAACAACATTCCGTCCTTATTTATATTTAGACGGGGCTGAGATTGGTCGAGAAAGAGAAAAAAAAATTTTCGTTCTGAATTCCATTCCAACCCGACCCGGGCTAGAAATTTCCAAAAAATTCAAAAAACTAAAAAATATCATTCCAACATTATTTCTATCTAAACTGAGTTGAGATAGGCGGAGAAAGAGAGAAAAAAAATTTTCGACTCGAATTCCGTTTCTACCTGACCAGGGATAGAGAATTCCGAAAAAATAGTAAAAAAAATTCGAAAAATTAAAAAAACATTATTCCGGCACTATTTCTATCCAAATCTGGCTGAGATAGGCCGAGAATGAGAGAAAAAAATTTCGTTCCGAATTCTGTTCTTACCCGACCCTTGCTAGAAATCTCCAGAAAAATTGCAAAAAAATTCAAAAAACTAAAAAACACCATTCTGATAGTATTTCTATCCAAACCGGGCTGAGATTGGTGGAGTAAGAGAGAAAAAAAATTTCGTTTCGAATTCCGTTCTTACCTGACCAGTTATCGAGAATTCCGAAAAAAATACGAAAAAAATTAAGAAAAATATAAAAAAATCATTCTGGCAGTATTTCTATCCACACCGGGCCGAGGCAGGCTGAGAAAGAGAAGAAAAAAAATTTGGTTTTGAATTCCGTTCCTAACCGACCAGGTATAGAGATTTCCAAAAAAAAAGCAAGAAAATTAAAAAAATTAAGAAATTTCATTCCAACAATATTTGTAACCAAACCGGGCTGAGATAGGTCGAGAAAGAGAAAAAAAAAATTTGCTTCAAATTCCGTGCCTAACCAGCCCGGGCTAGAAATTTCCAAAAATCTAACAAAAAAATTCAAAAAATTAAAAAACATCGTTTCGACAGTATTTCTATCCAAACCGGGCTGAGATAGACGGAGAAAGAGAAAAAAAATTTTGTTTCGAATTTCGTTCTTTCTCGTCCGGGATAGAGAATTTAAAAAAAAAAAGAACAAAAAAATTTGAGAATTTAAAAAACATCGTTCCGGCAATATTTGTATCCATACCAGGCTGAGATAGGCGGAGAAAGAGAAAAAACAATTTTCGTTACGAATTCCGTACGTGCCCGACTTGGGATAGAGAATTCCGAAAAAAGTAGCAAAAAAATTAAAAAACATCATTTTGGCAATATTTCTATCCAAATTGGGTTAAGATAGGCCGAGAAAGAGAGAAAACAATTTTCGTTTCGAATTCAGTTCAAGCCCGACCCGGTATAGAGAATTCCAAAAAAAATTAAAAAACAACATTCCGTCATTATTTCTATTTTGACCGGGCTAAGATTGGTCGAGAAAGAGAAAAAAAAATTTTCGTTCTGAATTCCATTCCAACCCGACCCGGGCTAGAAATTTCCAAAAAATTCAAAAAACTAAAAAATACCATTCCAACATTATTTCTATTTAAACTGAGTTGAGATAGGTGGAGAAAGAGAGAAAAAAAATTTTCGATTCGAATTTCGTTTCAACGTGACCAAGGATAGAGAATTCCGAAAAAATAGCAAAAAAAATTCGAAAAATTGAAAAACATTATTCCGGCACTATTTCTATCCAAACCTGGCTGAGATAGGCCGAGAATGAGAGAAAAATATTTCGTTCCGAATTCTGTTCTTACCCGACCCTTGCTAGAAATCTCCAGAAAAATTGAAAAAAAATTCAAAAAACTAAAAAACACCATTCTGATAATATTTCTATCCAAACCGGGCTGAGATTGGTGGAGTTAGAGAGAAAAAAAATTTCGTTTCGAATTCCGTTCTTACCTAACCAGTTATCGAAAATTTCGAAAAAAATATGAAAAAAAATAAGAAAAATATAAAAAAATCATTCCGGCAGTATTTCTATCCACACCGGGCCGAGGTAGGCTGAGAAAGAGAAAAAGAAAATTTGGTTTTGAATTCCGTTCCTACCCGACCAGGTATAGTGATTTCCAAAAAAAAAAGAAAGGATATTAAAAAAATTAAAAAATTTCATTCCAACAATATATGTAACCAAACCGGGCTGAGAAAGGTCGAGAAAGAGAAAAAAAAAAAAATTGCTTCAAATTCCGTTCCTACCCAGCCCGGGCTAGAAATTTCCAAAAAACTAACAAGAAATTTCAAAAAATTAAAAAACATCATTCCGACAGTAGTTCTAACCAAACCGGGCTGAGATGGGCGGAAAAAAGAGAAAAAAAAAATTTCGAGTCAGATTTCGTTTCAACCTGACCAGGGATATAGAATTCCATTAAAAATAGGAAAAATATTCGAAAAATTGAAAAACATTATTCCGCCAACATTTCTTTCCAAACTGGGCTGAGATAGGCCCAGAAAGAGAAAAAAAAAAATTTCATTTCGAATTCCGTTCCTACCCGACCAGGGATAGATAATTCCAAAAAAAATTGCAAAAAAATTAAAAAATATCATTCCAACAATATTTGTAACCAAACCGGGCTGAGATAGGTCGAGGAAGAGAAAAAAAAAATTTTGCTTCAAATTCCGTTCCTACCCAGCCCGGGCTAGAAATTTCCAAAAAACTAACAAAAAAATTCAAAAAATTAAAAAACATCATTCCGACAGTATTTCTATCCAAACCGGGCTGAGATAGACGGAGAAAGAGAGAAAAAAAATTTTGTTTCGAATTTCGTTCTTTCCTGTCCGGGATAGAGAATTTCAAAAAAAAAGAACAAAGAAATTTAAAAATTTAAAAAACATCGTTCCGGCAATATTTGCATCCATACCGGGCTGAGATAGGCCGAGAAAGAGAAAAAATAATTTTCGTTTCGAATTCCGTACGTGCCCGACTTGGGATAGAGCATTCTGAAAAAAGTAGCAAAAAAATTAAAAAACATCATTTTGGCAATATTTCTATCCAAATTGGGTTAAGATAGGCCGAGCAAGAGAGAAAACAATTTTCGTTTCGAATTCAGTTCCAGCCCAACCCGGGATAGAGAATTCCAAAAAAAATTAAAAAACAACATTCCGTCATTATTTCTATTTAGACCGGGCTGAGATTGGTCGAGAAAGAGAAAAAAAAAAATTCGATCTGAATCCCATTCCTACCCGACCCGGGCTAGAAATTTCTAAAAAATTCAAAAAACTAAAAAATACCATTCCAACATTATTTATATCTGAACAGAGTTGTGATAGGCGGAGAAAGAGAGAAAAAAAATTTTCGATTCGAATTCCGTTTCTTCTTGACCAAGGATAAAGAATTCCGAAAAAATAGCAAAAAAAAGTTCGAAAAATTAAAAAAAATTATTCCGGCACTATTTCTATCCAAACCTGGCTGAGATAGGCCGAGAATGAGAGAAAAAAATTGCGATCCGAATTCTGTTCTTACCCGACCCTTGTTAGAAATCTCCAGAAAAATTGCAAAAAAATCCAAAAACTAAAAAACACCATTCTAATAATATTTCTATCCAAACCGGGCTGAGATTGGTGGAGTAAGAGAGAAAAAAATTTTCGTTTCGAATTCCGTTCTTACCTGACCAGTTATCGAGAATTCCGAAAAAAAATAAGAAAAATATAAAAAATCATTCCGGCAGTATTTCTATCCACACCGGGCCGAGGTAGGATGAGAAAGAGAAAAAAAAATTTTGGTTTTGAATTCCGTTCCTACCCGACCAGGTATAGAGATTTCCAAAAAAAAAAGCAAGAAAATTAAAAAAATTAAAAAAATCATTCCGGCAGTATTTCTATCCACACCGGGTCGAGGTAGGACGAGAAAGAGAAAAAAAAATTTTGATTTTGAATTCCGTTCCTACCCGACCAGGTATAGGGATTTCCAAAAAAAAAAGCAAGAAAATTAAAAAAATTAAAAAAATCATTCCGGCAGTATTTCTATCCACACCGGGCCGAGGTAGGATGAGAAAGAGAAAAAAAAATTTTGATTTTGAATTTCGTTCCTACCCAGCCCGGGCTAGAAATTTCCAAAAAACTAACAGAAAATTTCAAAAAATTAAAAAACATCATTCCGACAGTATTTCTATCCAAACCGGGCTGGGATAGGCGGAAAAAAGAGAAAAAAAAAAATTCGATTCAAATTTCGTTCCAACCTGACCAGGGATAGAGAGTTCCATTAAAAATAGGAAAAATATTCGAAAAATTGAAAAACATTACTCCGCCAATATTTCTATCCAAACTGGGCCGAGATAGGCCGAGAAAGAGAAAAAAAAAATTTTCGTTTTGAATTCCGTTCCTACCCGACCAGGGATAGATAATTCCAAAAAAAATTGCAAAAAAATTAAAAAATATCATTCCAACAATATTTGTAACGAAACCGGGCTGAGAAAGGTCGAGAAAGAGAAAAAAAAAATTTCGCTTCAAATTCCGTTCCTACCCAGCCCGGGCTAGAAATTTCCAAAAAACTAACAAAAAAATTCAAAAAATTAAAAACATCATTCCGACAGTATTTCTATCCAAACCGGGCTGAGATATATGGAGAAAGAGAGAAAAAAAATTTTGTTTCGAATTTCGATCTTTCCCATTCGGGATAGAGAATTTCAAAAAAAAAAGAACTAAAAAATTTAAAAATTTAAAAAACATCGTTCCGGCAATATTTGTATCCATACCGGGCTGAGATAGGCCGAGAAAGAGAAAAAACAATTTTCGTTTCGAATTCCGTATGTGCCCGACTTGGGATAGAGAATTCCGAAAAAAGTAGCACAAAAAATTAAAAAACATCATTTTGGCAATATTTCTAGCCAAATTGGGTTAAGATAGGCCGAGAAAGAGAGAAAACAATTTTCGTTTCGAATTCAGTTCCAGCTCGACCCGGGATAGAGAATTCCAATAAAAATTAAAAAACAACATTCCGTCATTATTTCTATTTAGACCGGGCTGAGATTGGTCGAGAAAGAGAAAAAAAAAATTTCGTTCTGAATTCCATTCCTACCCGACCCGGGCTAGAAATTTCCAAAAAATTCAAAAATCTAAAAAATACCATTCCAACATTATTTCTATCTAAACCGAGTTGAGATAGTCGGAGAAAGAAAGAAAAAAAAATTTCGATTCGAATTCAGTTTCTACCTGACCAGGGATAGAGAATTCCGAAAAAATAGCAAAAAAAAATCGAAAAATTAAAAAACTTTATTCCGGCACTATTTCTATCCAAATCTGGCTGAGATAAGCCGAGAATGAGATAAAAAAATTTCGTTTCGAATTCTGGTCTTACCCGACCCTTGCTAGAAATCTCCAGAAAAATTGCAAAAAAATTCAAAAAACTAAAAAAAACCATTCTGATAGTATTTCTATCCAAACCGGGCTGAGATTGGTGGAGTAAGAGAGAAAAAAAATTTCGTTTCGAATTCCGTTCTTACCTGACCAGTTATCGAGAATTCCGAAAAAAATACGAAAAAAAATAAGAAAACTATAAAAAAATCATTCTAGCAGTATTTCTATCCAAACCGGGCCGAGGTAGGCTGAGAAAGAGAAAAAAAAAAATTTGGTTTTGAATTCCGTTCCAACCCGACCAGGTATAGAGATTTCCAAAAAAAAAGCAAGAAAATTAAAAAAATTAACAAATTTCATTCCAACAATATTTGTAACCAAACCGGGCTGAGATAGGTCGAGAAAGAGAAAAAAACAATTTTGCTTCAAATTCCGTTCCTAACCAGCCCGGGCTAGAAATTTCCAAAAAACTAACAAAAAAATTCAAAAAATTAAAAAACATTATTCCGACAGTATTTCTATCCAAACCGGGCTGAGATAGACGGAGAAAGAGAAAAAAAATTTTGTTTCGAATTTCGTTCTTTCCCGTCCGGGATAGAGAATTTAAAAAAAAAAAGAACAAAAAAACTGGAAAATTTAAAAAACATCGTTCCGGCAATATTTGTATCCATACCAGGCTGAGATAGGCCGAGAAAGAGAAAAAACAATTTTCGTTTCGAATTCCGTACGTTCCCGGCTTGGGATAGAGAATTCCGAAAAAAGTAGCAAAAAAAATAAAAAACATCATTTTGGCAATATTTCTATCCAAATTGGGTTAAGATAGGCCGAGAAAGAGAGAAAACAATTTTCGTTTCGAATTCAGTTCCAACCCGACCCGGGATAGAGACTTCCAAAAAAAATTAAAAAACAACATTCCGTCGTTATTTATATTTAGACGGGGCTGAGATTGGTCGAGAAAGAGAAAAAAAAAATTTCGTTCTGAATTCCATTCCAACCCGACCCGGGCTAGAAATTTCCAAAAAATTCAAAAAACTAAAAAATACCATTCCAACATTATTTCTATCTAAACTGAGTTGACATAGGCGGAGAAAGAGAGAAAAAAAATTTTCGACTCGAATTCCGTTTCTACCTGACCAGGGATAGAGAATTCCGAAAAAATAGTAAAAAAAATTCGAAAAATTAAAAAAACATTATTCCGGCACTATTTCTATCCAAATCTGGCTGAGATAGGCCGAGAATGAGAGAAAAAAATTTTGTTCCGAATTCTGTTCTTACCCGACCCTTGCTAGAAATCTCCAGAAAAATTGCAAAAAAATTCAAAAAACTAAAAAACACCATTCTGATAGTATTTCTATCCAAACCGGGCTGAGATTGGTGGAGTAAGAGAGAAAAAAAATTTCGTTTCGAATTCCGTTCTTACCTGACCAGTTATCGAGAATTCCGAAAAAAATACGAAAAAAAATAAGAAAACTATAAAAAAATCATTCTAGCAGTATTTCTATCCAAACCGGGCCGAGGTAGGCTGACAAAGAGAAAAAAAAAAATTTGGTTTTGAATTCCGTTCCAACCTGACCAGGTATAGAGATTTCCAAAAAAAAAGCAAGAAAATTAAAAAAATTAAAAAATTTCATTCCAACAATATTTGTAACCAAACCGGGCTGAGATAGGTCGAGAAAGAGAAAAAAAAAATTTTGCTTCAAATTCCCTTCCTAACCAGCCCGGGCTAGAAATTTCCAAAAAACTAACAAAAAAATTCAAAAAATTAAAAAACATTATTCCGATAGTATTTCTATCCAAACCGGGCTGAGATAGACGGAGAAAGAGAAAAAAAATTTTGTTTCGAATTTCGTTCTTTCCCGTCCGGGATAGTGAATTTAAAAAAAAAAAAGAACAAAAAAAATTGAAAATTTAAAAAACATCGTTCCGGCAATATTTGTATCCATACCAGGCTGTGATAGGCCGAGAAAGAGAAAAAACAATTTTCGTTTCGAATTCCGTACGTGCCCGACTTGGGATAGAGAATTCCGAAAAAAGTAGCAAAAAAAATAAAAAACATCATTTTGGCAATATTTCTATCCAAATTGGGTTAAGATAGGCCGAGAAAGAGAGAAAACAATTTTCGTTTCGAATTCAGTTCCAGCCCGACCCGGGATAGAGAATTCCAAAAAAAAATTAAAAAACAACATTCCGTCATTATTTATATTTAGACGGGGCTGAGATTGGTCGAGAAAGAGAAAAAAAAATTTTCGTTCTGAATTCCATTCCAACCCGACCCGGGCTAGAAATTTCCAAAAAATTCAAAAAACTAAAAAATATCATTCCAACATTATTTCTATCTAAACTGAGTTGAGATAGGCGGAGAAAGAGAGAAAAAAAATTTTCGACTCGAATTCCGTTTCTACCTGACCAGGGATAGAGAATTCCGAAAAAATAGTAAAAAAAATTCGAAAAATTAAAAAAACATTATTCCGGCACTTTTTCTATCCAAATCTGGCTGAGATAGGCCGAGAATGAGAGAAAAAAATTTCGTTCCGAATTCTGTTCTTACCCGACCCTTGCTAGAAATCTCCAGAAAAATTGCAAAAAAATTCAAAAAACTAAAAAACACCATTCTGATAGTATTTCTATCCAAACCGGGCTGAGATTGGTGGAGTAAGAGAGAAAAAAAATTTCGTTTCGAATTCCGTTCTTACCTGACCAGTTATCGAGAATTCCGAAAAAAATACGAAAAAAATTAAGAAAAATATAAAAAAATCATTCTGGCAGTATTTCTATCCACACCGGGCCGAGGCAGGCTGAGAAAGAGAAGAAAAAAAATTTGGTTTTGAATTCCGTTCCTAACCGACCAGGTATAGAGATTTCCAAAAAAAAAGCAAGAAAATTAAAAAAATTAAGAAATTTCATTCCAACAATATTTGTAACCAAACCGGGCTGAGATAGGTCGAGAAAGAGAAAAAAAAAATTTGCTTCAAATTCCGTGCCTAACCAGCCCAGGCTAGAAATTTCCAAAAATCTAACAAAAAAATTCAAAAAATTAAAAAACATCGTTTCGACAGTATTTCTATCCAAACCGGGCTGAGATAGACGGAGAAAGAGAAAAAAAATTTTGTTTCGAATTTCGTTCTTTCCCGTCCGGGATAGAGAATTTAAAAAAAAAAGAACAAAAAAATTTGAGAATTTAAAAAACATCGTTCCGGCAATATTTGTATCCATACCAGGCTGAGATAGGCCGAGAAAGAGAAAAAACAATTTTCGTTACGAATTCCGTACGTGCCCGACTTGGGATAGAGAATTCCGAAAAAAGTAGCAAAAAAATTAAAAAACATCATTTTGGCAATATTTCTATCCAAATTGGGTTAAGATAGGCCGAGAAAGAGAGAAAACAATTTTCGTTTCGAATTCAGTTCCAGCCCGACCCGGTATAGAGAATTCCAAAAAAAATTAAAAAACAACATTCCGTCATTATTTCTATTTTGACCGGGCTAAGATTGGTCGAGAAAGAGAAAAAAAAATTTTCGTTCTGAATTCCATTCCAACCCGACCCGGGCTAGAAATTTCCAAAAAATTCAAAAAACTAAAAAATACCATTCCAACATTATTTCTATCTAAACTGAGTTGAGATAGGCGGAGAAAGAGAGAAAAAAAATTTTCGATTCGAATTTCGTTTCAACGTGACCAAGGATAGAGAATTCCGAAAAAATAGCAAAAAAAATTCGAAAAATTGAAAAACATTATTCCGGCACTATTTCTATCCAAACCTGGCTGAGATAGGCCGAGAATGAGAGAAAAATATTTCGTTCCGAATTCTGTTCTTACCCGACCCTTGCTAGAAATCTCCAGAAAAATTGAAAAAAAATTCAAAAAACTAAAAAACACCATTCTGATAATATTTCTATCCAAACCGGGCTGAGATTGGTGGAGTTAGAGAGAAAAAAAATTTCGTTTCGAATTCCGTTCTTACCTAACCAGTTATCGAAAATTTCGAAAAAAATATGAAAAAAAATAAGAAAAATATAAAAAAATCATTCCGGCAGTATTTCTATCCACACCGGGCCGAGGTAGGCTGAGAAAGAGAAAAAGAAAATTTGGTTTTGAATTCCGTTCCTACCCGACCAGGTATAGTGATTTCCAAAAAAAAAAGAAAGGATATTAAAAAAATTAAAAAATTTCATTCCAACAATATATGTAACCAAACCGGGCTGAGAAAGGTCGAGAAAGAGAAAAAAAAAAAAATTGCTTCAAATTCCGTTCCTACCCAGCCCGGGCTAGAAATTTCCAAAAAACTAACAAGAAATTTCAAAAAATTAAAAAACATCATTCCGACAGTAGTTCTAACCAAACCGGGCTGAGATGGGCGGAAAAAAGAGAAAAAAAAAATTTCGAGTCAGATTTCGTTTCAACCTGACCAGGGATATAGAATTCCATTAAAAATAGGAAAAATATTCGAAAAATTGAAAAACATTATTCCGCCAACATTTCTTTCCAAACTGGGCTGAGATAGGCCCAGAAAGAGAAAAAAAAAAAATTTCATTTCGAATTCCGTTCCTACCCGACCAGGGATAGATAATTCCAAAAAAAATTGCAAAAAAATTAAAAAATATCATTCCAACAATATTTGTAACCAAACCGGGCTGAGATAGGTCGAGGAAGAGAAAAAAAAAATTTTGCTTCAAATTCCGTTCCTACCCAGCCCGGGCTAGAAATTTCCAAAAAACTAACAAAAAAATTCAAAAAATTAAAAAACATCATTCCGACAGTATTTCTATCCAAACCGGGCTGAGATAGACGGAGAAAGAGAGAAAAAAAATTTTGTTTCGAATTTCGTTCTTTCCCGTCCGGGATAGAGAATTTCAAAAAAAAAGAACAAAGAAATTTAAAAATTTAAAAAACATCGTTCCGGCAATATTTGCATCCATACCGGGCTGAGATAGGCCGAGAAAGAGAAAAAATAATTTTCGTTTCGAATTCCGTACGTGCCCGACTTGGGATAGAGCATTCTGAAAAAAGTAGCAAAAAAATTAAAAAACATCATTTTGGCAATATTTCTATCCAAATTGGGTTAAGATAGGCCGAGCAAGAGAGAAAACAATTTTCGTTTCGAATTCAGTTCCAGCCCAACCCGGGATAGAGAATTCCAAAAAAAATTAAAAAACAACATTCCGTCATTATTTCTATTTAGACCGGGCTGAGATTGGTCGAGAAAGAGAAAAAAAAAAATTCGATCTGAATCCCATTCCTACCCGACCCGGGCTAGAAATTTCTAAAAAATTCAAAAAACTAAAAAATACCATTCCAACATTATTTATATCTGAACAGAGTTGTGATAGGCGGAGAAAGAGAGAAAAAAAATTTTCGATTCGAATTCCGTTTCTTCTTGACCAAGGATAAAGAATTCCGAAAAAATAGCAAAAAAAAGTTCGAAAAATTAAAAAAAATTATTCCGGCACTATTTCTATCCAAACCTGGCTGAGATAGGCCGAGAATGAGAGAAAAAAATTGCGATCCGAATTCTGTTCTTACCCGACCCTTGCTAGAAATCTCCAGAAAAATTGCAAAAAAATCCAAAAACTAAAAAACACCATTCTAATAATATTTCTATCCAAACCGGGCTGAGATTGGTGGAGTAAGAGAGAAAAAAATTTTCGTTTCGAATTCCGTTCTTACCTGACCAGTTATCGAGAATTCCGAAAAAAAATAAGAAAAATATAAAAAATCATTCCGGCAGTATTTCTATCCACACCGGGCCGAGGTAGGATGAGAAAGAGAAAAAAAAATTTTGGTTTTGAATTCCGTTCCTACCCGACCAGGTATAGAGATTTCCAAAAAAAAAAGCAAGAAAATTAAAAAAATTAAAAAAATCATTCCGGCAGTATTTCTATCCACACCGGGTCGAGGTAGGACGAGAAAGAGAAAAAAAAATTTTGATTTTGAATTCCGTTCCTACCCGACCAGGTATAGGGATTTCCAAAAAAAAAAGCAAGAAAATTAAAAAAATTAAAAAAATCATTCCGGCAGTATTTCTATCCACACCGGGCCGAGGTAGGATGAGAAAGAGAAAAAAAAATTTTGATTTTGAATTTCGTTCCTACCCAGCCCGGGCTAGAAATTTCCAAAAAACTAACAGAAAATTTCAAAAAATTAAAAAACATCATTCCGACAGTATTTCTATCCAAACCGGGCTGGGATAGGCGGAAAAAAGAGAAAAAAAAAAATTCGATTCAAATTTCGTTCCAACCTGACCAGGGATAGAGAGTTCCATTAAAAATAGGAAAAATATTCGAAAAATTGAAAAACATTACTCCGCCAATATTTCTATCCAAACTGGGCCGAGATAGGCCGAGAAAGAGAAAAAAAAAATTTTCGTTTTGAATTCCGTTCCTACCCGACCAGGGATAGATAATTCCAAAAAAAATTGCAAAAAAATTAAAAAATATCATTCCAACAATATTTGTAACGAAACCGGGCTGAGAAAGGTCGAGAAAGAGAAAAAAAAAATTTCGCTTCAAATTCCGTTCCTACCCAGCCCGGGCTAGAAATTTCCAAAAAACTAACAAAAAAATTCAAAAAATTAAAAACATCATTCCGACAGTATTTCTATCCAAACCGGGCTGAGATATATGGAGAAAGAGAGAAAAAAAATTTTGTTTCGAATTTCGATCTTTCCCATTCGGGATAGAGAATTTCAAAAAAAAAAGAACTAAAAAATTTAAAAATTTAAAAAACATCGTTCCGGCAATATTTGTATCCATACCGGGCTGAGATAGGCCGAGAAAGAGAAAAAACAATTTTCGTTTCGAATTCCGTATGTGCCCGACTTGGGATAGAGAATTCCGAAAAAAGTAGCACAAAAAATTAAAAAACATCATTTTGGCAATATTTCTAGCCAAATTGGGTTAAGATAGGCCGAGAAAGAGAGAAAACAATTTTCGTTTCGAATTCAGTTCCAGCTCGACCCGGGATAGAGAATTCCAATAAAAATTAAAAAACAACATTCCGTCATTATTTCTATTTAGACCGGGCTGAGATTGGTCGAGAAAGAGAAAAAAAAAATTTCGTTCTGAATTCCATTCCTACCCGACCCGGGCTAGAAATTTCCAAAAAATTCAAAAATCTAAAAAATACCATTCCAACATTATTTCTATCTAAACCGAGTTGAGATAGGCGGAGAAAGAAAGAAAAAAAAATTTCGATTCGAATTCAGTTTCTACCTGACCAGGGATAGAGAATTCCGAAAAAATAGCAAAAAAAAATCGAAAAATTAAAAAACTTTATTCCGGCACTATTTCTATCCAAATCTGGCTGAGATAAGCCGAGAATGAGATAAAAAAATTTCGTTTCGAATTCTGGTCTTACCCGACCCTTGCTAGAAATCTCCAGAAAAATTGCAAAAAAATTCAAAAAACTAAAAAAAACCATTCTGATAGTATTTCTATCCAAACCGGGCTGAGATTGGTGGAGTAAGAGAGAAAAAAAATTTCGTTTCGAATTCCGTTCTTACCTGACCAGTTATCGAGAATTCCGAAAAAAATACGAAAAAAAATAAGAAAACTATAAAAAAATCATTCTAGCAGTATTTCTATCCAAACCGGGCCGAGGTAGGCTGAGAAAGAGAAAAAAAAAAATTTGGTTTTGAATTCCGTTCCAACCCGACCAGGTATAGAGATTTCCAAAAAAAAAGCAAGAAAATTAAAAAAATTAACAAATTTCATTCCAACAATATTTGTAACCAAACCGGGCTGAGATAGGTCGAGAAAGAGAAAAAAACAATTTTGCTTCAAATTCCGTTCCTAACCAGCCCGGGCTAGAAATTTCCAAAAAACTAACAAAAAAATTCAAAAAATTAAAAAACATTATTCCGACAGTATTTCTATCCAAACCGGGCTGAGATAGACGGAGAAAGAGAAAAAAAATTTTGTTTCGAATTTCGTTCTTTCCCGTCCGGGATAGAGAATTTAAAAAAAAAAAGAACAAAAAAATTGGAAAATTTAAAAAACATCGTTCCGGCAATATTTGTATCCATACCAGGCTGAGATAGGCCGAGAAAGAGAAAAAACAATTTTCGTTTCGAATTCCGTACGTTCCCGGCTTGGGATAGAGAATTCCGAAAAAAGTAGCAAAAAAAATAAAAAACATCATTTTGGCAATATTTCTATCCAAATTGGGTTAAGATAGGCCGAGAAAGAGAGAAAACAATTTTCGTTTCGAATTCAGTTCCAACCCGACCCGGGATAGAGAATTCCAAAAAAAATTAAAAAACAACATTCCGTCGTTATTTATATTTAGACGGGGCTGAGATTGGTCGAGAAAGAGAAAAAAAAATTTTCGTTCTGAATTCCATTCCAACCCGACCCGGGCTAGAAATTTCCAAAAAATTCAAAAAACTAAAAAATACCATTCCAACATTATTTCTATCTAAACTGAGTTGAGATAGGCGGAGAAAGAGAGAAAAAAAATTTTCGACTCGAATTCCGTTTCTACCTGACCAGGGATAGAGAATTCCGAAAAAATAGTAAAAAAAATTCGAAAAATTAAAAAACATTATTCCGGCACTATTTCTATCCAAATCTGGCTGAGATAGGCCGAGAATGAGAGAAAAAAATTTCGTTCCGAATTCTGTTCTTACCCGACCCTTGCTAGAAATCTCCAGAAAAATTGCAAAAAAATTCAAAAAACTAAAAAACACCATTCTGATAGTATTTCTATCCAAACCGGGCTGAGATTGGTGGAGTAAGAGAGAAAAAAAATTTCGTTTCGAATTCCGTTCTTACCTGACCAGTTATCGAGAATTCCGAAAAAAATACGAAAAAAAATAAGAAAACTATAAAAAAATCATTCTAGCAGTATTTCTATCCAAACCGGGCCGAGGTAGGCTGACAAAGAGAAAAAAAAAAATTTGGTTTTGAATTCCGTTCCAACCTGACCAGGTATAGAGATTTCCAAAAAAAAAGCAAGAAAATTAAAAAAATTAAAAAATTTCATTCCAACAATATTTGTAACCAAACCGGGCTGAGATAGGTCGAGAAAGAGAAAAAAAAAATTTTGCTTCAAATTCCGTTCGTACCCAGCCCGGGCTAGAAATTTCCAAAAAACTAATAAAAAATTTCAAAAAATTAAAATACATTATTCCGACAGTATTTCTATCCAAACCGGCAGAGATAGGTGGAAAAAAGGGAAAAAAAAAAATTCAATTCAAATTTCGTTCCAACCTGACCAGGGATAGAGAACATTATTCGAAAAATTGAAAAACATTATTCCGCCAACATTTCTATCCAAACTGGGCTGAGATAGACCAAGAAAGAGAAAAAAAAATTTTCATTTCGAATTCCGTTCTTACCCGACCAGAGATAGATCTAATTCCAAAAAAAATTGCAAAAAAATTAAAAAATATCATTCTAACAATATTTGTAACCAAACCGGGCTGAGATAGGTCGAGAAAGAGAAAAAAACAATTTTGCTTCAAATTCCGTTCCTAACCAGCCCGGGCTAGAAATTTCCAAAAAACTAACAAAAAAATTCAAAAAATTAAAAAACATTATTCCGACAGTATTTCTATCCAAACCGGGCTGAGATAGACGGAGAAAGAGAAAAAAAATTTTGTTTCGAATTTCGTTCTTTCCCGTCCGGGATAGAGAATTTAAAAAAAAAAAGAACAAAAAAATTGGAAAATTTAAAAAACATCGTTCCGGCAATATTTGTATCCATACCAGGCTGAGATAGGCCGAGAAAGAGAAAAAACAATTTTCGTTTCGAATTCCGTACGTTCCCGGCTTGGGATAGAGAATTCCGAAAAAAGTAGCAAAAAAAATAAAAAACATCATTTTGGCAATATTTCTATCCAAATTGGGTTAAGATAGGCCGAGAAAGAGAGAAAACAATTTTCGTTTCGAATTCAGTTCCAGCCCGACCCGGGATAGAGAATTCCAAAAAAAAATTAAAAAACAACATTCCGTCATTATTTATATTTAGACGGGGCTGAGATTGGTCGAGAAAGAGAAAAAAAAATTTTCGTTCTGAATTCCATTCCAACCCGACCCGGGCTAGAAATTTCCAAAAAATTCAAAAAACTAAAAAATATCATTCCAACATTATTTCTATCTAAACTGAGTTGAGATAGGCGGAGAAAGAGAGAAAAAAAATTTTCGACTCGAATTCCGTTTCTACCTGACCAGGGATAGAGAATTCCGAAAAAATAGTAAAAAAAATTCGAAAAATTAAAAAAACATTATTCCGGCACTATTTCTATCCAAATCTGGCTGAGATAGGCCGAGAATGAGAGAAAAAAATTTCGTTCCGAATTCTGTTCTTACCCGACCCTTGCTAGAAATCTCCAGAAAAATTGCAAAAAAATTCAAAAAACTAAAAAACACCATTCTGATAGTATTTCTATCCAAACCGGGCTGAGATTGGTGGAGTAAGAGAGAAAAAAAATTTCGTTTCGAATTCCGTTCTTACCTGACCAGTTATCGAGAATTCCGAAAAAAATACGAAAAAAATTAAGAAAAATATAAAAAAATCATTCCTTCTGTATTTCTATCCACACCGGACCGAGGTAGGCTGAGAAAGAGAAAAAAAAAAATTTGGTTTTGAATTCCGTTCCTCCCCGACCAGGTATAGAGATATCCAAAAAAAAAAGCAAGGATATTAAAAAAATTAAAAAATTTCATTCCAACAATATATGTAACCAAACCGGGCTGAGATAGGACGAGAAAGAGAAAAAAAAAAATTTGCTTCAAATTCCGTTCCTACCCAGCCCGGGCTAGAAATTTCCAAAAAACTAACAAGAAATTTCAAAAAATTTAAAAACATCATTCCGACAGTATTTCTATCCAAACCGGGCTGAGATGGGCGGAAAAAAGAGAAAAAAAAAATTCGATTCAAATTTCGATTCAACCTGACCAAGGATATAGAATTCCATTAAAAATAGGAAAAATATTCGAAAAATTGAAAAAAATTATTCCGCCAACATTTCTATCCAAACTGGGCTGAGATAGGCCGAGAAAGAGAAAAAAAAAATTTCATTTCGAATTCCGTTCCTACTCAACCAGGGATAGATAATTCCAAAAAAAATTGCAAAAATATTAAAAAATATCATTCCAACAATATTTGTAACCAAACCGGGCTGAGATAGGTCGAGAAAGAGAGAAAAAAAAAAATTTGCTTCAAATTCCGTTCCTAACCAGCCCGGGCTAGAAATTTCCAAAAAACTAACAAAAAAATTAAAAAATATCATTCCAACAGTATTTCTATCCAAACCGGGCTGAGATAGACGGAGAAAGAGAAAAAAAATTTTGTTTCGAATTTCGTTCTTTCCCGTCCGGGATAGAGAATTTAAAAAAAATAGAACAAAAAAATTTGAAAATTTAAAAAACATCGTTCCGGCAATATTTGTATCCATACCAGGCTGGGATAGGCCGATAAAGAGAAAAAACAATTTTCGTTACGAATTCCGTACGTGCCCGACTTGGGATAGAGAATTCCGAAAAAAGTAGCAAAAAAATTAAAAAACATCATTTTGGCAAAATTTCTATCCAAATTGGGTTAAGATAGGCCGAGAAAGAGAGAAAACAATTTTCGTTTCGAATTCAGTTCCAGCCCGACCCAGGATAGAGAATTCCAAAAAAAATTAAAAAAAAACATTCCGTCATTATTTCTATTTAGACCGGGCTAAGATTGGTAGAGAAAGAGAAAAAAAAATTTTCGTTCTGAATTCCATTCCTACCTGACCCGGGCTAGAAATTTCCAAAAAATTCAAAAAACTAAAAAATACCATTCCAACATTATTTCTATCTAAACTGAGTTGAGATAGGCGGAGAAAGAGAGAAAAAAAATTTTCGATTCGTATTCCGTTTCTACCTGACCAGGGATAGAGAATTCCGAAAAAATAGCAAAAAAAATTCGAAAAATTAAAAAACATTATTCCGGCACTATTTCTATCTAAACCTGGCTGAGATAGGCCGAGAATGAGAGAAAAAAATTTCGTTCCGAATTCTGTTCTTACCCGACCCTTGCTAGAAATCACCAGAAAAATTGCAAAAAAATTCAAAATACAAAAAACACCATTCTGATAATATTTCTATCCAAACCGGGCTGAGATTGGTGGAGTAAGAGAGAGAAAAAAATTTCGTTTTGAATTCCGTTCTTACCTGACCAGTTATCGAGAATTCCGAAAAAAATACGAAAAAAAATAAGAAAAATATTAAAAAATCATTCCTTCTGTATTTCTATCAACACCGGACCGAGGTTGGCTGAGAAAGAGGAAAAAAAAATTTGGTTTTGAATTCCGTTCCTACCCGACCAGGTATAGAGATATCCAAAAAAAAGAGCAAGGATATTAAAAAAATTAAAAAATTTCATTCCAACAATATATGTAACCAAACCGGGCTGAGATAGGTCGAGAAAGAGAAAAAAAAAAATTTGCTTCAAATTCCTTTCCTACCCAGCCCGGGCTAGAAATTTCCAAAAAACTAACAAAAAATTTCAAAAAATTAAAAACATAATTCCGACAGTATTTCTATCCAAACCGGGCTGAGATAGGCGGAAAAAAGGGAAAAAAAAAATTGGATTCAAATTTCGTTCCAACCTGACCAGGGATAGAGAATTCCATTAAAAATAGGAAAAATATTCAAAAAATTGAAAAACATTATTCCGCCAATATTTCTATCCAAACTGGGCCGAGATAGGCCGAGAAAGAGAAAAAAAAAAAATTTCGTTTTGAATTCCGTTCCTACCCGACCAGGGATAAATAATTCCAAAAAAAATTGCAAAAAAATTAAAAAATATCATTCCAACAATATTTGTAACCAAACCGTGTTGAGATAGGTCGAGAAAGAGATAAAAAAATTTTTGCTTCAAATTCCGTTCCTACCCTGCCCGGGCTAGAAATTTCCAAAAAACTTACAAAAAAATTCAAAAAATTAAAAAACATCATTCCGACATTATTTCTATCCAAACCGGGCTGAGATACACGGAGAAAGAGAGAAAAAATTTTTTTTTTTCGAATTTCGTTCTTTCCCGTCCGGGATAGAGAATTTCAAAAAAAATGAACAAAAGATTTAAAAATTTAAAAAACATCGTTCCGACAATACTTGTTTCGAATTCAGTTCCAGTCCGACCCGGGATAGAGAATTCCAATAAAAATTAAAAAACAACATTCCTTCATTATTTCTATTTAGACCGGGCTGAGATTGGTCGAGAAAGAGAAAAAAAAATTTTCGTTCTGAATTCCATTCCTACCCGACCCGGGCTAGAAATTTCCAAAAAATTCAAAAAACTAAAAAATACGATTCCAACATTATTTCTATCCAAACCGGGCTGAGATTGGTGGAGTAAGAGGGAAAAAAAATTTCGTTTAGAATTCCGTTCTTACCTGACCAGTTATCGAGAATTCCGAAAAAAATACGAAAAAAAATAAGAAAAATATAAAAAAATCATTCCGGCAGTATTTCTATCCACACCGGGCCGAGGTAATCTGAGAAAGAGAAAAAAAAATTTGGTTTTGAATTCCGTTCCTACCCGACCAGGTATAGAGATTTCCAAAAAAAAAGCAAGAAAATTAAAAAAATTAAAAAATTTCATTCCAACAATATTTGTAACCAAACCGGGCTGAGATAGGTCGAGAAAGAGAAAAAAAAAAATTTGCTTCAAATTCCGTTCCTACCCAGCCCGGGCTAGAAATTTCCAAAAAACTAACAAAAAATTTCAAAAAATTAAAAAACTTCATTCCGACAGTATTTCGTTCCAACCTGACCAAGGATAGAGAATTCCATTAAAAATAGGAAAAATATTCGAAAAATTGAAAAACATTATTTCGCCAATATTTCTATCCAAACTGGGCCGAGATAGGCTGAGAAAGAGAAAAAAAAATTTTCGTTTCGAATTCCGTTCCTATCCGACCAGGGATAGATAATTCCAAAAAAAATTGCAAAAAAATTAAAAAATATCATTCCAACAATATTTGTAACCAAACCGGGCTGAGATAGGTCGAGAAAGAGAAAAAAAAAATTTTGCTTCAAATTCCGTTCCTACCCAGTCTGGGCTAGAAATTTCCAAAAAACTAACAAAAAAATTCGAAAAATTAAAAAACATCATTCCTGCAGTATTTCTATCCAAACTGGGCTGAGATAGACGGAGAATGAGAGAAAAAAAATTTTGTTTCAAATTTCGTTCTTTCCCGTCCGGGATAGAGAATTTCAAAAAAAAAGAACAAAAAAATTTAAAAATTTAAAAAAAATCGTTCCGGCAATATTTGTATCCATACCGGGATGAGATAGGCCGAGAAAGAGAACAAACAATTTTCGTTTCAAATTCCGTACGTGCCGGACTTGGGATAGAGAATTCCGAAAAAAGTAGCAAAAAAATTAAAAAAAACATCATTTTGGCAATATCTCTATCCAAATTGGGTTCAGATAGGCCGAGAAAGAGAGAAAACAATTTTCGTTTCGAATTCAGTTCCAGCCCAACCCGGGATAGAGAATTCCAATAAAAATCAAAAAACAACATTCCGCCATTATTTCTATTTAGACCGGGCTGAGATTGGTAGAGAAAGAGAAAAAAAAATTTTCGTTCTGAATTCCATTCCTACCCGACTCGGGCTAGAAATTTCCAAAAAATTCAAAAAACTAAAAAATACCATTCCAACATTATTTCTATCTAAACCGAGTTGAGATAGGCGGAGAAAGAGAGAAAAAAAATTTTCGATTCGAATTCCGTTTCTACCTGACCAGGGATAGAGAATTCCGAAAAAATAGCAAAAAAAATTCGAAAAATTAAAAAACTTTATTCCGGCACTATTTCTATCCAAACCTGGCTGAGATAGGCCGAGAATGAGAGAAAAAAATTGCGTTCCGAATTCTGTTCTTACCCGACCCTTGCTAGAAATCTCCAGAAAAATTGCAAAAAAATTCAAAAAACTAAAAAACACCATTCTGATAATTTTTCTATCCAAACCGGGCTGAGATTGGTGGAGTAAGAGGGAAAAAAAATTTCGTTTCGAATTCCGTTCTTACCTGACCAGTTATCGAGAATTCCGAAAAAAATACGAAAAAAAATAAGAGAAATATGAAAAAATCATTCCGGCAGTATTTCTATCCACACCGGGCCGAGGTAGGATGAGAAAGAGAAAAAAAATAATTTGATTTTGAATTCCGTTCCTACCCGACCAGGTATAGAGATTTCCAAAAAAAAAGCAAGAAAATTAAAAAAATTAAAAAATTTCATTCCAACAGTATTTGTAACCAAACCGGGCTGAGATAGGTCGAGAAACAGAAAAAAAAAAATTTTGCTTCAAATTCCGTTCCTACCCAGCCCGGGCGAGAAATTTCCAAAAAACTAACAAAAAATTTCAAAAAATTAAAAAACATCATTCCGACAGTATTTCCATCCAAACCGGGCTGAGATAGGCGGAAAAAATAGAAAAAAAAAAATTCGATTCAAATTTCGTTCCAACCTGACCAGGGATAAAGAGTTCCATTAAAAATAGGAAAAATATTCCAAAAATTGAAAAACATTATTCCGCCAATATTTCTATCCAAACTGGGCCGAGATAGGCCGAGAAAGTGAAAAAAAAAATTTCGTTTTGAATTCCGTTCCTACCCGACCAGGGATAAATAATTCCAAAAAAAATTGCAAAAAACTTAAAAAATATCATTCCAACAATATTTGTAACCAAACCGGGCTGAGATAGGTCGAGAAACAGAAAAAAAAAAATTTTGCTTCAAATTCCGTTCCTACCCAGCCCGGGCTAGAAATTTCCAAAAAACTAACAAAAAAATTCAAAAAATTAAAAAATATCATTCCGACAGTATTTCTATCCAAACCGGGCTGAGATAGACGGAGAAAGAGAGAAAAAAAATTTTCTGTCGAATTTCGTTCTTTCCCGTCCGGGATAGAGAATTTCAAAAAAAAAGAACAAAAAAATTTAAAAATTTAAAAAACGTCGTTCCGGCAATGTTTGTATCCATACCGGGTTGAGAAAGGCCGAGAAAGAGAAAAAACAATTTTTGTTTCGAATTTCGTACGTGCTCGAATTAGGATAGAGAATTCCGAAAAAAGTTGCAAAAAAATTAAAAAAACATCATTTTGGCAATATCTCTATCCAAATTGGGTTCAGATAGGCCGAGAAAGAGAGAAAACAATTTTCGTTTCGAATTCAGTTCCAGCCCAACCCGGGATAGAGAATTCCAATAAAAATCAAAAAACAACATTCTGCCATTATTTCTATTTAGACCGGGCTGAGATTGGTCGAGAAAGAGAAAAAAAAAATTTCGTTCTGAATTCCATTCCTACCCGACTCGGGCTAGAAATTTCCAAAAAATTCAAAAAACTAAAAAATACCATTCCAACATTATTTCTATCTAAACCGAGTTGAGATAGGCGGAGAAAGAGAGAAAAAAAAATTTCGATTCGAATTCCGTTTCTACCTGAGCAGGGATAGAGAATTCCGAAAAAATAGCAAAAAAAATTCGAAAAATTAAAAAACTTTATTCCGGCACTATTTCTATCCAAACCGGGCTGAGATAGGCCGAGAATGAGAGAAAAAAATTTCGTTCCGAATTCTGTTCTTACCCGACCCTTGCTAGAAATCTCCAGAAAAAATGCAAAAAAATTCAAAAAAATAGAAAACACCATTCTGATAATATTTCTATCCAAACCGGGCTGAGATTGGTGGAGTAAGAGAGAAAAAAAATTTCGTTTCGAATTTCGTTCTTACCTGACCAGTTATCGAGAATTCTGAAAAAAATACGAAAAAAAATAAGAAAAATATAAAAAAATCATTTCGGCAGTATTTCTATCCACACCGGGCCGAGGTAGGCTGACAAAGAGAAAAAAAAATTTGGTTTTGAATTCCGTTCCTACCCGACCAGGTATAGAGATTTCCAAAAAAAAAGCAAGGAAATTAAAAAAATTAATAAATTTCATTCCAACAATATTTGTAACCAAACCGGGCTGAGATAGGTCGAGAAAGAGAAAAAAAAAAAATTGCTTCAAATTCCGTTCCTACCCAGCCCGGGCTAGAAATTTCCAAAAAACTAACAAAAAATTTCAAAAAATTAAAAAACATCATTCCGACAGTATTTCTATCCAAACCGGGCTGAGATAGGCAGAAAAAAGAGAAAAAAAAAAATTCGATTCAAATTTCGTTCCAACCTGACCAGGGATAGAGAATTCCATTAAAAATAGGAAAAATATTTGAAAAATTGAAAAACATTATTCCGCCAATATTTCTATCCAAACTGGGCTGAGATAGGCAGAGAAAGAGAAAAAAAAAAAAATTTCGTTTCGAATTCCATTCCTATCCGACCAGGGATAGATAATTCCAAAAAAAATTGCAAAAAAATTAAAAAATATCATTCCAACAATATTTGTAACCAAACCGGGCTGAGATAGGTCGAGAAAGAGAAACAAAAAATTTTGCTTCAAATTCCGTTCCTACCCAGCCCGTGCTAGAAATTTCCAAAAAACTAACAAAAAAATTCAAAAAATTAAAAAGCTTCATTCCTACAGTATTTCTATTCAAACCAGGCTAAGATAGGCGGAAAAAAGAGAGAAAAAAAATATTCGATTCAGATTTCATTCCAACCTGACCAGTAATAGAGAATTCCATTAAAAATAGGAAAAATATTTGAAAATTTGAAAAACCTTATTCCGCCAATATTTCTATCCAAACTGGGCTGAGATAGGCCGAGAAAGAGAAAAAAAAAATGTCGTTTCGAATTCCGTTCCTACCCGACCAGGGATAGATAATTCTAAAAAAAATTGCAAAAAAATTTGAAAAATTGAAAAACTAATTCCGGCATTATTTCTATCCAAATCGTGCTGAGATAGTACTTAGGAGATAATTTCTTCAATTGGTGGTGCATAAGGGACTTCTGTTTGTAGGCTTGAAGTCGTAGAAATACCCAATCTCCCACAGAGAAACTCCTCTCAGTCCTATGCTTGTCAGAATAAAGCTTCATCCTTTCTTGTGCTGCTACTAGGTTCTGCCTTAACAAAGAAGTCAGCTGCTGTCTGGACTTCTGGTAAGCATCCACTCCTTCAACCTTTGTTGTCCTAGGAATGTAGTCCATCAGCCTAGGAGGGGGATATCCATACAATGCTTCAAATGGGGTCAGCTTGAGTGAGGTGTGAAAATTAGTGTTAAACTAGAATTCAACAAGTGGCAACCACTCAACCCAAGTAGCTGGTTTGTCAGCTGCAAAAGCTCTCAAATAATGCTCAAGACTCTTGTTCACAACCTCTGTTTGGCCATCTGTTTGGGGGTGATAGGCTGAGGACATGGCTAATTGAATACCCTGAAGCTTCATTAGCTCTTACCAAAAATGAGAAGTAAAAATAGGATCCCTGTCACTAACAATTGAAGTAGGCATTCCATGTAACTTGAACACATATTGCATATAAAGAGTTGCTACTTTTGAAGCAGTGTATGGATGAGACAAGGCTACAAAATGAACAAACTTTGTAAACCTGTCCACCACTACCATAACCACCGCATCTGAGATTTTTGAAGACTCTCAACAAAATCCATGCTCACAGCCACCCAAGGTCTCTCTGGTATAGGCAGGGGTTGTAGCAGACTTGCTGGATTACGGGTTTCATGCTTGAGCCTTTGGCAGGTATCACACTCCTTAACATACTTCCTAACATCTGCCCTTAACCCAGGCCAGTAAAAATCCCTCTGAACCCTATGCAATGTCTTAAGGAAACCAGAATGACCCCCCCATGGCCCATCATGCACCTGCTGCAAAATGACTGTCTTCAATGAATCACAAGTTCCCAAATACATTCTGCCTTTATATAACAGCAACCCATTCTGCATAGTGAAGCCCTTAGGACCTTCCTTCCCTGCTTGAAAAGCATCTAAAATACTCACAATGGAATGATCAGTAGCATAGCTAGCCTTAAGTTGAGCCAACCAATCAGGGGTAGGAAAGGAAATCATGCACAAAACACCCTCCTGAGAAGAAACTCCACCAACAAAAACCTGCCTTGACAGAGCATCAACCACCACATTCTTCTTACCCCTCTTATATTCTACGATAAACGCATATCCTAACAACTTGGTAATCCATTTTTGTTGAGCTGGGTACCAATTTTCTGCTCTAAGATATACTTAAGGCTTTGCTGATCTGTCCTCACCAAAAAGGGTTTCCCAACCAAATATGGCCTCCACTTATGCACAGCAGTAACCAAAAAAAATACCAAAAAAATTAAAAAACATCATTCCAACATTATTTCTATCCAAACCGGGCAGAGATAGGCCGAGAAAGAGAAAAAAAAAAAATTTCGTTCCACATTCCGTTCCTATTCAACCCGGGCTAGAAAATTCCAAAAACTAAAAAGCATCATTACGGCAATATTTCTATCCAAACCGGACTGAGATAGGCCGAGAAAGAGAGAAAACAATTTTTGTTTCGAATTCCGTTCCTGCCTGACCCGAGATAGAGAATTCCAAAAAAATAACAAAAAAATTCAAAAATTGAAAAATACCATTCCCGCAAAATTTCTATCCAAATCGGGTTGAGATAGGCCAAGAAAGAGAAAAAAATTTCCGTTCCAAATTCTGTTCCTACCCGACCCGGGCTAGAAATTTAAAAAAAAATAGCAAAAAAATTTAAAAAATTAAAAAACACCATTCTGACTTTATTTCTATCTAAACCAGGCTGAGATAGGCAGAGAAAGAAACAAAAAAATTTTCGTTTCGAATTCCGTTCCTGCCCAACCCGGGATAGAGAATTCCCAAAAAAATTCAAAAATTTAGAAAACAACATTCCGCCAATATATCTATCCAAACCGGGCTGAGATAGGCCGAGAAAGAGAGAAAACAATTTTCATTTTGAATTCCGTTCCTGCCCGACCCAAAAAAATTCAAAAATTTAAAAAACATCATTCTGGCACTATTTCTATCCAGACCGGGCTGAGATAGTCCGAGAAAGAGAAAAAAAATTTTGTTCCGAATTCCGTTCCTACCCGACCCAGGCAAGAAATTTCCAAAAAAATAGCATAAAAATTAAAAAACACCATTCCAACATTATTTCTATCCAAATGGGCTGAGAAAGGCGGAGAAAGAGTGAAAAAATTTATGTTTCGAATTGCGTTCCTACCCGACCAAGGATAGAGAATTCCATAAAAAATAGTAACAAAATTCAAAAAATTAGAAAACATTATTCCGACATTATTTCTATCCAAACCGGGCTGAGATAGGCCAAGAAAGAAAGAAAAAAAATTTTGTTTCGGATTCCGTTCCTACACGACCAGCGATAGAGAATTCCAAAAAAAATATCAAAAAAATTAAAAAACATCATTCAGGCATTATTTCTATCCAAACCGGGCTAAGATAGGCCGAGAAAGAAAAAAAAAAAATTTCGTTCCGCATTCCGTTCTTTCCCATCCAGGGATAGAGAATTCCAAAAAAAAAAGAGCAAAAAAATTGAAAAATATAAAAAACATCGTTCCGGCAATATTTCTATACAAACCGGGCTGAGATAGGCCAAGAAAGAGAAAAAAAAATTTTCGATTCAAATTCCGTACCTGCCCAACCCGGGATAGAGAATTCCCAAAAAAATAGCAAAAAAATTCAGAAAATTAAAAAACATCATTTTGGCAATATTTCTATCCAAATCGGGCTGAGATAAGCTGAGAAAGAGAGAAAACAATTTTCGTTTCGAATTCCGTTCCTGCCCGACTCGGGATAGAGAATTCCAAAACAAATTTTAAAAAAATAAAAAAATAACATTCCGGCATTATTTCTATCTAGACCAGGTTGAGATAATTCTAGAAAGACAGAAAAAAAATTTCATTCTGAATTCCATTCCTACCTGACCCGGGCTAGAAATTTAAAAAAAAATAACAAAAAAGTTCAAAAAATTAAAAAACACCATTCCGACATTATTTCTATCCAAACCGGCCTGAGATAGGTGGAGAAAGAGTGAAACAAAATTTTCGATTCGAATTCCGTTTCCAGGGATAGAGAATTCCATAAAAAATAGCAAAAAAAATTGAAAAATTTTATTCCAACACTATTTCTATCCAAGCCGGGCTTAAGTTGAGAATGAGAGAAAAAAAATTTCATTTCAAATTCCGTTCCCACCCGACCAGGTATAGAGAATTCCAAAAAAAATAGCAAAAAAAATTAAAAAACATAATTCCAACATTATTTCTATCCAAATTGGGCTGATATAGGCTGAGAAAGAAAAAAAAAAACCCATTTCGTTTCGAATTCCGTTCCTTCCAAACCCGGGCTAGAAATTTCCAAAAAAATTCAAGAAAAAATTCAAAAAATTAAAAAACACCATTCCGACCTTATTTCAATCCAAAACGGGCTGAGATAGGCTGAGAAAGAGAAAACAAAAAATTTCGTTCCGAATTTCGTTCCTTCCCGGCCAAGGATAGAGAATTCCCAAAAAAAATAGCCAAAAAATTCAAAAATTTAAAAAACACCATTCCGACCTTATTTCAATCCAAAACGGGCTGAGATAGGCAGAGAAAGAGAAAAAAAAAAAAATTTCGTTCCTTCCCGGCCAAGGATAGAGAATTCCCAAAAAAAATAGCCAAAAAATTCAAAAATTTAAAAAACATCATTCCAGCAATATTTCTATCCAAACCGGGCAGAGATAGACCGAGAAAGAGAGAAAAAAAAATTCATATCAAATTCCGTTCCAACCTAACCCAGAATTGAGAATTCCCAAAAAAATAACCAGAAAATTCAAAAAAAAAAAAAAAATCATTCCGGCAATCTTTTTAACCAAACTGGAGTGAGATAGGCCGAGAAAGAAAAAAAAAAATTGTTTCGAATTCCGTTCCTACCCGACCAGGGATAGAAAATTCCATGAAAAATAGCAAAAAAATTTGAAAAATTGAAAAACATTATTCCGGCATTATTTGTACCCAAACTGGGCCAAGAAAGTGAAAAAAAAAAAAATTCGTATCGAATTACGTTTCTACTAGACCAGGGAATTCCAAAAAAAAAAGCAAATAAATTCAAAAAATTAAGAAACATTATTCCGGCACTGTTTCTATCCAAACCGGGATAGGCGGAGAAAGAGAACAAAAAAATTTCGTTCCGCATTCCGTTCCTATCCGACCCGGGCTAGAAAATTCCAAAAAAAATTAAAAAACATCATTTCGGCTATATTTCTATTCAAACCGGGCCGAGATAGGCCGAGAAAGAGAAAAAAAAAATTCATTTCGAATTTCGTTTCTGCCCAACCCGGGATAGAGAATTCTCAAATAAATAGCGAAAAAATTCAGAAATTTAAAAAACATTATTCCGGCGAAATTTCTATCCAAACCGGGCTGAGATAGGTCGAGAGAAAGAGAAAAAAATTTTCTATCCGAATTCCATTCCTACCCGATCTGGGCTTGAAATTTCCAAAAAAATTCAAAAAATTAAAAACACCATTCTGACATTATTTCTATCCAAAACGGGCTGAGATCGGCGGAGAATGAGAGAAAAAAATTTTCTTTCCGAATTCCGTTCCTTCCTGACCAGGGATAGCGTATTCCGAAAAAAATAGCAAAAAAATTCATAAATTTAAAAAGTATCATTCTGGTAATATTTCTATCCAAACCAGGCTGAGATAGGAGGAGAAAGAGAGAAAAATTTTTCGTTTCGAATTCCGTTCCTACCCGACTAGAGATAGAGAATTCCTAATAAAATAGAAAAAAAATTAAAAAACAACATTCCAGCATTATTTCTATCCAAACCTTGCAGGGGTAGACCAAGAAAGAGAGATAAAAATTTTAGTGTCGAATTCTGCTGCAACCCGACCAGTAATAGAGAATTCCAAAAAAAATAGCAAAAAAAACTAGAAAACATCATTCCGGCATTATTTCTTTCCCGTCTAGGGATAGAGAGAATTTCAAAAAAAAAAGAGCAAAAAAATTCAAAAATTTAAAAAATATTGTTCCTGCAATATTTATATCCAAATCGGGCTGAGATAGGACGAGAAAGAGAAAAAACAATTTTCGTTTCGAATTCCATACCTGCTCGACCCGGTATAGAGAATTCCCAAAAAAATTCAAAAAATTAAAAAACATCATTTTGGCAATATTTCTACCCAAATCGGGCTGAGATAGGCAGAGAAAGAGAGAAAACTAAACGTTTCGAATTCCGTTCCTGCCCGACCCGGGATAGAGAATTCCAAAAAAAATTAAAAAACAATATTCCAGAAATATTTCTATCCAGATCGAGCTGAGATAGGTCGAGAAAGAGAAAAAAAATTTCGTTCTGAATTCCACTCCTACCGAACTCGGGCTAGAAATTTCCAGAAAAATAACAAAAAATTTAAAAAATACCATTCTGACATTATTTCTATCCAAATCGGGCTGAGATAGGCGGAGAAAGAGAGAAAAAAAATTTTCGATTCGAATTCCGTTCCGTGGCTAGGGACAGAAAATTCCATAAAAAATAGCAAAAAAATTCCAAAAATTGAAAAACATTATTCCGACAATATTTCTATTCAAACCGGGCTGAGATAGGCCGAGAAAGGGAGAAAAAAAAATTTTCGTTTCAAATTCCCTTCCTGTCCGACCAGGGAAGAGAATTCCAAAAAAAATTTCAAAAAAAATTCAAAAAATCAAAAAACATTATTCCAGGATTATTTCTATCCAAACCGGGTTGTGATAGGCCGAGAAAGAAAAAAAAATTCTTTCCGAATTCCTTTCCTTCCCGACTCGGGTAAGAAATTTCCAAAAAAAATTAAAAAAAAAATTCTAAAAATTAAAAAACACCATTTCGACAATATTTCAATCTAGAAAGGGCTGAGTCAGGCAAAGAAAGAGAAGAAAAAATTTTCATTCCAAATTCCGTTCCTACCCGACCCGGGATAGAGAATTCCCAAAAAAATAGCATGAAAATTCAAAAAATAAAAAAAAATCATTCCGGCAATATTTGTAACCAAACCGAGCTGAGATAAGTCGAGAAAGAGAGAAAAAAATTTTCGTTCCAAATTCCATTCCTACCCGACCTGGGCTAGAAATTTCCAAAAAACTAACAAAAAAATTTAAAAAAATTAAAAAACACCATTCCAACATTATTTCTATCAAAACCGAACTGAGATATGCGGAGAAAGAGAGAAAAAAGAAAATTTCGATTCAAATTCCGTTCCTACCCAACTAGGGATAGAGAATTCCAAAAAAAGTAGCAAAAAAATTCAAAAAATTTAAAAACATCATCCCGGCATTATTTCTATCCAAACCAGGCTGAGATAGGCTAAGAAAGAAAAAAAAAAAAATTTGTTTCGAATTCCGTTCCTTCCCAACCTGGGTTAGTAATTTGCAAAAAAATTAAAAAAAAAATCTAAATATTAAAAAACACCATTCCGACATTATTTCTATCCAAAACGGGCTGGGATAGGCAAAGAAAGAGAGAAAAAAATTTTCGTTCCGAATTCCATTCCTTCCTGACCAGAGATAGAGAATTCCCAAAAAAATAGCTAAAAAATTCCAAAAAAAAAAAAAAAAATCATTCTGGCAATATTTCTATCCAAACCGGGCTAAGATAGAATGAGAAAAAGAAAAAAAAAATTGTATGGAATTCCGTTCCTACCCGACCCAGAATTGAGAATTCCCAAAAAAATAGCAAGAAAATAAAAAAAAAAACATCATTCCGGCAATATTTCTAACCGAACCGGAGTGAGATAGGCCGAGAAAGAAAAAAAGAAATTTCGTTTCGAATTCCGTTCCTACCGGACTAGGGATAGAGAATTCCAAAAAAAATAGCAAAAAAATTCAAAAAATTCAAAAACATCATTCCGGCAATATTTCTATCCAAACCTGGCTGAGACAGGCCGAGAAAGAGAAAAAAAAAATTTTGTTCCGATTTCTGTTCCTTCCCGACCAGGGATAGAGAATTCCTGATGAGAATCAACAAGCATTCATGAATCCATTGCATGTTCCAATTGGGCCTATTACTAAAGCAGGATCCAAGAAGATCAAAGAAGCACTTAATGGGCTGATTCAAAGGCGGGACATTCCAAGCTGGGCCCAAAGGAAGATGAATGCGTAATAAATTTAATTCAAGCTATTGAGGGCTGATTTGGCTTAATTGGGCTTGATTTATGGCGTGGATTAATGGCTTATTGATTTTTCAGCTCCATATTGGTTAATAGATATTTTTCCTATTCTGGAGCTTCTATTTTCGGACCAGATATACCTTAATTTTAGGTTTTTATTATTTAGAATGTTTTTTAGCTATTTTCCTATTTTGGATTTGCTAATTTCAAACCAAATCAACTTTTATTTAGGGTTTTATTATTTAGTACATTTTTAGATTTTCTATTTTCAGTCATGTCTTATAAATAGCATGCACTCATTGTAAGAGAGAATTATTAA